>MU227994.1:228751-261865 GCA_018584345.1 Thuja plicata | reverse complement strand
GGTGAATCCTTATAAAAGGAATCACGAAACCCTAAAAGGGAAAACCTAAGGTTAGCTTAAGCAACTAGAGTGAATAGGTGAGTTAGTAATTAGATCATAATGATTTAATTAATAACCCAAGAGACTAGTACTCTAACACCCCCCCTTAAGATAAGCTTAGGGAGAAGCAAAACCTAGGAGACTATTGCAGAAAGCAGGAAAGAAGGGTCTCGACAACAAGGCCTAATCAGGTACCCAAGTACAAGAAATAAACTAGATGAAGGAAACTAAGCCTCCAATCTAGGGAAAGTCCCAAAGAAAGGAACAAGAAAGAGCAAGAAGCATTTCTAAAGCATGAAGTTGTAAAAACTGTCAAAAGAAACTGCTAGAACCCCCACTGAAATAGTGCATGACCAGGTAGAGAAGACAAATTCTGAAGAGCTGATCAATCGAACCAAGGAAGCAATAGAACCAACAGGTGAACCCCCCATACTGCTAAATAGGGAGAGGGGTGACATGAACATTGAAATGCAATACCAGAAACATCTGTAGGAAGAAGAATCAGGAACACCAACAGTGCAAGCACAGGATAAAGGGAAGTGTCACCGACACATAACATGGGCTAATGTCATGGAAGGTACGCTCACTTGATAAAGGTGGATGAGCACAAAATGACAAAATATCATAACCCCCCATGGCACTTTATAACTGAGTGCGAGTACTAACAAACACAAAGTGAACAAGATCCTAGATATGCAGATGTAGGCACTTTATCTCAGTGCATGTACAGAAAAGAGAATGTGACAGTAGAGAAGCATACAATGCTTAGAAGTCAGAAAGAAGAGTGAGCCAGAAGAACATAAGAAGAGATCCCAGGACTTGTAGAACCTAAGTAATCTGCCAGTGTGCGAAAGAGAAAAACTCAAAGGAGAAAGAACCAAGAGAAGAATCTAGAAAAAATACCCTTGCAACTGAGAAGCTCACTGAACTAGCTTTCTGACGATATCTAGTTTGCCAAAAACAGAGTCTGGATGAGCAAGATATGGCTCCCGGAAGGTAAAAAATAGACATCAAACTTTGACAGAAAAAAACACTATCATAATAGCAAAACCCAAAACCCCAACCTCCATCATCGAAAAGAGCTCGAAAAGAGATTTTTGATGATATAAGGAAGTCAGAAAAATACCCCCGTATGCTCCAGATAGAGCGAAAACAGTGAAGGAGGGTAAAAAAACTCCACAAAATAAGGTTTTAAGCCCCTGGTGCTGAAAAATCTCTAGCCCCTGGGCGCATGGCACGCGCAAGGGGCTAGAGTGGAGCCCTCGGTCACCCATGTGACTGTCGCTAAAGGGCAAAGGGGCCCACTGGGCGGGCGGGCGGAGCGGAGGGAACCGGGTGGCGGAGGCGGGCGGGCGAAGCGGCGGTGGTGGCCGAGTGGCGCGACGGTGGCGGCCGGGCGGCACAACGGTGGCGGCAGGTCCTGGTGGTGGTGCGTTGGCCGGAGGGTGGCGCACGGGCTGGGGGTGGTGGCGCCGGGGTGGCGGCACCAAAAAATATTGAAAAAAATGATTTTTAAAGAATTTTTCTCAGTTTTCGTGCCCGTACGGCACTGCAAACCAATTTTTTTTACCTTAGAGCCAAATTGTCCAAAATGGACAAGTTTTATATGGATTCTAGGGTTTTTGGGAGCTCTGAGCGCAACGGTGATGTTCGTTTGAGCCCAAAATGACCATAAACAAAGGTCTCCCCTAAATCCACATAAAGAGCTCTTGAAAAGTCAGAAAAACCTCCAGCTTCTAAAACACTTCAAAAAAATATTAACAACGAGCAACAAGATGACTCTGATACGATGTTAGAATAGGTAAACCCCTATTCTCCCAAGAACACCTGCATGCATAACCTGTTACATGGAAGAAGTGAAGAACATAAGACAAGAGAAAACTATGGAGGCCAAAAAGCCAGAGGCATCGTATGCACAAGAAAACAATATATTAACAATATGTTTCAAGATGTTACAATGCGATGATTAAAAACTCTGTAAGAAATACAAAGAGGTGAATCCTTATAAAAGGAATCACAAAACCCTAAAAGGGAACACCTAAGGTTAGCTTAAGCAACTAGAGTGAATAGGTGAGTTAGTAATTAGATCATAATGATTTAATTAATAACCCAAGAGACTATTACTCTAACAATTTCCTTTTAGGCAAAGCATCATCCACTAGATGAAACTCAACTAGATCGTCCTTTATCTTCTACAATGCATGGACCCACGAGAAAATCAGGACAAGTGGCAAACAGGCGCAATGCCTCAAACATTATCTTCGCCACATCTTTACCTTAAGGCTTTACACCCACTGTCAGATCCTTTCAAACTTATCCAACCTTTATCTTACCTTTAGCCTCAAAACTGCAGGTCCTAATTAACTAGGAAGGACACGTATTGCAAGGGCGTGATGCCTTGAAGACTATCAATCTATCATCTTTTCGTTGAGGCTTTGCACTAGCCATCAGATTAAAATAAACTTACAATGCCTTTACCTTTCTTTAAAACCCATGGCCCATGATCTCAGATATGACACGTGTCATGCAGGCGCAATGCCTTGAAGGTTAATCTCTTCACATCTCTGTTTTAAGGCTTTGCGCTTATTGTTAGATCTTTTCAAAACTGACAGCCTTTTACCTTTATTACCTTGTCATTGATCCTAACGTACTTGGGACATGTGGTGCAAGGGCATAATGCCTTGATGATTAATCTGACTGCATCTTGGATTCAAGGCTTTATGCTCAACGTATGATGAAACTTAAGTTGTCTGCCTGTTACCTTTACTTTAACTTCAAATTTGGCCCACCACTTTCCATGTGTCCATCAAGCGCAATGCCTTGAATGTTAGATCTAACTCATCTTTCTTTTGAGGCTTTACATAAGCCACAAGATCTTATGCAACCTGACCACTCATTAATCTATTTCAAACGGGTCCTTAGATCTGACAACTGCCACGCGTCGAGATGGTGTAATGCCTTGAAGATTATCTGACGATCATCTTTGGCTTGAGGCAAAGCACCAACCACACAATGAAAATTGAACTAACCACCCTTTAACCATCATTTGACTTCAGTCTGGCCCCGCCGCAAACACGTGTCACTCTGTCACAATGCCTTGATGAATACAAAACTTCATCTTCGCGATAAAGGGAAAGCGTCAACCTTCGGATTAGAAAGACATGCATGGGAGATGTAAAAGGTAATAAAGGCATGCAAAGGCATAGATTTAGGAAATATTAAAATACCACCCCGTTAAGACTTAGAAAAAATTAAAAGGGACGACCCCGCTCATACATGAAACACATGAAAACTAAAGACTTAAGTGATAAAGTGGCCCCAATCGACAACGTTAATTAAAATACACAGGATTATAAAACTTAAGTGAATCAGAAAAGTAACTTGGAAATAGAACAAGTCTTGAGGGTTTAGGGTTTTAGCCAAGATTTTGCACAAAAATGACTCAACAAGTCCTAGGGTTTTAGGCCAGAGACGAGAAACAATTGTAGAGACATGGAAAGAAGGCTTGGAAACATGAAAATTTGAATAGGTCTAACAAGGTGATTCATTTCTCAACCACTTTAATATATGTATCCTCTTTGTGGCATTATCTTCTTACTTGGAATTATGTTTAGCTACTTTTAACATTTTTTTTTATAGCTTTTACTGCAATGAGCTCATGTAACTCATCACTTTTTATTATAGTGGCACCTTTTTAAAGCATTATTATGCTCTTTCACATACAATAAAATCACAAGATGAGTACTTAAAAATACACCATTTTTCTTATTCTCCTCTTATATTTGAATGCTAGACATTCTAGTTCTCCCCACTTATATTATAGTCATGGATGAAGGGTCCAAATAGAGGAGTTTACAACCATGAAACTAGGAGATAACATAAATAATCAAACAATAAAGAACATCTCATTGATTCAACATAATAAAATGATTAGAGCACGCTCATTGGTATAGTGTATGCATATTATAGATTACATTAGAAGTCGTTGTAGGTTTACTACAATCTTACATGCTAGTTTTAACTAAGGAGATTAATGTTCTAAGAAGCTAACTAGATCTAAGACTCAACCAACTCTACTAACTCATTAATAATTGGTTAAATATCAATGAATTAAGAGATTTTTGCATCACTTCCAAGCTCGAGGAATGATCTACATCAATTACAAGGTGATCTAACACCTAGTGTCCTATGAAACTTGCAAATTGACATAAACCTTATAATGAAGCTCCATGAGTAATAAAAATTTGATATGGTTCCAATCAAGGATATTCCATGTTCCATTCTATCTTGTTATATATTAGGTTTAATGTTGCAAGGTACAAAAGAGGTTCCACATACTTCACCCATTGAATTGAACACTGATTGTTCTATACTATGAACTTCAAGTGACGATACCTTTCAACAAGATAATTGAAAGCTACTACAAAGGCCTTTTTCAAATTCTTTAAAATGAACCATTATGTAATTGATTGTTTCCTTAGTTTCAAGTTGGTGGTTGCACCAATGTTCATCTTCTCTTCCTTATTCTCTATAGACTCTAATATCTAAAGATGGGTATTCACCTATCTCATGGTCATCCTAATATTTATATACTCTGTAATAAATTATTTATATTTTAGTGTCCCTACCTAAGATGGTCTTCCCTAAAGAAACAAACACATCATATACTTAACCTTTAATTATGTGGTGGTGTTTGACTAGGTTCACTTGTAGCTAAGATCTCTTGCTTGAGATTTAACCACTCTAATTCAATTTTAACTAATTTAGTTCTCTGATCTTAGTGGTTGTTATGTTTGAACTTCAACCAAGCAAGATAATATCAATGCATAAAAAATGTGTGAAATATTTTTCCACCTAATCAGGTCCTGATTATTGATTGTAACCTAGATACAAATCACTCAATGTATCATTTCTCTCTTAATGGTTCTTCTAACTTCTTGGTGACTTCTTTAAATCAGTTCATGAAACTTAATAGATTCTTTGTCTTCTTGGACCACATGTCTAATCTTTCTTTCACTTTCAATATAGATCTATAGAGACTAAATGAACTAGATAAAAATTCCTCCTTAGCTTCTAACCATTCCTTATTGCAGGTTAGGGATATGTCTTCCTATACCAACAAAGGGAATAATTTTGTAGTGTTTCTACAAAGTCAAATATTTTCTTATTCTCTCTTATTTTCTATACTGATTATATACTTGACTCCTTTTTTTTATATCCTTATAAAAAACTAGAACTTCATTGTTGTGTCCACAATGGAAAATTTTATTTGGCCTTCTTGTGATGGTGGAATAGTTCATTGTATGATAGTTGCACCTTTTTGTTATAGTTATTATGGTTTACAAGTCTTTTATCATGGTCTTTATTTCTGAGTAATTGTATATAAAAAATTATTGTTGTTATTCTCTTCTTTCAATTTAATGATTAAATATATCTAATGGTAAAACTCATCTTGATTTAAATGTAATGGATGATGAATCCTAATTCTGGGTTTACATCTCTATATAGGTACATTGTATTTTAGGAGATACGTTCTCATTACTTAAAGACATAAACTGACTAATGGCGTTTGATACCCCTTCTTACTCATTATTTGGTTCACTAGCTAAGTTATTGAACATACAAGAAATGTCCTCCTCTATTACATGTTAATATATCATTTTTTATCAACTCACAATCCTTTATTATATTCTCTCTTTGGAGGTTCGCGATTCTAGCTACTAATTGATCCATGTATTTTGGATCAAAATTTAAAGGATATAATTTGTTAAGGGGTTAAAATTCCCATAAATGTCTCATCAAATATTATTATAAGATTGAACAAGTGCCTCAAATGTCTCATCAAATATTATTTTAAGATAGGACAAATATGATTCAAGTTGTAGTGTTTATGTCAATAGTCCTCCATATAAATCCTACCTTCTTCACATGATGCATGAGAAATCCCATATTTTTCAATCCTTCCTTCCAATTAAATGAGAATATTTATTTCTATGTTTAAATGGATGCTTAATTTCTCAAACATATTGTCAAGTTATCAAGTGGTCGTTAGTTATCCATTCATCTTTTTGTAGATCTTCAATAGTTTCCTTCATAATTTGTTCAGTCGCAACCCTTGCAACACACTTTTTTATTCTATTCCTCTAATTAATTTGTGTTCCTATCTTCCTCTTTCTCCACCACCCAAGCCCCTTTAGTGCCCTCCTTGTTGGCATCCATAACCTTCTCCATTCCTTTGAGTTACCTTTGTTATCTTTCTTCCTACATTTGTTTTGGTCACTTTTCTTCCATGTTCAACTCTTTTGCTAATTTATGTTATCTTTTTGCTCTCTTAATTGTTTTTTATCTCCTTATATATCATGTGTGATGATAGCTTGGAATTCCATTGCTCCTTTTAGGCATCCCATGTAACTTATCCCCATCATACTTCTATTGGTCACATCTTTTCAACTAGCCCTTCAAGACCCTCTTTTCATTCATCATATTCTAGATGCCTATCCCCCTTTCATAATTCTAGGACCTAAATAAATCTACTACAAGTTAATTTTTTGACTTATTTATAATTCTTTTATGAGCAACTCTATTACCGATGCAAACAATGTTTTTTTTATGATTTGATCTAATTCTTTGTTATGTGATTAGGCTCTTAATATTGGAAGTATAGATTGGCAAGGAAGAAATATAAACAAACTAGAGTTCTATGTCCATTCTTCTTGTATTCTATATTTATAATACAATAGTTGCAATAAAAGAATAGTTGGATGCAATATAGTGAGATATTTTAAATTGTGACAAGATATGAGTGTAGATAAATCATTACCAAATCATTTTATACTTTTAATACAACATAATAGGTCACTACTTACTTGCTAAATATTTCATTATCACATCATGGAGTACATTACTAAATCTTCCATACTCTCCTCTTACATATATATCTTCTTTGTTTATATTCTATAATCATGGTTATTATTCTTAATGTCTAATATTTTCATTATGTGTGTTTCGTAAGTGTACTATTATATTATCATGCCTCTTAACTTATGTCGGAGGCAACTTAGAGCTTCACATTCCTTTTGTTGTCAAATGTGGTGGTTTCTAGGTTTTACTACTTTAACTAAATAACAAGGATCAAATTCTTTCCATGAACAACTTAATATTTTAGAGGAACAATTTATTGCTTTGCCTTTAATAAATTAGCATTCTAATAGATCCATTCCTTTCTATTTTCCTTAAACAAATTTTTTTTCCTAGTGGTCTGACTAAGAAATATAACCATCCCAACTTTAAGAACTCCTCATTTTGTCTAATCAACACCTCAATCAACTAATCATTTATTGCCATCTCATCCTCAAACCACTCAAAATTAAACAAATCATTGGATATTTGTCCACCATGGTTTTTTTACTTCATCTACTTTTACCTTTACACAACCTTATAAGTCTTAGTCTCTAATCATGCTAGTAAAGCCACATGTATTAGATTTATACACATGCATATTCGTGATTCTTCTTTCCATCGTAACTATAACAACCCATGTCTAAATTGTATAAATTGCATCCTTTGTGGAATTATAATTGTTCTCTATGATATATCTACATGTAGTGCACCAGATTTTAAAATTATAACATATTATTCAAACTTTACAATGAATCCCATTTTAATTATGATATCATTCAATGCACTATAGTGCTTTGGGCTTAACATTTTAGTAGTTAACAAGCCCCACCCCATATTTATAAATTTATCACCCAACAATTACATAAAATGTTTATATTATTATTTCAACGATTTATTCAATATTTTGACTATTCAATTCTATTTTCTTATAGTTTTCATAATATCAAATTTTCTTTTGTTTGTTACTAGATTATAATAAGATTTTTTGACATGTCGGTAAAGTATAATAGGACTTTTTGACACATTTGTTGATCTATTTTGATGTTTTTTATAACGATGTAGTCTAACTTAATATAAATAAATCATTATCCTTCACAAAAATATATCAATAATAAGCAAAGATAATTATTTTAAAAATAATTCAAATGCTCTTTGTTAAATATCCAAAGAAAGCATTATAATTAGTATAGATATCTTAAATTCATCTATCTAAATAAATGTGAGAGAGATCAATTGGAAGGTTAATTTAATAAAAAATCTTATTGACATGTAAATGATTGTCAACTTTAAGACACAAAATAAATATTTTTGTTAACAGACTCACACTATTACACTATATCCCTTGTTGTCATTATAAAATACCTATTATTATAATAATAAAAAATAATTATTATCAATCTCTACATGTTAAAAAGCCTTTTATCCTTTTAAATAATACAAATTAAATCCACTACAATCTTCCTTTTATCTAGAAATAATAAAGTGTAATAGTTTATACACACAATAAATTTTTTTACCCACTTACCCTACTTAATTTTTTATTCTAAATGTAAAGAGGAAAACCTTACACAACTTACTCTACCTAATTTTTTATTCTAAATATAATGAGAAAAACCTTACACAACTTATTCTACTTAATTTTTTATTCTAAATATAGAGAGAAAAACCTTTGAATACTTCAAGCATTACCTTTGAATCATTCAAAACAAAATGGGACAAGAGAGGATGGAGGGAGGCAAAATATTGAATGGAGTGATGGAAAGGTAAAAGCTATGAACGTGACTTCAATGTAAAAGCAGCGTGCAATACAATTTTTTTCATCGATACAAGATAAAATATCGTCTTGACTCTCCTTTTTCTTTACATTCCTCCCATTTGTTTCGTATTGTGTGTATATATGCCCAGAGCAAAACATTACATGTATATGTCATGTGTATATCGCTCTACGCTATTATTCATTTATTACCATCCGTTGCTGTAAGATTTGGGCCGGCCTGCTTACCGCCCAAGCATTTAATTACAAATTCAGACAGACACCGGATTTATTTGCTTAAGCTATTTTATTGCAGGGATCCGACTTTAAGAAACTATAAACAGATACAATATATCAATCATTGTATATTGATTTGTTTCCGTTGCAAGGAATTTTGCTGGTAAATTAGAAATACCCACCGTGGTTTATTACAGTACAATGTAGAAAGACTTCTGCAGATCAGTTTTATTTGAATTTTGTTTATTCATATTTGAGGCCTGTTTGGGGGGGTTCTTTTCTATTTTGTTTAATACGAGTCTTGTCTTTGCTTTTTCGGCGTTCTTTGATTTGCAGGTGGTTAAATGTAATGATGAAAATGAATTTGTTGTTATTGCAGGGATGGATACGTTGAGAAAGTTTCGAGAACAGGTCGCCAAGCAGCAGCAGGTATGGCTACGCATTTCAGGGGTTTCTTTAGTTTTAAAGTAGTTGGACCTTTTAGTTCATTTTTTTAAAAAAGTTTGGTAAATCTTGGGCGAATTAATGGGGATCCTTTATGCCCGTGCGGTATGCTTGGACCGCAGTCTCTAAGATCTGTACATGTCGTTCATACTACTTTAACCATTATTATTGCATCTAATTCTCATTTTTGAAGACTACTTAATGTAGGCCATGATCGGTTTTTTCCATAACGTCTGTAAGACGGCCTTACCACATGTTTCCTGGAGTTATGCATGACCTTGTTGGGTGGATAGACATGAATCCTGGTCACCCTCTTGTTAGGGTTACCCATTACCATTACACCACAACCCCTTAAACACAATTTGTCGAATTTTAAACTGATATATTTTAGAAATTATGTTAAATATATTTTGATTTGTTATGTTAAATAAAATATTGATCAAAATGAGATTATGTTTATTTGATATTGCTCTAAATCATGGTCTGATCGAGGTTGCTGTAAAATGTTAGTAGTAATTAGGTCTTGTCATGTTTAACAAAGATGTATGAGTTATAAATGATTCTAAGCAATCTTTATTTTTTCAATTGGTGAATCCTCCTTGCGCTTTTGTCTTATAGTTTTTCTACTGGAGGTATCGTTCTGTGAAATATACCCAGAGTTGTACACTGCCTTGTATTGTATGCTACACCCTTTGTTTGGGTGGCTACACCTGCTGTTAAACCACTCTATTTACTCATTTTCAATACTCAATTTGTATCTTCAGGGTTTAAAGTTAAACTGAGGATCCGCTGTGAAAGTTCTGATGATTCGGACTCAAACTCATCTCATTCAACTGTGCAATCTCCTGCTTGAACTTAAAACATCTTGAATAAAGTGATTTAAATTTTTATCTTTATGCTGGTTTGGCTCATCTGTAGATTGCTATAGTACGTTAAGAGCCAGTAAGGTGTACTGTATAGGACTTAGTCTGTTGGCTCCACTGTCTATTTTTGCAATGTTTGTGCATGTATTGAAAAGTTGGCAAGTCTGTGGCGCTGTTAGACATTCACCTTTCTTGGTAACCTCTACACTGAATGTAACCAGAGATTCTTAATCACAGAATAATATCCAATCAGTCATTGTGTGCCTATATACATAAGTTGAAACACAGAAAATATAAGGACCAATAAGAGAATTGTGGGCTTAATGATTCTCCCTTCTGAAAGCGGTGTAGTCAGGGCTACATAGATACATTGCAATATGCAGGGAAAGAAAGGCACTATTGATGTGCACAAGGATGCCATGATCAGGCACATTGAGTGTCTTTTGGTCTAATTCAGCAAGGGATTAATATGGTCCATAAGCTTTTGATCTTTCTGATCTAAATAATTGCATGTTAGCATTTTACTGAACAATAACATTCCCTCCTAAGAATTATTTATGCCATTTCCACTAAAATGGCTAGAGCCTAGTACCATTAATTACAAATTATTGTTGTGTTTTTTGGTTGTGGAACGATCATACTAATCCTGTACAGTTGAATTAATATTGTATAATTTCCAAATTATATTAAGGTTGGAGTATTATTTAAACTACATGTGAGACATGAGACTGGTTATATTCTTTTCAAAGTCAACCGAAGCCTCTCTGCAATTGAAAGAAATATAGCAGGTAGTAGCTCATTGAATGAACAGTAAGTGACTTTATGAATATTTTCTATGGCAAAGTATGTGTTTCACTGCTTAAATCTTAGTTAACATAAATTTTGTTTCGATCTTCAAACATGAGATCATTTGTGTCAGCTGCTCAGTGTGATAGAGTTTCAGTCTTATTCTGCAATGAATCTACTGTGCTTCTTGGATATGCTGCATCATTTATAAACCTTATATGTGAGGACATTATGTTTGTTGAAATTTTTATTTTGATATATATTGAAAGTCAAGGCTTGATTGTTAAGTTCCCCATGCTTGGGAAAATTGTTTCTCCCTTGATCAATTGTTGATTGGAACTGAAAAGAAGGAAAGCAAAGCAAAAATCCCTTTGTTGGTTCTCACTGCTCGTTGTATCGAAACACACACCCTTGTCTGTTTACCCATATTTTGCACTCATCCGATATAAATCAACATACAAAATCATCTTACATGGTTCCACTTGAAAAATAAATAAAACTACCCCTCCTGATAAGCATTAAGAAAGAGTTTGCTAACCTTCTAAAAATATGTGGTAGATCAGAAGCTGTGTAGACTAAGGGCAAGGAAAAAGACTGCCATGGTTGAATTAAGTCTGTTTGTTGGAGTAAAGATGCTCCAGAGAAAGATTTTGTTGTGCAAAATCACAGTAGTTGGTCTCCCATTTTTAAAATGTTCTTTCAATAATACAAACTATATTAGATATAAAATTCTAAAAAATATCCATACAGTAGTGTGATGTTCTTTAATATATTATGTGAAGATAAAATTTGTTTTAAAGATGTGCCCTTAAATATGCCCTTTACCATTTTAATCTGACAGCCCAAAGTGTGACACAGTTCCATGCTCACCTCAGCTGCACATTTAATACAATATCCAACTTGTAATAAACAAAAACTGTCTGAATTTTGATTCAAGCAAGAATCAGAGAAGGAAATTGCCTCGAGGATGAGTAAAGCATTCTAATATGCAGTTAGTCATCGAAAAATTCTTTGTAAGACTTCATTCGAAATGTTTATAGTCTGTAAAAAAGAGTTATGAGTGGAGGGAAAGTGGGTGTTTGAAATTGAAGAATGGATCCATTAGCATGGGCATTGTCTCATCATAAAGTCTTTGTACCTTAATAAGTGTTTCACTTATTTCAGGAAGGAGAGCCACCTTCAGATATTGAGTTTTGGAAGAATTTCCTGGAAAATCAAATTTTTACTTATATCTTCCAGACTTTTTGGCTGTTTAGGGTATCAAGCACCCTATGGTTATTGTTGTCAATTGCACAGATGATGTCTGGGCTTGTGAGTAACCACTCTAACATTTCAAAGTTCTACTTCACCTGAAAGAGAGGGTCAGCTGTCGTCTGTTGATCACAGTTCAACCACAGGTACAACAGACTTGCATTACCAGTTTTTCTTTATGTCTAGAAAAATGTTGATTTTGAATATTTGAAAGGGCCAATAGGAGAAGCACTCAGAATTCTTCTAGGATTATTCATTTGTGTCATCTTAGTTGAGAGGTTTTTCTAGGGACAACAACAGATTCAACTCCAAGTCTTTTGTGGTAATTTAAATTTGATAAATATGCTGGGCTCTTCTTCCTTGACTGTGATACATTTGGCTTCTTTGGGGGTTCTTTTGGATAGGGGCTATTCCTTTTGGAAGTTTTCTTTCCTATTGGATGTATTTTATATTTTATATAAATATTGACTAAGGGTTTACTTATCTGTCGCTCTGCTCTTCATTTTTTTTAAAATTGCATTGTTGCTGTATTATTTTTGGATACTTCTTTTTTGGTTGTTGGAGTTCATTTTAGTACTCTTGATTAGCTTATGTAACTTGCAGTTCTTTTTAGTCTTAGCTAAGTTTGCCACCCATGACTATATTTCAATTTGTTGCAATCGCTCATCCCATTGACAAGCATCTTTGATGATATATACTTTTTGTTTCTTTGAGTGGAGGATCAAAAATTAGTGTTTCTACCCTTCTTTGTAGATTTGATGCTCGGTTGGTGCAACTCATGTATTCTGATGTATGTAACTGCCAAGGTAGAATGTAATTCTATTTGTTGGAATAAAACTTTTGGGGATAAACAAATCAAGTGCATACAGGAAAAAATGTCACGGTAGAACAAAAGTTGTCTAAATTGTTTGGATTTTAGTAAAGTTGAGTGAAGGAAAACATCTATAGGGTGAGTAAATACTAAATGCATTCTAATTGAATATACATTCTCGGCAATGACTCTACATTAGAGTTCCATCCCAAATGTGTTAAGCCTATTAGAAAGAGTTTGTGGTGCTAGGAAAATGAGTGCTTGAAATTGAAGGAGGGACCTATTGGTGCGGGCTTGTCTCATCATAAGCCTTTTGTATTGTTATAAACTTATAAGTGTTTGATTATGTGGTTTAGTGTTGTAATAGATGAAAATCGACTTTGACTAAAGGAAATTAAGTTCCTTCAAGAGTTTCTTCATCAATTACACTCAGATAACAATTAACTATTTAAAGTACTTAATGAAAGTAAACTGGTGAAAATTATTCAAAAAGAAAAGAACAAAAATAACTTTTTAACTATAGAAATGACAAGTACAAAGAGCAAGGAAGGTGTGGTTGAAATCTGAGAGTCTTCGCCAAGGACACTAGTGCAATTTGGGGAAGTCTGCGCATAGATGAAAATCGACTTTGACTAAAGGAAATTAAGTTCCTTCAAGAGTTTCTTCATCAATTACACTCAGATAACAATTAACTATTTAAAGTACTTAATGAAAGTAAACTGGTGAAAATTTTTCAAAAAGAAAAGAACAAAAATAACTTTTTAACTATAGAAATGACAAGTACAAAGAGCAAGAAACCTGTGGTTGAAATCTGAGAGTCTTCGCCAAGGACACTAGTGCAATTTGGGGAAGTCTGCGCATAGTGTTGTCATCTTGTACGAATCACGAACAAAATGATGCCTAGAGAGCATAAAAAGGCAACTTAGTGATTTATCTAACTTGCAAGACTAGAAATAGAAAACACACCAGCAAATACTACTAGATGATGGAAAACAAGGAAATAAACTACCTGACAAGATTAAAATGAACAATAGGAATAAACTTACAAACAAGCACTTGCAAACCTCCATGTGATTGAATACCCTCAAAATACCTGCATGCATGAAGAAGAGGAAAAATGTTTGGGACTGTTTAGGCCTTAGTCAAATCCCCATTTTAGCCTCCCAACCGCGATGGATACAAGGTAGATAGATTGAAAACAATGTGTATGTTCTTATTCTAAATGCATCTAGAGATAAGAACAATGACAAAATAAAATTAATTGATAAGGGATGTGAAAATCCAAGGTGCTTAGGGGCACAAAAAATGCTTGTAATATAACAACCAAATAATTTTAAAATTTTACCTAAGAGGCTAGGAAAAGCTAAAGAGAGTAGAATAGATAGAGAGATAGAGAGTGCTGTAGCAAGCTGTAGAGAGTTGTGTCTGAGCTTGAGTGTAGGAGAGCCAAGAGAGAGATATGTATACCATGAAAATTAGATTTTAGAAATTGAGAAGTGGAGGGGAAAAGAAGTGTTTGACAGCTGTTTTCACTCATTTGGGAAGGTGACAAATGGAAAAACACTTGGCAAAAACATTCAAATGACAAACTATCATAGGACATCTGTGCTACGTGTGGATGTCTTTGCTAAATGCTAGTATCCAAACAAAACGACTAGTGGAAAAAAAGAGGTGGCCGTTGGAAGGAGGCTTGAACACCTTGAGAAGGAAAAAAGACTGATGCAAGGGCTGAAATGAGCCTACAATAAAAATACTAAGGAAATGGACACCAAAGTTGGCACAAAACATATGTGAAATTGCAAGGGTATACAATTTATGACACTAAAGGTGTATATTGAAATTCTAAATGTATGTAGTTGCGCCCTGGGCAAAGAACAATCGCATTGAGAATGGTTGTTTCTTGTGACACATCAAGTGATATTATTCCTTTAGGTTATTGATTAGATTCTCTTTGATTGTTTTTGTGAGCTTCTCTAGTTCGATGCAATCCTTATGTTTTTAACTTTTTTGTAAAGGCAATCTAGTGAAGATCATTCCATGGATTTAACGTACAAGTCACTGGCAATTGAAGGTTTGCCTCGAGCTCAATTTTGTTAGGTATATGTCTCCTTCAGCTTGCTGGAGCATTAGTGCTTTCTTATTGCATAGCTAAGATATCCATTTGCAAATGTATCTATTCTACACAATCATAAAACCCACTTTAAAATACAATTGCAACCTATGTACCCCAGGTCTCTGGGACGGGGGGTTGGGGAAACAGGTTTCTGGGATGATTTTTTTTCCTGGAGCAGGAAACGGCAGTGGGGACAGCTATATAAAAAATAGGGAAAATTATAAAAATACAAAGAAATTTTAAATAGTCGTATGAAAACATGGATAAAGCATGCTTATATACATTATAGAACCTTAACATATAATGTTTATGTTAAATAATTTAAATTGAGAGTTCACATGAGAGTGGAGGTCAAACAAATTATCAAAACTCAAACATTAATTTTATGGGACAACCAGGAAATGGGTTTCCGAAAGTTTCCGAGTTCCGGGATGGGTCAAATTATGCTGGAAACACGTCCCCGGGTAACAGTGGTTGCAACTTCAAAATCATATATGAGCAATATCTATTTTTGTCAAATTTCATTTGGGACTTGCACCTTGTTGGGTGCGGTCCACTAAGATAATTTGCAGGTTTGAACTATATAGAGCACATATGTGTTTTTAAAAAAATTCACTTTCTCAGGTAGATATCAAGATTTTGCTGTCTATATGGCTCTTTCTTTTTCTCCATCTCTTTATATCATGGGTGTTCTGCTATGTTACCGGATCCCTTTGATATGCCTCGGATCCTGATCCTAATTCTGCTCGGATTCTGCCCGGATTCCGGACTGGAATCCTGCCAGAATCTAGAGGAATCCACGAGAATCCAAGCATGCGGGTGCCCAAAAACGGGCCACAAATGCCAAATTTTTAATTCTTTTTTAAAACTAGAAAACCTCTAAATCCTAGTTCGACCAGTAAAGTATACATTTGGTCATTCGATGGTCATTCATTCATCTCTCAAGCATTTTTCACCATTTTTGCATTGTTCATCATGTAATGACATTTTGAGACTTTTGCAAAGTATGAATATGACATAATCATATATTGGCAATTGTGGATTTATCATTTTATGAGAATTGTGCTTCTAATTTCTTATTAATATATTATTATCATTATATGTTTGAAGTTTGAAGTTTTGAACTAATGATGAATGAGCATTGACATGTTACATGGAGGGAATCTATGAATACACACACACACATATATATATTTCAAAAATGCCTATATATATATACCCGCGGAATCAGGATCTGGCCCAAATTTTTTTTTGCCAAATCCGAACCAGAATCAGGATCGGCTACTTAGGTGTCCTGTGGCCAATCACATAAATCAAAACACAGTACTTATTCCTGTATACATAATAGGACAAGGGGATGCATTTATGTTTGACAAGAATACCTTGATACAGCTGTCCTATTTACTAGTGTTTCTCTCTATTTTGTAGAATAATTTATATTTACAATGAACTTTTGGGTTATTTACGAGTACAAGGCTCATGAAATTCTAGAATGGATTTGTAGTGCATGGAATAATCCTGGAAGCATTGATGATGCATACAGCAACAAACAATACCAAGAAAAAAGTATATTATAATTTCATTGAAGAGGGTTCTTGAAGGAGACCCAAAATGTTAAAAAATCTACCTAGGGGTATCCATATTCATGTTATTATGTCTAACAGACTAACTGTGAAAATCTATAATTTATAATATTTTTATAAATTATAATTCACTAGCTGTAGCCAAGACATCCCATTGTAAAGTAAAATAAAGAGCAGACTCTAAAATAGAAAATATGATAAGCCAAGAAGGACAAAAAGGAAACACTCCCCAAAAGCCCACATTCGCCCTTGATATGTTCCTTCCTTTGCCGATGTTCATTTCTTCTCCTTTGATGCATTCTACTGTGCATGTACTTGTAGCCTTTTAAACATCCCATTAATACTCATTGCTCAGAGACCACACTATTTTTCTGATGTCATTTTAAAGGTAATTTATTTGATTTTCTGTCATCAATTTATTGCAGGCTGTTTTAAAACAATTTGGTGGTAGTGGATATGGAAGTTCTGATATAATAATCACAGATGAGGCAGAGCTTGTGCAACATCAAAAGCTAGAAAGACTCTACATTTCTACAAGGGCAGGCAAGGTTTGTGTATAATTTTGTGGCAGACTCCACTATTCATTCTAAGGGATTAGCCATTCATCCCTTTGTAGTATTTTGACTTCTTTAACTTGGATTATAACTGCAGCATTTTCAGCGAGACATTGTTCGAGCTGTAGAAGGACTCATAGTAGTTGGTTCCAAGCAGCTTGAAATAGGTACCCCATCTTTGCAAAACATTATATTTTTCTTTTTGAAATTTTATCTGGCTGGAATTATAGGCTCAGGAAGGGCTTTGATGCTCTTCTTTCACAGGAACTAAACTGTCTGACGATTGTCGAAAGTATGGAGTTGAAAACCCTTGTACTAGTGGTGACACTCTAGCAAAAGCTGCATTGAACTATGGGGCAGCTCGTGCTCGTGTGGAAAAGGAACGAGACAACTTACACAGAGCACTTGGTACCCAGGTTTGCTGATATTCTTATACCTTTTCCATTTCTGTTTATTAAACTTTTATTGGTTTGTATCAAATGAAGAAATTTGTTTATTAAATGTGCTTCTGTGTATGTAGCTCCTCTTGCCTTGTCATTATTTCCAACATAAACGAGGAAAAATATCATTAGTTTTATTTTCACTCATTAAAGTCATGATGGAATGACTACACCACACATGTCAAAATCCCACAAAAAATAAAAATCAGGGATATTTGATGCCAAATGTAGTTGTAAACGTTTCTCATGGCCTTGATTGTAATCACTGTACCAATTTATACATTTACTTTGCGATGCTTACAATTGATAAAACTTGGGGCTTTAGAGTTGTGTCTTGACAATGATTTGTTGTACCCAGAGGAAACTCTTTGCATTGAGTCATTTGTTTTTTTGATTTTCCTTTTATTTTGAGACAGCAAATACTTGGTGCCCCTGGGCATGAAGTTTGTTTTTGTTCTGTCAATTTAGTGTTCTTGTAGGTGTCTATGTTAGAAGCTTTTCAATGCATCAAGCAATGCGTGTTTTAGGATTCGAATGAGGGAGAGAAGGCAAAATGCTCTAATACAAGGAAAGGGTACGTTAGAGCTCATGGAGCACACTTCGACAACGAATGGACACTTTTTGATATTTTCAAGTTACAAAAAGGCTAATAAGTGATGGGGAGTGTGCCTAGGAGATATTGTTGAGTCTGAAAATTAGAATGTACAAAAGGTGCAAAAGTGCACATTTTTTCACAAAGTGACAATGTCAATTTGAAAACACAAGAAAAAGTGCAAAGTGGAAAAGAGGGTGTTTTTCAACTTAAATGACAAAGTGAATTACACACTAGAACAAGAAAGATGCATAAATGGGAAAGAGACTGCTTTAAAGTAACAAAGTGAACTTCAAATTAGAACAAAAAGCTAATTTGTTAGTTTTGGTACTAAATGGAGAATAGGATTTTGGTATACCTTAACAATTTTTTTTCTTCTTGTGTACGGTTGTATTTATATGAAAAAAATTTAAAAATATATAGAATTGTAATATATTTGATAGTATGATACTTCATCATTGATCAATGTTAGTGATAAAGATAAATGCGAATTGATTATTAAAAAAATCAATATTATGTCATATATCATACATGTCTAGGAGAATTCAAATGAAAAACATTGCAATTACAAAATCTGAAATAAATTTAATAAACAAATTGTATAATCATCCTTAATCTTCATCAAAAGGATCTAGATCAAGCTATTTGTTTGGCTCAACATAAATTGAACCACAAATAGATGAGTGCCACTCCCACTAGGTGCATCATGTTTAAGAGTCTTGATATGAGTTTTGTGCCACTACAACATGCAAAATCAAATACTTAGTATTCTAGGATGAAACACCAAATCTTCAACTGTCTCTTGAATAAGGATGCTCATATGCCAAACAATGTACATGGATTGTGTGATCAAATGAGACAACCCCAAGGTTCCTTCTTTTTGTGGACTTAACTCAGTTATATGATGTGATATGTTAATTATCACTAAGGGACTTACGTTGTTCATTCAATGGATATCAATTACTTCAATTTCTTCAATCACTTCCAACTAAACAAATTACAAAGGATAAGGGTTGAGAAGGCCAATCTAACTCCTAGAATGCAAGAAACTGTGGATGTCTTTGTGACTTTACTAGGCTTAGTTTAGCCATCGGCATCAATGAAGCTAGTGCAATCTCCTAAGGTAAATGTAAGATGTTCAAACTATCACCATTCCATTAATACCATCCAATGATGCATATCAAGGTGCAAGCCATAATCAAAGTAAAGCTCATAATTATGCCATTCGACCATACAAGACATACTTACAAATCAGCAAGCAGCTAGTGGTTTGGTCCAAGCGAGTTCACCGAAGAAACATCCAAAATATCTTCCATTCAACTAAACACTACTTCTAATCAACATGAAATAAAATCCTACTCTAAGTGAGGAAATGTAGAAACCATGCAATACTTCAAAGCAACACAAGTAAGCCACCATGAAGACCAACAATGAATCAACAATTACTTTTACAATATTATGACAATAATTTCAACAAGTCTCCTCTCCTACTCTACTCTAATCTTAATGAGTTGCAAATGAGAAGGCCTTGGCCTTTTATAGTTGTTCAATTACAATGAAGAGCCAAGATCAATTTGAAATCAAGGGCCAAGATTTTTCCAACAATGCCCTAGTTAGGGTTGCCACAACCATTACCCAATTACATCAAAGCACCACCATGTGGGCCAATAAGAAAATTACATTGCTTCCAAGAGCCAATAACAAAGTGGGTTAGGTAGAAGCATTATGTGGATTCTACATGTACACTTGACATAATATGATTGATCAATTTTGGACACGTGCAAACTCGAATTTTCCAATTGGCTTGAAATGGATAGGCGCCACATCAACATTCTTATCTTGCAGTCTTTGTTTTCATTCTTCTCCTCCACCTTCAAACTTTGGAAACCTTCTCATTGGCATGGCCTTGAACTTGCTTGTACTTGAAATCTTGATGTCTCTTTTGATGCCTTGACCTTGATCTTGCACTTGTTCTTCAACCTCTAACATCATCTTGCTTGTCCTTTCGATGAAATCTTGCCATAGCTTCCTCTTACCTTCAACTCTTACATCAGCCTATCCTTGCAAAACATGACAACAACACTTGTCAAAAGCTTGGATTTCATACTTCCTAAAATCAACATTTGATGCTAAGAAGTGAAATTTAAGGGGAAATCACTCTACTTAAACAATTTCATTGAGTATTTTACCTAATTTAACATGAAAGACTAAATTTTTCAAACAAAAAAAAAATCTGATCACATCAAGACAAAATTAGAATCCAATCAAAGGATTCAGTCATAAAATCCTGAATCTACAAATTCAGATCTGCAAGAACTTGATCTTTCTAAATTTGTTTTTGCCTTGGAAAAATCTGAGTTTTATGCCTTGAATCTGATTGAATTTGGGTGCTTCCTCAAGTTGGCTGACCTGATTAGGCAATTCCAATGAGCTGAAATGACAAACATATCCCCAAAAAGCAAATTCACGGTGCCTTATAGCTGGGCAGAAATTTAGGGGTTGTCAGGATTAAGGATCATGACAAGAGGTCAGATTCCGACCTAGTGTCAGGATTTGAAATCCTGACATGAGGTTGGATTCTGACCTAGTGTCAGGATAGTTTAGATTTATACACTTGTCTCCTTTTTCTTAAAAAAACTTCTAATCCCATTTCAGTTGAATGTCGCGCCCACGAGTCTCAACTTTTTAGGCTCATACACATCCTCTAGTTTGGTTTTCCTTGTTTACTGATAACTTTTCATCCAAGATTTTCACCTTGGAATTCTTATAATGGAATGCCACAATGCCAAAAAAGGTGAAATCTGTCCAAATGTTGAGGGTGGAGATTTAGGGGTTGTTGAGATTAAGAATCTCGACACGAGGTTGGATTCTGACCTAGTGTCATGATAAATTCTGATTTCACCTTATTTGCAGTATGTTTTTTAGCCCTTCCAACTCTCATTTTGCGATTTTAAACTCATTCTAAGGACTTATCTTTATGTTTTTCACCCTGATCTGCATCTTTGATTGATTGAAATCCATTCCAAATTCTTAGTTTCACTCACATTCATCTCCAAATTTGATTACTTTCCCCCAAAATTTCAATTAATTTACACCTCTCATGTTCAATTTCTATCACCTTTCATCAGCTTGGAGTTGAAATTTTGCATTGAATTGCCCCTAAACTTGGGTGGAATTTCACTACCTGTCAGGATTTTGCTTGGGAGAAGGGGCAGAATTTTGCGGTCTCTCGAGATTTAGAGTCCTCATAGGTGGTTGGATTCTGACCTAGTGTCGGGATTTGGAATCCTCAGAGGTGGTCGGATTCCGACCTCCTCTGGGGACTACTTTTCTTGATTCATCTTCTCTCTCACTCCCCCTTTTCATCATTTTGCACTTGAATGTCACCTTGTAGTCACTTGGAAAACATCTAGACTTGGGCGGATTTTTGAGGGTTGTCGAGATTTGGGGTCCCGAGTCATGGTCGGATTTCAACCTACTCTTAGGATTTTTTCCATTTTGCAAGTTAACTCCCAATTGTTCAATTTAGTCTCTTAAGCTTGGAGTGTGGAATTGTTATATAAAATATAACATTTAAGTATAAGTTATTTTCTTTCTTATACTTAAAGTTATATTTTATATAAATACTGTTAGGATGTTTGAGAGTGGTTTTAGATTCATAGGAGTTATAATAAAGATTGTAGATTTTGGGAGATTCTAAAAGATTATAGACTCAACCAAATTTCAAGAATCAACATGTCTCCATCAATGTTATTTCCCACAGCTTTTCTTGATTCTCCAAGGTAAAATTGAAATTGGAACAAGGATTTTCTATGCATTCTAATACATCCTATTACAAATCTCTTGACTTGAATTCCACTTCTTGGCCCAACTCTCGTTCATATCCCTGATTGACTTGACTACCTAGCGAGTTAAAGTTGCTCAAACTCATCTCTTAGACTTGGAGACTTGAAATTGCCACTAAACTAGGACTACCTGAGACAACTACCTCACTGCCAAGCTAAAAGATGGGTTCCCCATTTGCAATGGAGCGATGGTGTGAAAACCTCACAACAAGTCTCATCATCATCTATATCGACTTTAGCAACCTTTGCAATTGAAGTATCCAAGTTGGTATCCTCAAGGGCCATGTCCCAATGCTTTGTTATGTTAAGTTTTCGAACCAGAATAGCATAAATAAATAACAGATAAAGCAAGAAACACAAGGACACCAGAGATACCTTGGGAAAACCCTCCTACTCGAGGGAAAAACCCAGCCAAACCCAAGATATATCCTTTATTGATAATCATAATATACAATACAATGCTTCACAAGCGCTAAGTCAGATGAATGACTTCTTCACAGAGGCTTGTTATCACATAACATTGTTAGAGTATGAACTTCTCCTTTTGAAGCACCAACAACAAGTCACACGATAATTACATAGAGAATGCTATGCCGTTGAAAACATCAGACAAAACATCTCTGTCCTACTAACAGAATAGATACACACTGACCATGCACATGATCTTCAGAACTGCAAGTATCTCACAGAAAATGAATTACACAACCAAAATTAATCATTTACAGATCATACATAAATCTCCATCAGTGCAGTGCTTGCTGTAGCAGCAAAATCACATTCTTTAGACACACGAAGTATGCACCAGTCACCTGAAAACAAAACACAATGAACGCTGATCTTCACATAATAATCTCACGCAGTTTTTTTTTAAAATATTATAAACGGTATTCTCCTTCTCACTGACAAAGCTTGAACCTGCCTCAAAAATACTACTCTTGACAAAGACCAAGAGACATCAAAGAGGTAAAACTGAAACTGGTAGAAGGCAAAGAGACATCCCACCAAACAACATTAACAACACAATGTCAGTTATAATACATGCTGTTTTGAGTATTGTCGAACAACCGAACTTCACCTTTCACAAAACCTTCCGCATGAAGTGATAATCTCTCACGATAAAGGAAGACGCACATCATAGTATCGATGCCAGCTTGCGTGGTGAATATAAAGAAGTCCATAAAAAAAACGGTGCGTGCCCTTCACGATAAATGGTGACAGTTACAAAAAAAAACCGATAAGGCTTCTATACCGCTTAAGCACTAAACTCAAAGACCGCCACAAGATATAGAGGAGCACGATGGCAAGAACTGTCATTATAACATAGCTGTTTAATAGATTAACCCATTGCAGGTAAATGATGTCTCCTGCAGATATAAAACATTAACATGTTGCCCCTTCGATCTAGTCATCTTGCTTATGTGATAGAAGATGAAAGTAGGAATGGGCATAAACCAAGTATTTCGCTTTTTGTGCAGCCAATTGGTTAGACTTGATTGATGTGTGTAGGAATGGGCATAAACCAAGTCTTTGCTTTTCTTTTGCAACCAATTGGTTATGCTGAAGAAGAAGTTGCAACTTGTTGAAACTAGAGAAAAATCCAACGCAACTTGAAAATAAAAAATGCAAAAGAAATTAAAGAATAGTGAGTACTAAAAAATGCAAAGGCAATTAAAGAATGGTGAATACTGAAGCCTACAAATGTTTAAAAAAATACTTTTGATGGAGTGCAAGAGGTTGGAGGAATAAATAATCTTGTCCATGAGGTACCACCATGTACAAGCCTATTGTTTGTATTGGTCTCAAAGAGCACAAATACCATGATCTTGTCCTGAGATGAACTTGCCAAACTCTTTCTAAATATTATCTGCCACTTTTGGATTTCAGAAGAGTCTTTGAAATGCCAACTTGTCCCCAATAGTGTTAATGTTTTGGCCTTTACAGCAAAGATCAACGCATTGGACAAAGTGGCAATAATAATAATTAATATATTGGATATATTATTGATATATTTAATTATGATAAAATCGGTTGGATAATAATAATAAATATAGAAGGTTATATTTATTATTAAGGATTGATTTTAATAATTAAATATGGAGCAAATAATATAAAAGAATATATTATTATTAAGGACCAAATCAACGAGTCCTTGAGGGAAAGAGTTATGACTCTTGGAGAGTCATCATTATGTATAAATAAAGAGTAGATCTGCTCAAGGAACTCACCGAAAACATAATGTGGTAAGTACTTGAGTAGAATTACAATTGCATTTTCTTAATCATTTTCATCTTCTACTTGAGGCATTTATTTCTGATCACTTAGAAGCGAAATTCAAGGTTCGAATTGGAAGAAGAAGAGCAGATATTGAAGAGCGAACTATACCAATCTGGAGAAGATCTTGATAGTGAATTAAAGAGCAGGTTGGAGGCTATTAAGAGCAGAAAAATTAGGGCAGAATTAGAGCACCCTAAAAGGGCGAATTAAGGCAGATCAAGAAGGGCGAACTAGAGCAAATTGGAGCAGCCCTAGAAGAGCAAATTGAAGACCTTCAAGAGCTGATTCATAACAGTCATTGAGGACAACATTGAGGGACTAATTTGAAGAATACAAAGTATAGATTTGAAGCCAACAAAAGGATAAATTCAGACCTTAAAATCCGGGTATTATCTTTCTTTACTTGAGAATATTTGTTATATCTTGTCTTTTGAAAGACCTCTATAGATTGTATATTCCTTGCATAAATCTGAAAACATTAACAAGTAGCAACTTTACTATCTCTATATGGTGCAGTTCTTCCTAGCAAAGCAAGTATCTCTACTCTATAGTATCTGGGGGATAATGGATATGCAAGGAGATGCAATGTGTGCTCATCTTGTTCTAGTGGTGGTGAATGATTTTTCCCACACTTTGGAAAAATGTTTTATCTGTGTCATTCTCATTTTATACTATTATGACCTTTATCTTTTTCATCATGAAGCCGATACCATCATAGACTTCCCCCAAACTTGGCCGATTTGTATCAGCAAACCTGATCATACTCATGATAGGCTCAGTGAAATGAAGACATATTCCACACAAGCCCACCAACCGTCATCTAGGATCAATGACTTGATGTCTTTGAATTTGATTGTTTCCAACTACTTCATCAGTGGCTAATAATCATGCACTAAATGTCTCTTGCATCTTCACAAGTTGCCTCAAAACAAACATGTGGTGCAAATCTGGTCTCAACAACCTAGGATCATGTAAAATTAAGTCAATAACACATTAAAATATAAGTAAACATGGTACAAAAAATTTGAAAATAAATTAAATTTATCTTCAATATTCTAAATTCGAGGCAGTCCTAAAAACGCCTTTTGACATATGGTGGTTTATCATATACATTTGGATCTCTTCTCCCTCATGGTATATAGCTTTCACCCACTCTATTCGAGTGTTGATTGAGTGCATCCCCAAGTTAAAGGAGTGTATGATGCATGGTTTCCAAAAAATGTGTGGTAGCCTTTCCTCGACCAAAGCACTTGCAGCCTTGCGATTTTTCGCATTGTCCATAATGACTCGGAGTCTTGGATAACATTTTTAGAACCCACCATCTCTATGGACTCAATAAGAGTTTCAGAAATGAATTCTGCATCCTCGATTTACCCCTTAGAATTGATAGCCTTCAAAATCGCCCCTTTGAGGGACATTGCAATCATATTTATTAAAGATTAGTTTATGTAATGTTTCCATCCATGAAATATGATAGACACTTGTGTTTCAATCCTAGAATCCTTAATTGGTTGGATTGATGTCTCTACATTTTTTCTTTCTTTTGCCAATAAGATGGCTTACACCTTTTCATACCTAGGTTTTGTGAAACCCAAAGGCACACTTTTGATGTAATGTCCCCAATATAATTAAATATTATTTGTTTGTATGGGCCCGAAATTTAATTGTAATACCTTTTGAGCCTTTTTTATCAAGTTAGGTATTATTTTGGCCGTGTAGACGCATTTTGTAATCCTTTGGGAAGTTTCCTGGAGCCATTTATAAGGCTGAGTTAGTTATTGTTGTAGGCATGGTGAATTTGGTATTTCTTTTGTATTTGCGAACTCCAGTTGGATGTTCACCGTTGTCTGTCGTTTTGGAGGTGCAAGATCCTCCCTACTCTGACATCTGCAGTTTCGGTGGGAGTAACTCACCCTATTCTGCTTGCAGATCTCGCTTACTGTAAAAGACCTGTTTTGTGTGGAAATCCAATATTGATTATTGTTGCATTATTCTTCTCTATGGATGCATTCATAAACGCTGCAAAATCTTATAACTCCTCATTTCGAGTTCAATCCTTGACTTGGCGACCAAAATCCACTTACATTAATCCTCTGATATTCCTCAGTATCATTCAAGGCAGTGTTACTAGTTCGAGCGTACGGTTTTGTACAAAAGAGAAGTTGCCGTACGAAGGAGTGGGAAGACCCAAGGCGTACAGTTAGAAGGCAACCACCGTACGACGTAACACGTACGGGTAGCATTCTCACCATACGGACAATGTACGACTGGCTAGTCACTGTATGACAAAAGGCCGTATAGTCAACTAGGTGGTACACGGGGTGGGTTGATTGAATTGTATAGACCATACGGAGTGGTGGGCCATACAATTGAGACATTCGTGTGTGGGAGGTGTATGCAAGAAGACCTTATGGTGTGCGCGGTACATCACAGTTTTGTGTGTCGTATGGCAAGGGTTTCGACAGGAACATTACAGTGGTATCAGAGCTGGTGATTCTGCTAGCCTGTTGGGTAGTGGAAGTAGAAGGAGCTCATGGTATACACCAGGAAGAGATACCGTTCTGAGGAGAGAATTGGGGAACAACGACAATATCTCATGGAGGAGATATTGCGAAGGTTGGTAGAAGGTAGAACAAATGGAGATCATAATGGACATGGCGAAAATTCGGCCAATGGAAACACACAACACTCACTTTCTCGATCGATGATGTCGACTTTTCCCCAGAGAACAGAAGCTCTTCGCGGAGAGCAGGAACCCACTTTCCAAGATTTGCAAGAGCAACTGAAACAAGATTGGAGGAATGCGGATCTAGAGGGAGATATATCCTTCAAGGATTATGTAGATCTTCGAATGAGATACTCGGGTTGCAGGAGTAGTGGATACTACAACGATGATATCAAACAGAAGGTTGGCCAAATAAATTTGTCATCATTTGATGGGATCGGGACAACATTAGCATGAGCATTAGTATAGAAAGTGGATACCTACTTCTAGCTCAACCCAATACCAGAAGATCAGGCCATCAAATTTGCAACACCTCACCTTGAGGGAGTTGCTCACGAATGGTGGCATCATGGAAAGGTCACCCTCGGCCACAATCGAGTAACCTCATATGTTGAATTCACGGAGAGACTTATAGACTGCTTTGACAGAAAAGTTCCAGAGCTCAATTTCAAGTAATTGGCTCAACTAAAGCAATCCGGACTAGTAGACAATTACATTACAGATTCCAGAGGTTGTCCGTCTTGGTGATAGATATCTCTGAGAGGAGACTGGTGGTATTGTTCATGGATGGGCTGATGGAACCCTTGAAAGGTTGGGTCAAAGGGTTCAACCCTAGCATGCTCACCCATGCAATTAAGAAGGCGCGTGATATGGCTACCTCATCTTTATCTAGAAGTTACACACATGCCAAATCGCCCCTCGCATCGAAAGAGAAAGACAACAAATCGTACCTTGGATGAGGCAACAAAATAGGAACTCAGGAGGAGGAAACTTTGTTACACCTGTAGGGAGCCATGGGAGCTAGGGCACCGATGCTTAGGCAAGGGGAAGATCCACTACATTGAGGTGATGTCCGACGACGAGGAAGAGAATGAGGAGTTTGAGAAACCAAAAGAGGAGTTTGCACAAGAATTAAATCATGCGGAGAGAATTTCCACACTGGTGCAGAGGGGAGGCATCATTGCCGCACTAGCTGACACCCCAAGGTGCAGTGTGTTTTGAGTACGTGGTACACTCTAGGGACAGCGAGTCGTAGTTATGCTCAACAGTGGCGCTTCTCTCAACTTCATCAACTCATCACTCGTCACCCGAGGAGTTCTGCGTGCAAAAGAACATGAAGGGTTCAAAGTCAAGGTGGCTGGAGGAAATCTTTTGTCATGCACTCATCTGGTTCCGCAACTGAGCATCACCATGGGAAACTACATAGTGATAGACGATTTCTTCGTGCTAGATCTGGATGACACAGATGTCACACTGGGCATTCAGTGGATGGAGGCCCTCGACCAAGACACACAAAGCTTCAAGAGGATGGAATTCTCATTCGAAGTGGATGGCAAGAATGTGGTTCTAAGAGGAATGTCAAATGACGGCCAGAGGGAGATTTCAGCCAAATAGATGGAAGCAATTTTCAGACATGATGAGGTTGTCTGGGTGGCACACTGCTTGGTCTCAACCGAACCCTTGAGAAGACAACAAGCATACTACCATGATGATGAGCTTCAGACGGTTTAGGTTTTGTCAACATTCCACCTGGTATATTCCCCTACATAGAGGCTTTGAGCACACCATCGAGATGGAGGAAGGAGCCAAGCCTGTTACCACCACACCCTATCGCCATCCTAAGAAGTTCAAAGAAGAGATAGAGAAGACGGTCTAGGAACTCCTCGACACAGGATGGATCATGCCCATCTCTAGTCCCTTTGCATCCTCGGTAGTTTTGGTCCACCGAGAGAAAATCCAAGCCATTTTGGACTGGCCGCCTCCCAAGTCTCTTTCGGAGCTGTGTGGATTTTTCGGATTGTGTAGTTATTACACAAGGTTGTGAAGGGATTTTCACAGCTCAGTGCCCCACTGACAGATCTGACAAAGAAGGGGTCTTTCCATTGGGATGAGCAGGCGCAACACCCTTTGACAAGTTGAAGGAAGTCATGTGTTCCTGTCCGGTTCTAGCACTACTAGACTTCACTCGGCCCTTCATCCTGGAGTGCGATGCATCGGGAGAAGGCATTGGGGCTGTGTTAATGCAAGATCGTCATCCCATTGCTTTCGAGAGTCGAAAGCTCTCGGGAGCGGAGCGACTTTACTCTATCTACAACAAAGAGATGCTCGCCATCATGCACGCATTGACGAAGTTTCAATAGTACCTCATCGTAGCAAAGTATGTCATGCGAACGAACCACACCAACCTGAGGTATTTCTTGGAGCAGAGGGACTTGAACGAATGACAATAGAAATGGGTGAGCAAAATTTAAGCATTTGATTTTGATATTGAGTATGTGAAGGGCAACTGTAATGTGGTAGCCGGTGCCTTGTCAAGAAGGCCTACCATATGTTCCCTATATCAGATTTTGGCAGATTGGAAGGCACATCTGTTGGTTGAATACTCAAAGAATACATTCGCTTGCCAGTTGATGGATGGTCAAGTGCAGGATGACAGATACAAGGTGATTGACGACATCATTTACTATAAGGGCAGAATCTATTTGGTTATCAAGTCCAAAATGAAGGAAAGAATTCTTAAAGAGATGCACAACTCACCCTTGGTAGGACATCATGGATACTTGAAAACCTACAGATAAATTCAGGAAAGGTTTTCTTGGAAGGGCCTTAAGAATGACGTTCTGTAGTATGTACGGGAATGCTCCACTTGCCAACAGAACAAATCCTAGCACACCTTACCTATGGGGCTGCTTCAGCGGTTGTCAATCCTCGACCAAAAGTGGGATAGCATCTCGATGGATTTCATAACGGGGCTTCCCAAAGTGCAAGGAAAGGATTGCATATTCGTCGTGGTATACCGTTTGACCAAGTATGCCCATTCCTTTGCCGATGCCAGGCAACTCAAGTGGTCAAGTTGTTCTTTTGTGAGGTATTCCGCTTGCGTGGTCTTCCGCGGAACATAGTGAGTGACAGGGATATCCGTTTTCTCAGCACCTTTTGGATGGAGTTATTTCGGTTGGCAGGAACGAAGTTATTGCTAGGCACGACCTACCACCCGCAGACAGATGGACAGACGGAGATTGTGAACAAGTGGCTGGAGGGTTATCTCAAGAATTATGTTTCAGCACAGCAAAAGGCATGGGTCCATTGTTTACGTTTGGGTGAACACTGTTACAACACCACCTACCACATGTCGATAGGTATGACACCCTTCAAAGCGCTGTATGGCTATGAAACTTCATCATTCATGGATTTGGTAGTGGGTGACAGTTGCCCGCCAAGGGCCAAAGACTGGTTACAGGAGAGATTGGATATTCTAAGATCTCTCAAGGATAACCTGCAATGGGCTTAGAACCAACAGAAAATGTATGTCGACCGACACTGGATTGAGCGAAGCTTTGAGTTTGCCGATCTGGTATACCTCCCGCTTTAGCTGTATAGACAATCCTCCTTGAAGACATGTGGTAAGGAGAAGTTGAAGTCGTGCTCCTATGGACCCTACAAAGTGGTTCAGAGGGTGGGCGGAGTCACGTACGAGTTGGAATTGCTTGAGGGGAGTCAAATTCACAATATTTTCATTTATCATGCCTCAAGAAGGCCGTTGGGAAGCGTGTCACAGTGTTGAAGGAACTGCCACCCATTGACGAAAAGGGGAAACTAATTATGGAGCCGGTTGAGATCATCAGCGTCAGAGAGAAGAGGTTGAGGATGCGCACAGTCAAGGAATTGCTTGTGCGATAGAAGGATCTGCCGATCGAGGACGCCACCTAGGAGGCGAGAAAATTTTGGAACATCCAAGCCTGCAATTGCTTGACAACAAGCAATTCTCGGGCCAAGAGGACTGTAATGTTCCCATATTATTAAATAATTTAATTTAATAATTTTTGTATCTAGGGCAACAAAATTAAAGTTTAACATCCAATCTTGCTATTGCTTGACAATAAGCAATTCTTGGGCCAAGAGGACTGTAATGTCCCCGATATTATTAAATAATTTAATTTAATAATTTTTGTATGTAGGGCAACAAAATTAAAGTTTAATCTCTCGGGCCCATTTTTTTTATCACAGGTAGCGTGTTGGCCGTGCCAACACTTTTTGTAATCCTTCGGGAAGTTTCCCTGAAGCCATATATAAGGCCAGTTAGTGGGTTGTTGTAGGTATGCGAACTTTGATATTTGTTTGCTATTGCGAATTCTAGTTGGAGTTCTGTTGTATACCATTTCAGAGGTGAAAGACCCTCCGTATTTGGTACTTGTAGTTTCAGTGGGAGTAACTCCTCACCCTATTCTGCCTGCGTCCCGAGATCATTGTAATTTGAAGTGCTATAATTATTAATACAATTTCTTGTGACATTTGCGAGTTTTCCAGACTTGTGTTGTGTGCAACGAATTTAAGATTGTTTTCTATCTATTCTTACACCTACGTGATTAGGCGGATGTGTAATTGCACAGAGTAAGGATTAGTAAGGCCGTACGACCCTTGAACCGAAGGCACTACAACAAGAAGAGACCGTACAGTCACCTTGCCGTATAGGCATCTTGTACCACCGTATGGTGGTTGGCATCGTCACACACGACATCAAGCTTCACAAACACTGTACGGACTTCCCCAACATCGTACGACCACTCTTATCATCATACGAGCCCTCTGTCACCATATGGGCCCCTCCATTACTGTATGACCCTCTCCATCATCATACTAGCTTCTCTCTTACAACGAAACTGTTGAGAGCCACTGGTTATCGCCGTATGGCTCACGCGAGCTGTGTATGGACGGTAGTGCACAAGGTTTTGCTTACATAGGTAATTGTCGACTATTAAGGTGACATTGTAGTTGTGGTAGTAGCAGTCCATCGATGTACATGTAGTTCTTGAGGCTTGCGGAACATTACACTACCAACAACAAAATCCCATTGCTCATTTGAGATTAAAGAACTAAGCCATGGCTTAAGTCTTTCAGCTATCAACTTAGTAATGATTTTGTAAGAAACATTACAATGATTTTGTAAGGAAAGTAGCATTCACGGTTCTCAGCGTTCCTCTGAGACTCAAGACCACTTCTCATAGATCAAGCTTGACAATGTCCCAAAACTCTTGATAAAACTCATTGGAAAACCATCCAGCCTAGGGCCTTTCCTTTCTTCATTTGGAAAACAATCCCCTCCAATTCCTCCAAAGTATTATTAATCAATGAAGGGATACACTCAAGAATGAGGTCCACTTCCTTTCTAGCCACAAGGTTATCCCCAGTAAAAAGAGGAGTAGAAATGAATAACCTCTCTAGAAATCATCCTAGTAGACGATAGTTGATACCCTTTAGAAGACTTGAGAGAATTAATGAGATTACTGTTGATGCGTGCTATGTGACACTCGCCAACCCAGAATAAAATACTAAGTATTCTATCCTCTCTTGAATAAGGAAATTTCAAATGCCAAACTATGTAATTAAATAAGATTACCCCAAAGTTTACAATGCGAACATGTGACTTTATGTTGGGCCTAATATCAACCAAATTCAAAAGGTTTATATTATCCCTCAAGGGCCCACAAGAGTGATCAATCTTGCCAACACCACCCCTCTTTTTATCCAAACTTGAAACATCATTAAAATCTCCTGCAATTATCTAAGGAAGATATGGGGCAAGGGATCTAACCATCCTGATATGCAACCAAAGCTCAAACTTTCTAGAGAAATTAGTTGGAGCATAAACATTTGCGAGGAGATTAACTTCACTTGATTCTAGACTTGAGGCAACCAAAGACATAGATCTATTAGACACCCACCACAAGGGAACAACTTTGCCCGGGTCCCAAAGACAAGCCACATCACTTGAACTACCTGTTGATGTGAGTTTTGTACCACTACATAACATATAGGACTAAACACTTGATACAGTATATCAAACGCTCAACCCTCTCTTGAAAAGTATATACTCACGAAGGACGTGAGTAAACACTCCAAGGT
>MU227994.1:203176-215265 GCA_018584345.1 Thuja plicata | reverse complement strand
GTGTTTTTGCCCAAGTCTGGGCCGTCAGTCCCTATAAGAGGACTGCGGCCGATAAGTTTTTAAAATATCGCGATAAGTTTGAAACTTATCGCCGATATTCTCTGCGATAAGTTACCAACTTCTCTGCACGAGAAGTTGGTGCGAAAGTTATGTAACTTATCGTTCACTTATCGCCGATAAGTCTGCCAAAAGTTGATCTATGGCTGCAATAATCAAATTCGGATCTGCTTATAAAGCGAATTTCCTTGACATGTTATGTCTTCTATGTCTTAGATAATTCGAACTATAGGTCACATATATATATATGTGTGAAGGCATTCAAAGACACACCTCAACATCAGTGGTAAAGGCCGACCTGAATCGGTTAAGTATATTTCGCATAGTATTGATACAAGTCTCCCTTTTTGGACAATATGAAGTCGTCCCTCTAGGACAATATAAAGATGTTTCTTATCTTTCATTCAGAGTTTAATACAACAATTAATGAGATGTATGTTGAGATAAATAATAAATAATAGGTATATTATTTATTATTCATCTCGGCATACATGTCATTGATTTGATCTTTCCGAAAAGGCCACAAATATTAACAAGATGAAGGTAATATTAGGAGAATGAATTCAGATCAAATAACCAATAATCTTTTGCCTAGGGATGCTATTCATACCTTAGATTCCATGAAATAACTATCATTGTTGAGTTGCAGAGAAATGTGAATCAATGGTTTACTTTGACCCAGACTCAACCAAAGTCTCATCAATTGATTTCGCTTTTTCTTAATCCTTCTTGCCAACCTTGAGGTGGATTTTTTGGAAGGCTTTTCTTTAGAATATTTTGTTGTAGACCCAAAGCGAGTGGCACACCCTTGCTTTTCCCAACCTGCTGAGGGTCCTCCTCTAGACTTACCAACGGGCTAGTGGAACTTAGAGAATCTTTTACCACAACACCTCCTCTAGCCTCTAGACTACTTGAAGTCAGCAAAGGAATATGTGTGTCCATTTGGGCATCCATTCCTCCAGCTTGAGAATTACTAGGAAGAGTGAAATCCTTCTCACTAGCGGATTGTTCCGTGCTCATAAGGTCCTGTCCCAAAGTTATCCCAGTAAGTGCTCCATCAAACTGATCCTGTTCTTTGAGAGCGTTAAAATTGTTGAAGACCTCATCAATCTGCCTATCATTTATAGTTCTCTTCTGCCATGTTCCTTTATGGTGAGTCTTGGTCGAAATAAAGCCCTCTTTATTCTCCAACATAGGAGCTTTTCCTTTATCCTTATCCTACCTAGGTGGTGGGTGAGACAACCCATTACCAGAAGGCCGTGCAAGATTAGACACAGGACACATTCTTTGCAAATGACCATATTCATGACAGAGTTAACACCGAAAAGGAAGAGTTTCATAATCAAGCTGCTAGATCCAAGAGGCTGAACCTAGCCTAATCTCCATCAAATCTAGCAAAGGCTTAAATCAATTTCAATGCAAACACGAGCATAAGTGATTACCTTTTTCTCCATGGTTTGTTGCAATGGGCGTACACTACAGGTTTTCCAAGCAGCAGCACAACTGAATGGAAAATGTCATGTCTCTAGATTTCCAACGGAAATCATGGAAGCCTCACCCAAATTGGATAAAGGGAACTCCTCCATAGGGTTGAAACCAACATGCCATGGCTTAATGAACATGCCAACTCGATTGTAGAAATAAGCCCCCCTTCAAAAGCCTTATTCCTATCAGATACAGAAGAAAATACCACTAAAAAGTAGCTGTTAGCAGTCAACATCACGTCCATTTCACCCTCTAGATTCCAAGTGTGGCGAGCCCATGATTCTAAAAAGGGGAGAGAAACTTGGATCCGCATGAATTTACAAATCAAAGCATGATTGGACAGGTAATTAACATCCTGCATAGTATTTGGTTGGACCACCAACATGGGCCCATCTTCACTCCTAGCAAAGCCCCCATTCACCTTCTGAGGTCAGAAACTCCCATTGCCAGAAGAATTTTCTCTAGATTTGTTACCATCTAACCCAGTATCTGAACTTGCATGCATGTTTGCAGAGGAGATACCCCCTACCACTGCATTGATAAAAGGAAGAATCTATGACCAAGAAGACCCTCTAGCCAACGCCATGCCAAACCAAAAACAGAGAATCCCCAATGCATCCACTAGGCTTAAACCCAGGGCTTAAAAAGCCTCACAGAGAAACCAGAAAACCGCCACCGAGCAGCAGAAAAACCAAAAGAGCCACAGCCAAACCCAACCAAACCCCAAGACCAGGCCGTGCGTTGCAGACCTACATCCACCCGTCTGCCATTTTAAACTTTAGTATTATCATCAAAGCCTATCCTCCATTTACTTCCATGGAGAAACCCATTTTTGGGGCTTCTCCATTTTCAAATATCACCCCTTCTCTATTTTGGAAGGAATGCTTACATTTAGTGAATTGTTTGATGAGCATGATGTTTGATGATTCCATAAAGATGGGATATAAAGGCTGACAGCTGTTTCAAATGTGTTGGTTTGGTCACATAGGTAATGTGCCTAATGAGTGTGTTAGGCCACTGCCTTCGATTTTTTGGAATGGTCCTCTTGTTTTATTTTTTACATCTTTATAAATTGTATTTGGTAAATAAAATTTGAAATTACTATTTTTCGGTAAGTAAACCACAGAATTCAAAAATTAGTTTGATTGATCTATGATGTTAAAAACTTAGGAATCATTTTTATATGATACTTATATGCTGTCATATGGGCAACTGACCAGATTGCAGAGCCTTTAAGGTCAATGGTCATGGGAGCTCCCTTGGAAGATGCCCGTCATCTGGCTCAACGATATGATCGGATGCGGCAAGAAGCTGAAGCACAGGTAAGTTTTGGTGCTGGATAGTAAGCTTTAATTTTGCATGCACAAAAATATAATTGTATTTTTGAACAATTACTTTGACGCTTTAATTAATGTGGCAGATTGACGGTTTTTTATTTTATTTTTTAGTTTTGAATAATTTTTCACTTGACAAACACTAAGGAGCACATATACTATGAGCAGGCAGGTGAAGTTGCAAGGCGTCAACTGAAAGCCAGAGAAGCCACAGGTAATCCAGACAATCCAATGAAATTGCAAGCAGCTGAATTCAAGATGCAAGAACTGAAGTCAAATATGGCAATTTTGGGAAAGGAAGCTGCAGTTGCAATGGCAGCTGTTGAAGCACAACAACAACGGTTGACTCTTCAGCGCTTGATTGCCATGGTACGTGCTTCGCCCCTCATGCTGAAACCATTTGCATTATCAGGAGAAATATTGATTTATACAAGTGGAAATTGAGTTGCATTTCTCAGCTTAATTCTGATGGTCGGATGCCTTTTCTAGGTTGAAGCTGAACGTACATACAACCTTAGAGTAGCACAAATTCTCGATGAGGTTCTTAGAGAGGTGCAATTGTAGATATCTGCAAGTGCAACATATGAAATAATTATAATTTCTTTCATTTTTTTGTTTTTATCAATTCAGAGCTATAGTTGAACCCTCTGTCCTTTTGATCCTGTGATTATTTCTTCAGATGGCTTCCGAACGACAGCGTATTGAATCTGCACCCTCTGCTGTTGCCGATAATCTCCCCCCACCTCCATCATATGAAGAAGCAAACCTTAGCAGTACTCACAGTTCTCAAAATTCATCCTTTGATAGATCTGTTGAGAATGCTATCTTTTTTTTGGGAGAGGTAATCTATGCAGGCTTTTTAGAGTTGAAATTTTCCTATAGGATTTGTGTGTTTTTGTTTTCCATGAACTAATTTTCTAAAATCTCTGTTTGATGCATATTTTTTCACAGGTTATGCATGCATTTCAAGCTGAGACTGAAGTGGAGCTTAGCCTGGCTGTTGGTGATTATGTTGTTGTCCGTCAGGTTTTGCTTATCCCTTATAAATGTTATTGTTAATCTTTTAGCAAATGATTTTCGTACATCAAGTCTGTGTTTGGCACATATTTATATGGCTTCAGAGGAGTCCATTGATAGGATTTATATCTTAAGTTTTGCATACGTTTTTATTTCTATGAAGATGCCTGATTGAACAGATTTTGTCATGATATCTGTCTGATAAAACCGAGTGTCAAGATGATGGGAGGATGCTGAAATAACAGAGCAAGTATCTAGCAAGTCTTAAATTTCATTAACTCACACATAAGAGCCTTAGCAAATAAAGAAATCTCATCATCATAAAGAGAAGAGAGGGTAAATGAGAGAGAGAATATATGTTGTATCCTTAAAATAAACACCATCTAGACTTTATAATTCATCTTGATCTAGACTTTATATTTATCATTGCTTATGTGATACATAACGATGCCTGGAGATTAAGTTAATCATTCAATGATCTGGCGACAAATCTAAGATCAGTTGAAAGAAGTTACAACCTCCTTGTAACCATCGTATAGCTCACCTGATGATGTGTATATATCTGTTGTATGTGTGGCATACTAGATAAAGGAAGTGCAAATAGAGTTTATACACGATAAAAAACATTGTTCTGATTTGAATTAATGAAACAGCAAATGTAAAGAGCATAATTGTTTCTGTCATGAACAGATAACTGAGTTTTCTGAGAATCATTGTAAATGTTTCTGTAAAGTGCATGGGTGAGAATTTCCGAAGCAGATCCTAGGCCGATTAAGGAGAGTTGTGCTGGAGACAGTGTCTAAAGAAGACTGAAATAGATTGTAAATACTTTGAAGAAGCTGTGCATAAAAACTGTGGAGTGTGTAAGGGCTGTAAATTCTGTGGATACTGATATTGAAAGGTTTTAGAAGTGTTTTAACCGTGATATGATTTTGAATAAATTAATTACATTTATGCAGACATCACAGTAAATGAAGGAGAGCAGTATATGTGAGAAAGCTGTTTTATGAAAATATTTGTGACATTCATGAAGTGTAATGTGTACTGAAAAGAATTGTAATTTGTGTATACTTTAAGTTGGCGCTTTTTGAATATTGAGTGCGTGCTCAGATCTGGAAGAGTTGCTGCCCTTAAAATAGGGGTTTGGTGACTCTATAGGCCCAGTGCCCAAAAAACATTGCAATCCATTTTCTTTGTGAGGCTAGATTAGGACAGTCGATCCTAGCAGCATTTCTCACTGCGGTTTTTCCCATCCCAGGTTTTCCACTTATTTCTTGTGCATTGGTCTCATTGTGCGATTTGTTCTCTTACCATTCTTTTCAATTCTGTTTTATACTTATCAAAGTTTTAATTGGTTGATGATTAAAACTTAAAAGTTTATATCTTCTACTGATTCACCCCCCCAAGTAGAAGAATTGTGTTCTATAAAAAAAGTCCTTCGCATATTTTCCAATGTTTTTGAAGGGCACTTAAATGGGTTTGGTTGCTGCCCACTACCACCCTCAACTCTTGTACTTTCATTTCCTCCAACTACTTTCACTTTATTCTCACCACTACTATCACTCTCACTGCTATTATGTTTTTTTGAGATTGAATGCAATTTTAAACTGAAAAAATTTGAAAAAAAAAAAAAATTCAGACATTTCATGTGTCAAGCTTTAAAAAAAATTGAAAACAAATTAAAGGATGAAACTTACCTCTTTGAAGGATTTGTAGATGCACTGCCCTAGATTGAATCTCTTTCCTAGCTGGCTCCTATCCTTGCTCAAAAGAGAACTTCTCCCTTCAAACACTACTGGTGCTCCTCTTTTTTCTTCACACACAAATGTTGAAATGAGAGAAAATCTGACATCTATTTCCCTTTAGGGCAAGTTGAGAAGGTAGGGGCCCACAAAAACATAAAAATATGTTTTTTTTTGAAGTTGAATGTGTTTATTTAAAAAAAAACCCATGGCCTGATGACGAGGACGTCCGACCATCTTTTGGATGGTCACATGATGTCCACGATGTCCACGATTGTCCATGACATATGGGTATGGCGTCCCCTAATTCCAAGGATGTCTCCTCTGTTTTTGGCAAGAACGGGGACGGCTTGGGGACCTCCACGAGGTATACCCATGTCTTCAAGACAAGGATGAGGGTTTTAGGCTCATGGATGTGTTCCCGAGTAATCTTGAAAAACCCTGAATATGAAAAGAACCTAAATTAGGAAAAAAGAAAATTTGAGCCGCTAGGGAAGAACATTGACAACCGTTGTGTGCCTCGTTTGCTAGAACACACTGAGAAATCTGATATCATCTCATTGACAATGTTTCTTGGCAACCCATAGAGCTTACCTCTTTGAAAAACGATTGTGCAACTTGTGGTGCCATATATTTTGATGAGATGATGGAGAAATGAGAAAATTTGGTCAACTGATTAACTACCACAAAGATGCAATCACTACCCTGTACCAAATTTGGTCAACTGATTAACTACCACAAAGATGCAATCACTACCCTGTACCCTTAGTAGACTAGTGATAAAATCCATATACTTTCTCATTTCTTTTTGGAATAGGCAATAGTTGTAGCAAACTAGCAGGAAAATTGTTGTTTGACTTGTTTTGCTCAAAAGTCATGCATTCCTTGACATGACACAAGACATCATCTTTGAGGCCCTCCAAAGAGAACCTCTCCCTAGCTTGCCTGTCATTTTCGAATTATCCAGGATGTCTTGGCAAAGGTCTATCATGGATGGCTCTCAAAATTTTCTACTTAAGCTTAGACTCAGGAACCAAATATGTCTTGTCCTTGTAGTAAATGACATCACCTACCACTTAATGCTTGTCATCTTGAATCTTCGTATCCATCACTCTACATGCAAACATGCTCTTGGAGAACTCTTTGCTGAAATCTATGTTAAAGAACAAGTTGTGGGCTTCCTGGGGAGATTATTTACAACAATGTTCTTTTGACCTTAACATACTTTGTCAAAATTGCAGCATGCATCTTGTTGAACCACGTTTGTTGCCTCTCATTAAGATCCTTCTGCTCTGAAAAGTTCATAAAGCTATCATGAATAGTTGTGACCACAAATTTCCCACTTGCTAAATACTATTTGAACTTTACCAACACATGCATGATGGCGGGCATCTCTTTGTCATAGATGGAATAGAGCCTCTTTGTATGCTTGAGCTTTTGGCTCTCATATGCAATGGGATATTTGTTTTGCATTAACACTATTGCGATTTCCTCACCTGAAGTATCACATTCCAACACAAAAGGCTAGGTGAAATTTGCTAAGTCTAAAACTGGATAAGTACTCATCACCTCCTTGAGTTTATCAAATGCTTATTGTGCCTCGTTTGTCCATTTGAAAGTTCCTTTCTTGATAAGATTTGTTAGAGGTTCATATAATAATTGCATAGGTCAAGAAAGCCTTGTAACTCTGTGAGTGTCCTCGGAGGTGGCCAATCAATGATTGTCAAAATCTTCCTCTGATGCACCTGAACTCCCTGAGCACTGATGATGTGACCCAAATAGAGAATTTCTGTCATTTCAAATTCACATTTGGAGGCCTTGGCATATAATAACCTTGTCTCTATGATACTCCGTACCTCATCCAAATATTTTAGATGCTCCAATGTTTTATTATAACGAGTATTTCATCAAATAACACTAGCAAAAACTTTCACAACTGCTTATTGAAGATAGGATTCTTGTAGAATTGGAAAGTAGTGGGAGCATTGGTTAACCCAAAGGGCATACCTAGAAATTCATATTGTCCATAGTGACCAAAAAGTAGTCTTGTGAATGTCGTATTCCCTTACTCTGATCAGACGGTACTCGTATTTGAGATCTATCTTTGAAAGTAGATTGCACCATGTAACTCATCTAATAGCTCATTGATCTTGGGAATGGGGTAAACGTTCTTAATTGTTTTCTTATTCAAAGCACAACAATCATTGCACATTCTCATGGTCCCTTCCTTTTTCTTAACCAAGACGAAGGAAGAAGCAAATGGACTTGAGCTAGGTCTAATGTGCCCTATTTCCAACAACTTGTTAATAGACTTCTCAATCTCTTCCTTGAACTTCTTAAGGTGTTTGTAAGGAGTGGTAATAATAGGCTTAACACTTTCCTCCAATTTAATAGTGTGCTCAAATCCTTTATCCGTGGTCTTCCTAGAGCAATCTCACTTTATACCAAGCTGTGTTTGTTCAACTCTGTTTAAATGTTTGAGTGATAATGCTTAGGATTGTCATTAGTAGCCTTAGTGGATATCCAACATTGGGCTGCCCAAGCTACATCACCATCTCTAAGAATGCTCTCGATTCTTTTTGCTAAAATGATCCTAGGAGCACCATTGGACATTCCCCTCGAAACTACCTTTTTGCCATCAACCTTGAATTTGAAGTCCATTGTTTGAGAACTTTGAGAATATTTTTCCAGGGAATGCAACCACTACATTCCCATAATGGCATTAGTATCTCCTAAGTCAACCACATAGAAATCACCAGTAACGGTGTAGTTGCCCAGTGTGATGCTCAACTGTGGAACCCTTTGTAAACATGCTATGGTATTCATGTACTACCATAACATTGAATCCCCCAAAAACCTCAGTCAGAAGGCCTTCCCTTGTAAGCATTGTAACCAATGCAGAGTCAATGAAATTGTGAGTAGCTTTGCTGTTAGTCAACACTGTTAGTGGCTGCTCCAACAAGACTCCACGCACTCTGAAAGAGTTGAATCTAGGTGTATCAGACATAGTGGCAATAGTACCACTTCTCACCCCCTTAGGTGATTGTCCCTCATCTCTCAACTACTCATCAATTGAATCACTATGCTTGCTGCCTTGAATGCCATCTGACTTGTCTTCTTCCTCATTGTCAGATACCTCCTTGATATGATGAACCTTGCCTTTCCTAAGACACTTGTTACCTGTTTACCAAGATTCGTTGCAGCTGAAATATAATTTCTTTATGCGCAACTCATTATGGACCTCATCATCTAATTTGTCCTTCTTAGACCACTCCTTGGGAGAATGCCTTTTACCCTTGTCCTTATGAGATGAGAATCCTTTGGACTGAAGTTTACTCTTAGCAATTGTAGAATCCATGTTTCTAGCCTTTGTCATGGCTTCCTTAAGAGTGTTAGGACTAAGAGCCTTTATCCATCCTTTTAGAGGGTTCGCCAATCCATCCATAAATAGCACTATGAAACTTCTCTTCAATATATCGGTAACCAATATAGCTAATCTATGGAAATCAGCAATGTAGGTGTCCATTGAACCCCATTGTTTCAACTGAGCCGACTCCTTAATATGAATTTCTAGGTCCTTATCAAACCTGTCAACGAGCTTCCCAAAACTCACGAGGTAATTTGATTGTGCCCCATCATAATCATTCTTTGGTGCCACCATTTGTGAGCAATACCATCCAGGTGAATATCAACATATCTAATAACCTCATCTTCCGACATGGGGTTAAGTTGGAAGTAAGCATCTACTTTTTAAACACATGCTTTGGATGTATTCTTACTGGATGCATCATAGAATGGAAGGGTTAGTTTACCAATATTTTTTTGCAAGTCCTTATTACGTGCCCTACCTTCCCTATGAGGTCAATCTTTCATTCTGAGGTCCATATAGTCTCTAAGCGATATATCAGCCTGAAAATTTGGATTTTCATCGCTCCAGTATTGCACAAACTGATCTTGCGAATAATTTAATGTAGGTTGATTGTTGTTTCGAGAATGCATTATCATACTATGCTGATATTCCTTTTCACCCTTGTTTTCAACATTATTTTTATTTGGAAGTTGTTTTGCAACCACTTAACTTAATCATAGGGGAGCTACGTTGATTTCACGGTAGAGGGAAGAAGAGTTCACAAAGCCTGTACAAGGAAAGTATAAACCATAGTTTCATGGAGAAGTGTCTAGACCCCCTGGGACATGTCCTAGAGACTAGGGCACATCTCCCGTCTAAGGCTTTGCAGGTTTTAGTGGTGAAAGATCTAATGGTTTTGAATGCCATTTCAAGGGTTAGGAATTTAAGAGCAATTGTAACAGTGGAAATGAGTTGGATTTTATTGTTGGTAGGGGGATTTTGGTGTGCATTTCCAAGTATTATTATATTATAGTTACAGCCCACAATAATTTCAGATTTTCTATAAATTATTAAATTATATTTAAAAAATGATGTCTCCAAGTACCACCTGTTGATGTTAGTTTTATGCCACTACAACATGCAGAATCGAAGACTTAGTATTCCAAATGGAACACCAAATTTCCAACTCTCTCTCGAATAAGGAAGCTCATATGCTAAACATTGTATATGGATTGTGTGATCAAATGAGACAACCCCAAGTTTCCTTCTAGTTGTGGACTTTCGCTCATTTATAATAATGTAATATGTTGGGTATCACAAAGGGACTCAAGTTCACTAAGATGTATCAACTTTGACCTTCGAATGATATGGCAATTGAGTGTAATGAATTTACTTTCGACTTCCAACTTGCAAAATGAGATGCAGATGAACTTAAACTTATGAATCTAAATTACTTCTATTTCTACTCTAGGATGCAAGAGATCATGAATATCCTTGTGACTCTACTAGGCTTGGTCTTGTTGTCAACTCCAGCAAACTAGTGCAATCTTATAAGGTAAACTTGAAAGATGTTCAAATTACCACCATTACATCAATACCATCAATGAATGCATATCAATGTGCAAGAAATAAATGAAGTTAAACTTATAATTATGCCATTCAACCATGCAAGACAAACCTACAATCAGTAAGAAACTAGTGGTTTGGTCTAAGCGATTTCAACAAAGATGCATCCACAATTACTTCAATCCAATCTAAACTACTTGAAGCAAATTCTAACACTAAGTATTTGAAAGCAAATTCTCTATTCTAAATGAGGAATGTAAGGAACCATGCAATGCTCCAAACATCACAACATTCACCATGAAAACCAACAATGAAGAAGGAATAATTTCGGCAGTATATTAGCAACAATTCTCCAACAATTCTCTCTTTACAAATGAGGAGAGGAAGCCTTATATAGGGAGCTGTAGTACAATGAATGACCAAGATTAAACCAAGATCAATGACTCGGATTTATCCACTAAAGTCCTAACTAGAGTTTCCATAACCACCACCAACAAATATTAAATGCCCACAAAAGGGCACCAATCAATGGGCCAATCAAAATGAAGCTCCTATCTAGGAACCAATGAGAAAATTCAATGCCACATGGGCTTATATCAAGTCATCATCTAGGAACTTGTTCCCTTCATCCTTATCCTTTTTTGCATATTCAATGAATTTGTACATTATTCGATTGAGCTCTTCCATGGGGACACTTGGCATGAATCTGAGCCTATACTCACGGAATTCCAAATTGCTTGTACAAGTGCCACTTGTCTTCTTCCAACCAGCTGTATTACATATGGCCATGAAGTTCGAAAATGTGGAAGCCTTTTCCAAATATTCCATTATGAGTGGACTTGCTTCCATGAAGTAAATACCTTTCACCTTCTCTTGCAATTGTTCAACACTTAGCTTTTGATCATCTTCTACCTCCCGAGTGAAATACAGTTCTCAAATAAGTAAGGATTGTTAGACTAATGGTCATTGATGACAAAATATAATTTACAGTCTTTGAGATTGATTTACTTTAAACGGTGATCATTGTTGATATTATGGCCTTTACGGCAAATATCTACCACCTTGGATAATAATAAATATATAGAATATATATTTATTATAAATTGATATATAAATAATAATAATAATAAATATAAGGATATTTATTATTTATTGTTTATTAGAAAATCGATTTAATATTTATTTGAATGAAATAATCAAAGTTTATTTAAAGGGCCCAAGTCGGCCTCTTGATGAGAATTTAAATAAACAAGGTTTATTTTTAAAAGGCCAAGTCGGCCTCTTAAAGAGTCTCCCATTCACATATATATGAGGATCGAACTTGAGAAGAAAGATATCAAAATCATAACATATGCTTTCCTCTCAAGAATCGATCATTCTAGGGCAGATTAGTAGCAGCGATTTGAAGTATTTGGAGCAGCGATATATGTCTTCACTTGAGCGATTTTCTGGAGCAGAGATATAGATCCACAATTTTGAGTAAATTGTGCTAAGTGCTGGGCGGATAAATTCTGAACAAACTTGTCAATATATCTGCCA
>MU227994.1:162523-202990 GCA_018584345.1 Thuja plicata | reverse complement strand
TGTAGCTGCAAATTATATTTCAGCTTTCATTGGGCATCTAAAGGAACATAAAAGGCAGATTGACATCTGTCCTAGATTGCATATTGAAGAACAAGTCAGAGAGATTTAAAGTTGCAGATCAAGGATCGACACTTATTGAAGTCATATTGTGAATCTTGATTTCCGGGTACTATCTCTCCTATCTTGGTTAATTCTTCTTTCTATTTCTTGTGCTTAGTTTTGATAGATCTCTATAGATTGACATATTCCTTGTCAAAATCTGGAAATACTAACAATCACGTTCTCCCATAAATTATGAGTGTTTATATTTCCTTCTAGATATATTGACAGAGATCTCAAATATATTTTTTATGAGGACACAAAGACATGAATCGAATAATCAACAGGATATTTGAACTTAAATAGTTATTTGTCAATGTACAGAGTGGAGATGTATAATGTGTTGAAGACTATAAAAGTAATAGACTTGTCAAAATAGCAAAGTTTGTTACCAAAATTCACAGGAATAGATCTTTGTCTTATCTGAATAAGCTACTTGTTTATCTGTCAGCCCGATAGTTCTTATTTCGTGGCATATGAATGACATCATTTTGTCTTATGTCGGGCAAACAAGCAAAAAGGCAGGACTTTACTTGAAAGAAAGACAGAGAATTAAAATGTTTCACGCATCATATGCAACCAATGAAATATATGGAGTTCATAGCGGTATTTGTGCGATAAAGTCAGAAGCGGCAATTAAAATGTTAATATGGAATTATATAAACTGCTGTTGATATCATCAGGCTCTTATATGTTTGGTTAGATAAACAAAACATTCCGTCCGCCAGTTGTAACGAAGATACCAGTAACGTGGTTAGAGTTCAGTGGACAACAGACTTGCAGCATTTTGGAGGATATCGGGTTGAGCCCAATAATTATATAAACCGTGTTCTTATTGAGAATAAGTGAGTTACTGCAGTGTATGTGAAAAACAATATATGTATTTGGTCATTTGAAGAAGTGACATTGGGTGTAATATGTCGGGTTTATTCTTTATGAGCTTTTCTTCTTTAAGAAATTGCAGGTGTGCAAATATGGGGTGTATGTAAAATCGACAATGCTGTAGCAGATATGAGATCTGATATGTGATATTGATAAGGAAGAAAATTCATAGTACACAGTAATTTGGAGTTAAAGTTTAAAACCAATATCATTTATCAGTGAAAGATCAGGTACATTTGAAGTTGTGTTTAATGCTCTGTTTGTATTTGCTAAGATAATTAGATATCTGTATAGTTATGTTCATGAACATATTGTGCTTCAGAAAACAGTTGTGATGTTTCTGTGACAGTACTAGAGCATTGCAGTTTATTTTGGATTCAGACTTGAAAGTTTAGTTAAGTAATACTTGCAGAGTTTGCCATCCAGTTTACATACTGATAACAAAGACTTCTAAAATATGTGTGCAAATTATTACTTCCCGAACAGTCACAGTTTGCAGAATGATTGTGATCGATTTGTTTCAGACTAAATCCAACTTGCAGAGGTTATATTTTGAACATATCTACCTGAATTCAGATTAATGTTATGTTCAGAAGATTTTGGCTTGAAATATATCTTATTTTGAAATCATTTTAAAAGGGAACCAGCGGACTTATCATGATATATCAGAATCTCAACTCATCTATGTTTACAGAAAACAGAAATACAAAGATTGTAATTGAGTTGATGTAATATTGTTCTCTATAAATTTTATGTATCTTGTAACTGGGTTGATGCTTATATTGATTGAGTGGGTGGCCATATTATGAGAGAGTTGATGCTCTTGAGAAGACGGGGGTTTGGAGCCCTTAAAGTTGTAATTGGTTTCAGATTTGTGAGGCTGGATTAGGACGCTAGATCCTAGCAGTGATTCTCACAGTGGTTTTTCCCTCTTGGGTTTCCACGTCACATTCTTGTGCATTGTCTTTTGGTCTCATGGCGATTCTCTTATATTCTTCATTTGATGTTTTAGTTTTAAAATGCAATCTGAAGTAACTACATGTGTTAAGTTTTAGGATAGCTGCAAATGTAATAGCACTCTATGTTGTATGTGTTTTCCAAATGCAATAATCTCTCTTTCATTTATATTGAGAATGAGGCTAGGAGAGACATGTCCATTCATGGGACATGTCTATTCATTATTATGAGATTAATATAATGACAATTGATTATATATATATATAATATCTATTATTATTATATATATTGGTATGTATATGTATGTGCATAATTTAATCTATTCTCATAATATTAATTTCTCATTCATTTTATCTGATCGAAGCTACAAACATCAACACTCCATCAAAATGTAATTCACAATAAGTTCATAAATTGTGAAAGTGTGTTCATAAATTCTTTTATTAGAGATATGGTCTAACTAGGAATATCAGATCTCATGATATTCACCATAACTCAAAGATTCATAAAAATATCATTTTATGATATTGAGAACATTGGCCTGCAGAATATCAATTCTCACGATATTCACCAAGTGCTCAGAGTAATGGCCTACCAACATCAAATCTCATGATGTCCACCAAGTTCTCAAGAGTTCATAAAGATATCATCTCATGATATCGAGAGCATTGGCCTGCAAAATATCAACTCTCAAGATATTCACCAAGTGCTTAGAGTAATGGCCTACCAACATCAAATCTCATGATGTCCACCAAGTACTCAAGAGTTCATAAAGATATCATCTCATGATATCGAGAGCATTGACCTGCAGAATATCAAGTCTCATGATATCCACCAAGCACTCAACAAATGTTCATAGGTAATGTGCACTTACCATAAGAACATTCACATAATGTTTCAGCCATCACAAGATGTCTATCACAATAGAAGATTCCATCTATCATGATCTGTTTCAGCCATCACAAGATGTCTATCACAATTGAAGGTCAAGTTATTGTAAGATCATTACAAATAACTCTTACAAATACAAGTGATAATCATTTGGAAGTTGCCACTTCCTCATGATGTACATAGGGGACAGGCCCATTAAAAACACAGAGTCACACACATGACATCCACCATGCCTCAACGTAGAGGGTGGAAACAAGAGATTTCACCTCAAACTTCTCTCATAGAGAACTCATTTGAGAAGATATCAATCTGTTGATCTTTTCATCCAAGATTGCTTAAGATAATCTTTCAGACTCCCTCTGAATCTAATATCAATCTTCTGAGCTCCTCGTCCAAAGTTATCTCTGAAGTGTCAAACTCCCTCTGAATCTTATCTCAATCTTCTTTTCCTGCAAGAGCATCCCCGGAAAAGATCAAGGCAAATAGCTCTTATAGTATGTATAGAAATATAGATGAAAGAGAGACTACAATGAGTAGATAAATGTAATATTCAAAGATAATAAATACACATCCTTGACACAAGTTGCTTCAATGAAGGTCCATATGCATCAAATCAGAAAACACCTTCTTAGATTATTTGAGAGACATCTCCCCTTTTAATCATCTCCCCACTAAGGATGGTTCAAATGGGAACGTAACATTGGTTATTATTCTCCCCCACAATGTACAATTCCCACTCTTATATCGTTGAACAATTCTCATGTCTTCTTGTGAAATGACTTGATTGCTCCAAGAGAGGTGACACTCTATAATTAATGCTTTATTTATAGAAAGAGACACCTTTCCTTGAATACGTTCTTTTTTGTTAATGCTTGACCAGGATCATAACAAATTAATCTCTTTAATGAAAGCCGCTTTCAGGAATTTCACATAGATCCGTACACAGTCCGTCATAACTTTTGAATCCTAGAATTTCTCTCCAATCGCTTTGGTGAGATTCTTTCAAATTTGTTTTTCACCAACATATCCAAAATTCAGCAAAATCCAATGGTGGATTTGTGAGATATGGTCCTTGTACTGAGACTATATTTTTTGAGACAGTCACACATTCACCATCAACAAAGTACTCTCTTACATTTGCAGTCTGGCTCTGATACCATGTTAAGTTTTAGGATAGCTGCAAATGTAATAGCACTCTATGTTGTATATGTTTTCCAAATGCAACAATCTCTCTTTCATTTATATTGAGAATGAGGCTAGGAGAGACATGTCCCTTCCCTTCATGGGACATGTCTATTCATTATTATGAGATTAATATAATGACAATTGATTATGTATATATATATATATCAATTTATAATAATAATATCTATTATTATTATATATATTGGTATGTATATGTATGTGCATAATTTAATCTATTCTCATAATATTAATATCTCATTCATTTTATCTGATCGAAGCTACAAACATCAACAACATGAAGTTGTAAATTGGATGAAAAGTTTAAGTATTTACTACTAATTCACCCCCCTCTTAGTCGTAAACCTGTGTTCTACAAGGATATCATTCATGACCTTCAAAACTACATCTCTTTTAGTTGTACAATCAATATCTCCCTATTTAAGGACATCACCCTTGTGAGATAATGCTTGATGCCATGCTGGAAAATCAACATTTTGTCCTTTCTTCAATACTTGACCCTTTATCAATGTATGCTGTGGTATCCCCATGATTGCTTGCAACTGAGAAAGAGTCTTTTCAAGACTTGGTACAAATTCTTCACATTCCTTCAATACTGCTTGAATTCATTCTTGGAGGGAAAGCATGGTGTCTTAAATCAAACAAAATTTCCAACAGATCCACATGCTTCATCAAATATTTCTACGTCATATTTCCTTGCTTCCTGTCTTATCAATCCTATCCCTTCCCATCCATCCATTGATCCACTGGAACATGAAACTGGAGGGACAAATGTCTAATCTGCTTGCTCAAGCGGATTCATCAACTGCCTGATATACTCCTTCAGGCGCTTGGACGCTTCCTTGTAATTTTTGTTTCTTTTGAACTTGTTTACTCTTTCTTCTAAAGCTTGAATGGATCTGTATGCTTCGTCAACTTCCTTTTTTTTGTGGTTTGCACCAACTTGTGTTCTTCAATATCATAGTCCTGTGGCACCATGTCATTTCTAGCTTCGTTCCTTTCACAATTTCCTCCACATTCTCAACTAGCCATGCAACTGTTACTTGTCTTTTCGTCATTCGCTCTAACAAAGAAAACTGGGGCAATAAGTTTTCAAAATTCATCCTCTTGATTGCCTTCTCTTGACTTTGATCTTGAACTTCCATATTGACATATTCGTTTGTATTTCCATCTTGAAGTTGGACTTCACTTTCCCCTGAAATAGCCTCTATATCAATAATTTCATTGTGCTCATTTTGACGCTCTTCGTTTCTTTGAGGAGAATCCACTTGCTCATTGTGATCTAAAGGAACATAATTGGAATTTTGACTTTTGTTCGCCTCTGATTCATTTGCAACTTGAACTAACGCTTCACTTTCTGATGAGGATGTCATGTTCTCTTGCTTTGAGGATATACCAACTGCTTGAGACTTTTGCTTCTTTTGAGATGGTTCTTGACCCATAGCTACTTTTCTTTCTTTCCTTTGGTTTGCGAGGCCTTGTCACCACCGTTCTTGTTGCCTTGGTCTTCCAATCTATTGCTCATCTCACGTGGTTGTTCAAATGACTCTGCTTCGGCTTCTTCCATGTCTTTCATCAACTCATAAGTCAATGGTAATCCTCTTGCTTGAAATTTCGCCATTTGTTTATCTAACCATGCTTGAGTGGAAGTTTTAACCGTTATCATAATTGCATCAAAGCTACCTACATTCTTGTCAAGCCAATCGATAGCAGGGATGAAATTCTTCCTTGTTGTCTCATAGTCAGCTTGAAGACACTTCCCATCATCTTCAATTTGGTCAAGAATTTGGAACCAGTTGGTTGCTCTAAGCAATGCTACTGTCATTTGAGAAAATGACCTCTCCTTTATTTCTTGATCATTAGTTGCATTTGTGCAATGGTCTTCAATGTGCGCCAAATGCTTATACTTGACTCCATAAGTTCTCTTTATTTGATGGTATGGATCAAAGTTGGGCCTACTACCACATATCCCAAAGAATAGCATTCAAATTCTCTCTCTGCTGCCTCTGCTGCTAGAAGGGATGGGAAAATGTCACTATCAAGATTGAATGAACATGTAATCCTTGGTCTATGCTTGTGCCTCTGAATCTTGTGATATGAAATTGACTGTCTTGCAACCACCATGAGCACTAATTTGTCCGGTGGAAACCTTGGGAGCTTCATCTGGCACACTGTACTCCCTAATATTCGGATATAGGTGAACTTGGGAAATTGGGTATACCACAATCCATATTTCTTCACTAAATCTTCTGCTTCCTTTGATAACCCCTTTTTAGGAGTCCCTTGTAGTATCCTCATATTGCCCATGCCAAATACATTGTTCACAATCTTGAAATCATTATTATTTAAAAGGTGCAACTGTGGGTAGCAATCATAAACCATGTATTGTCTGGGCTCATTCCCAACCACTCCTAGGCATTTCAATCCTTTATACTTGTGAACCCACGCTATCATGTACATCAGGTATGAACTCATGTAGAAATGCCTTAGTTTTATTTATAGTTCTCAATTGCTGATCGATATTATCACTGATCATAAGTGCCCAATCAAACATCTCTTCCGCATTGATGATCTTTACAATCAATGAAGTAGCCCATTTACGGTTCAAAGGGTGCTGCATTTTGGCTTCTCATAACTGTTTAGCATCATGATGAGATCTCTGATATCCTCCTTGAAATTTGATTTCGTCAACTTGGACAATTTGGGATGATGTCTTCTTGGTCCTGCTAGCCATTCTTTGTTGACAAGATTTGCATAGTCAACTAGATCTTTTGTCAAAGTCTTTCATTGCATCATCTTTTGTCTTGAAGGTGCTAACCTTGTGATAGGGGATATTAAAGGCCTCCTTTATATCTTTCGCCATGTGTGAAACTGCTACACTTCTATTTTTAGTGACTACTTGCCTTGTTTTTGGATCATTGTGCTTGGCACACTCTAATACTCTGTCCATTGAATTGCTGGTGGGAAGACGCCTGCTTGCACTATACCATTCTTGACCATTATCTTTGCCCACTTTGATGAATTGGGTTTGAACATACGATCCCTTACTACATTCATAGTGAAGGGCCCCAAGTTTGTGTCATTAATCTTGCTCCACTTGGTCCTAAAACTTGTTTCTAGAGTCATTTCTTGTATATCATACTTTAGTTGTGCTTGTCTTCATTGTTTTAATCTCATTCCATCCTTAGCTCCTGTTGCTTTAGCCTTTGAACTTTCTCCATCCTTGGCTACTTTAGCTTTCGACTTTGGATCTTCACTTAGCTCCAGCCATGTCCTAACCTGTCATACGTCTTCTATTAGTGCCTTGCATTTTATCTTAAATCCCATGGGTTAGTACTTGAGAAACCAAAGCCTTCAACAAGGACATTCAGCTAATTTCTAAAAACAAGACTTCTACATAGTTTCTAAAATCTGATTTCGAATAGATGAAAGAAGGCTTCAAATTTAGAAAACATAAACACAATCTTCATCTTTCATTGCATATAAATCGTTTTATCCTCTCACATATACCTCGAGAAAATCACTTAACCTTGCTGTTAATGATCAGGTTCTGAGTGTAAAACTCAGATCTGACTTTGACTGCCTTTGAATTGCCCAGATTTGAGAAGTGGCTCAAATTAGCTCCCAAATGTAAATGTTGTCTACTCCAGTTCAAATGATTATGAAGTTTTTGTTGTTGCTGTAGAAGGAATTCACTCTGCTCTCCTTTGCTTCGATCTGCACTTGAGAGATTATTTTGAATTAATTCAACACCCAATTTATACGTCTTTGATGCTCAAGAGACATGTCCCTCCAATAAGGCCGACTTGGTCTAGGAAAAAAAAAAAACTAAATCAAAACCATCCTTTCATTAAAATCAGGGCCTTTCGTATTAAATTCGTGGCCCTTTAGTTTTATTGGCAATTAATAAAATGGATGTTCCTTAAATATTCAATTTCCAATAATTAATGCTTACTTAGCATTTAATGTTGTATTGGCGCACTTATCCATAAGTGCACCAATACAACATTCTCTAGACTGGAAAGGGTTTCGGGGTCCCTTCAAAACCAGTTGTTACCTTAATCAAAAACATTCTCTAGACTGAAACTCGAATAGACTGCAAAGACCAAAAACAAAAAAGAAAAGACATGCAGAAATGAAAGATCACTCTTCTAAATGTCTGCGACGTCCATTTTCATGACCTATTTCAAAATTGAAATTCTCAAACCCCTTCGAGACTTTTGGAGATTTAGGTGTGATGGGGTAACTCTTATAGCACTTTTGGAAATTTTGCCTTAATTGGGCAAATCTCATAGCTTCAGATCGGAATTTTACCAAGGATTGGGTGAGATCCATATGTCAATGTCGTAAATTGAAGCCCTATTGGGCAAGGATTTGCAGATTTTCATGCCCTATTGTGTGAAACACATGATCAAACTACTAAAATCAACATTGAGCATTGGGCGAACTCTTAATGTGAAATTTGGAATTGACAGCTCTATTGGGCGAGTTGCAAATGATTTTTGAAATTTCACATCAAGTTGGGCAAACACACCATTAAGTTAAGTCGGAATTTTAGGCTCCATTGGGCAAACATCAATGCCAATTCGGATTTCAAGAGTGCATTTGGCAAATTCTCTAGGATGGATTTCAGAATTCTTGGCCTTATGGGGCAAAATCAAACATATCCATTTCTGAATGCAAACTTGAATTGGGCAGATCATAAACTCTTTCGGAACTTTCAACTTGAGGTTGGGCAAAATGATCAATCATTTTTGGTAATCATCAAGCATTGGGCCAGATCCTTCGTCATATCAAATCACAATTGCATGCTTCAAGGGCTGAATACACACAGATTCTCGGAATTTGTGACTCCATGGGGCAAGATCCTTATGCATTTTCAAAATTTTCATGCCAATTGGGCAAGATCACAATGTCTATTTGGAGATTTGAAGTCTATTGGGCAAGATCTCATGGAGAATTTCGGACTTTGGTGCTTGATTGGACCAGGTATACCAAGTTTATTTCATTTGAGTTCTAATTCCATTATTTTCTCCCTTTACCATCTTGAATCCAAACTTCGCTCAGCCCTGTCACATCAATTGAATATTCATTGCTCTTTGATTGCACTTGATCCATCTTGAGTTTGATTCTGAAATTGTCAAGCCCTCTCGGGCTTGACTCGATTTGCCATTTTGCAATTGTCTCATGAATTGCCCATTGCTCACTTTGATCATAACAAAACTGGATCTCACTATTTAGTAATTTACCCTTCATGACTTGAACACCACAACCAACCTGAGACTTAGACTCTCAAATTGCTGCCAACCCACTCCTAAACTTACACCTATCGACAGCCAAAGCAAAAAGAGGGGGTCCCCAGGCCTACTGGGGTGATGGTGTGAAAATGTCACAACATCACCGTCTCCTATTTTTGAAAAATAACTGTATTGGTAACGGTACTAGTCTCCGGAGTTTCCAAGTACCCACGTCTTCGTGCAACCTTGGTATAGACGAGTATTTCATGTCTTTAAAAGAAAATGCTCTATATAAATGTTTGTAATAATCGAGATATCATGGGCAATAACTTTTCTAAGTAAAATGTTACAATAGTTTGTATGTCATACTAGTCGCCATAAACAAATTGATATCAGCTTTGGTCTCCCTGGAGCAGAGTTGCATAATTTTTTTGAGCATCAATCCTGATCTACCTGACACAAGGGTTACTCCTGGAAGTTTTTGTGTGGATTCTGTGATATAAAGTTTTATAGTTTATTTGCCAAATAAATGAGTTAACTGGGTTAAAACCAAACTAAGTTAAAACCACCTTCTTCATTGAGAATACTAAACAGAGTTAAAGCACCTTCTTCATTGAGACAAGTGATTTGGAGGCAGTCATCGTTTTGTAACAATCAATCTAACAATAGTTTAAACAAATGGGTATTGTGTAACTACAAAGAGGCAGGAAAAGACAAAATATATAACAAAGCAAGACGGATCTTTTATCCTTCAACTTGTTGGTCCTCTAATAGCAAGAAACTAAGCAAAAAGCAAACACTAGAACAACAATTTAATGTTTAGACATAAGCTATTAAATCCTTTTTGGGTAGTTGTGCCAGTTCATGAGACGACCTGAGGCTTAGCAACAAAAACAACATTGTTGAGTTCTAGGTCTTCTGACAATAGGATATGCCCTCAAGGGGTAGACAGTGATGGTGCTTGTGTCTTAACACATTTTATACTAAATGTCACCACCCCTTTGCTCAAGCCTTGCTGATTCCATTATCTTCTCTTGCTTGTGATTCCCTGCTGTGATCCTCTGCTCTGATTATGGTTGTACCACCTGCTTGATACTTTTAGCCATCCCTGCCTTCGAATAATCAATCCCTTGGTAGGATACCGCTGCATCAAATGTAGTGAATACAGGTTTTTATAGCAGGCGGATTCGTCTTAGCACTTTTGACATGATAAATAGGAAGATGTGCCATTGGGGCACTACATATCATGTGACCGATACGATCATCTCTTGTGATGCTTTTCTGGTTCATACAGTTGTGGATTTCCTCTCTTGTAGTCTTCCATGCAGCCAATTCTTGTTTGAGCTGAGATATGTCTTCTATCAATTTCTCTAAGCCTGCCTTTGACTCATGGAATGGGCTTCCATGTCCATATGCTTTGTTGACTAGCAAATGAATTAGAGTGATCATCTCTTCACCTTCTTGAACAAATTGGTACCAAAATGTCCATACAGACACCCAACATAGAATTTGATGCAAACAAGTTGCATATTTGTTTCCAGAAGCATGGTTACCCAGAATTTAAGATGTTAGCACCTCGTCCTTGAGTGCCATGTTCAGGGTTCAATCTGGAAATATCAGGGAGATTTTTGAAGTTGGGGCATTGCCCTAAAATTTCAGTCCTGTTAATCTAAACTCCCAGCAACACAATGAAACCAGACAGACCAAATAGGAGAAATTCATGTAGGATGGAAGTGGTGAAAGATTAAGGGGGTGTTATCATCATTCCTTACTATCTTGGTATTTACAGGCTGAAGTCTACAGATTTTTATCAAGTTTTATGAGGGGAACTTAATGCCAAGGTTATGTTATAAATTTGTGTTATTTTTACAAGGCACTAGGCAATAGTTCTAAGTTGCCCCATGCAAGGGAAGAGGAGCTAGTTTGAACTGTATGAGAGTTTGCCATTTTAACCTCAATGTAACAATATTGACAGAAATTACTCATAAATCATTAGACATTGGCATCCTTTATTTAAGAGTTGATCGATTTTTCAATTTTGATCGAGGCCCTTTTGAATGGCTCCAATAATTAGTTGAGAATCTCTTTTGGCTTATAGGTTAGTGATGTCAAGAGATTCATATAATTTACTCTATGGTGTAAGTTAATGGAGAAAGCCCTAGTGCAAGTTCCTTGGTCATCTTTTATGATACTACTTGAAGTTCCTTGATCATCTTTTATGATACTACTTACTGCAGCTTTACCTAGGCCTCCTATAGAGATGCCATAGAAGTTGTTTATGAGAACCCAGATGTAAAGAAATCATCACATTAGTTTTGAAAAAGTCACAACCAAGCAGAAGTTAACCCTTCTGAAGAGAAGAATGCTACAAAGGCTCCAACTTGACAAAAGGAGTTATAACTGGGCACCGATTTATCTTCTATATAAATTTGGCAAGTGGCACTTTGGATGGATACTGGTTCCTAAGTATTATACATATATCCTTTTGGGGTAAATATAACATCTTTAGTTTAAATTTATTGCATGTCAGAAGTTGTAATGGCAGGAGACCAGACAGTTAAAATGACAATCAATTTTAATGACAAGGTTTTTTCTAAAAGCTTTTTTACTGGCCATAGAGACATAATGTTGCTATGTGTACTGATATTTTTTTTGGTATTGTTTCAATGTTGGTTAGGTCTCTCCTACAGGCTGGGCTGAGGGGGAATGCAAAGGAAAAGCAGGATGGTTTCCATCAAATTATGTTGAGAAACGAGAGCGTGTTCTAGCCAGCAAAATGGCCGAAGTATTCTGATTTCTTCTAATTGTGTGTTGGTTGTTACACCAGTGTTTTAGGCCATTGATTAAATTCATTATTTTCAAGAGCCTTAGAGCATACCTTTAAAATGTTGTGGTGAGGTTCTCTTTTTAAACAGCAGATCATTACTAATCATGAATTTTTCATGAGAACAGTATATGTTTAAGGCATCTACTGCTTGTAGTTCCGGAAGATATAAATCAATGTGTAGGTTACTTAAAATCGGCACTTATGTTTTGCCAGACCTTACATTAGTTCTATGTTAGCTGAAATTCAGTATTTACAGTGACTGATCTCTAGAGTTTTGTAGTTTATTCAACTTAAAAATTGTATCATTTTTATCAAATTGAGTCCACAGTTTTGGCACAGTGCTCTTCTTCTACGAATGCTACTTTTATGTAATCTCAAAGTTACACTCCCTATGGTAGAATGAAAAGGAGACAATCCCACTTTATTTCTAACATAAATGGCATTCATCATGCTTTATCAGCATTTAAGAATTAAAGGGGAGGGGCCACACCAATCTTCCAGTGATCAAGACAACCTCAATCCTCAGAATGGGGATAATCCCAGATTTCTGCTGTCACATTTGTAACATTTGAGAAATACATGCTAAAAAAATTTAATTGATTCAATTTATCGAGTGAGCCCACTTCTAGACATTGAGCAAGTCACTTGGAGACCCATATATCCGAAACACTGTCGATAAAGCATGACAAAACTTATATTTGTGCTTTCCACCCATGTTAATAACTTAATATTAATGTTACAAAACTAATTATTTTCTTTCACATTTTATTGCATTTAATTAAACTCTGTTTTCCATTAATGTTGATTATTATATGCTATCTCCATGCCCTTTGCTTTGGTGCAACCTGTTGTGACCTTTTCATGCATCACCCCATTGCAAATAGGGACCCCCTACATTTTTGCCCACTTGGCCGTTTGCTTTTGAGTCCTTGGTAGTTTGGTGTAGTTTCTCAAAGTTCCAAGTGTTTGGGGTGGGCATTGATTTGTGCTAAGTCTGGAATCAAGTGTCATTTGCCTTTGGCTTTGAGAAAAAGAAGCTTTGTGATTGGGGGGATAATGGAATTACGTGAATTGTGGAAAAGGAAATAAACCTTTCAAAATGCCTACAAGTGAAGTTTTAAGTGCTTTGAATAGCTTGCTGTTTTTAGTAAGTTTTATTGTGTCTCCCTTTGGCCTAATTTTGAGTTTGGAATAACTTACTATTTTTAGTAAGTTCTATTGCGTCTCCGTTTGGCCTAATTTTGAGTTTGGACAAACTCACCTTTTTGGTAGTTTCTATTTTTAGCAAGTCATTTTATGGCAATAGGTGAGCATTGACTGTGAAGGAAACATAAAATATCTAGATTTAGGTTAGTTGAAGTAAAATGCTCTAATGAGGAAATTTAAATAAGGCATGGCAACAATTCAAAATCCTTCACTGCTTGCTAGATGCACCCAGGAGAGGGAATCCACCATGACAGAGGATTCTTCCAAAATTAAGAAATCCTCCTCCAGGGTCTAGTTGTGCTCACGGGCTCAAATACACCATGTACAAGGAATTTCTTCCAAGTCCCAAATTCCTCCATGTCTCAAATACACTCAAGATGGCAAGATGCCCAAACTTTGAGAAAGTGAGAAAATTCCTTGACCCCTTCTAATATTGCGCCCAAGATGGAAAAAACATGCAGAGACCAACAAATGACTAAGTATGGGAAAAATCCTTCTCCCAAGTCTAGATGCGCTCATGGGTGCAAATTCATCTTGTGCAAGGAATTCTCTTTCAAGTGAAAGTTCCTCCTCCATGTCTAAAGTTCGCCCTTGGGCACTAATTCACCTTGTCCAAGGTTTTTCCTACCAAAACCCAAATCCTTCTCCTTGTCTAAAACGCTCCCAAGGTGGAGAATGCATGAAATGTGAAAATTAGCTAAGTGTGGAGAAAATCTTTCTTTATGTCAAATATGCACCCAACATTTGAAATAGTGAAGAAATGAATTTAAATGCCCAAAATGATATTTTTATAAAAACAAAGGGGCGTGACACATGAAAATTAAAGAGTGGATAATTTTTTAGCAACATTACAACTTATACCCTAACACTAAGACTAATAAGCTAAATAAGAGTGGGAATGGGGAAGGTGAGCGTTGGTAAGAGTGGGAAGATCGGGACGAGGAATGGTGGTAGTATTTTGAATGCATAAGGGGCTATGAAGGGTGAGGACAGATCTAATGACGAAGATGCTGGCAGTTTTGACCCTTTCTTTTCTCCTTGGCTGTTGGGTTACTTTGGTTCTCTTGCATTGGCCCCTCTCCTGGTGTGCATTGGTAGATGTAGTTACTTTTGGGCTTCGTTGCTGGGTTTGTTCTTAGCTGATGCAGGCACTCTCAAGGTGTTCCTGGGATGTTTGCTAGTTTGTGTGGACTCTTTTTTGGCTTCTCTATTATTGTTCTCTTCGTTGGATTTGTTTCTTCTCTGCTTGTGTCTAGTGGCTGTGTGTGCAGAGTGGCTGTCAGTTTGGTGGAGGCCAATTGGTGGGTGCAAGGTTTTTGCGACCTGGTAACGAGGGATCTCTTGCTTGAGCTCTCTTTTCTTGTGGATTTTTGCCATTTACTGTGCTTAAGTTTGACCGTTTAGAGGGCATGCTTGAGTGGGGTTTCTTTGTGTTGGAAATTGATAGCATCGTCCAGATAATTAACTTGAATATATAAAGAATACATATATGTACATATTAATGTATATGTAATTGCTATTACATACACATTAATATATACATATATATTTTAATATGTTTGAAATGATTTATCAATATGTACATATTAATGTATATGTAATTGCTATTACACACACACACACACACACACACACACACATATATATGAAATGATTCATCAAATATCGATTACATCGGTTTATTAATAATTTCATAGCAAATGTCAAATACTGATGAGTATTGGTTCTTATAAGTATCGACTGCTGTCATCTACCTTAACTGATAGTTATTAGTGATGAATTACGCACCAAGTTGATAGTTATCGACTATTATCAAACATCGTTTATATTACCCGATAGTTATCGGTGCAAAACGGTATGTGTTATGATCGTTGGACAGTCATGACTTGATGAGTCACGATTCATCAAGTCATGACTGCCCAATATGATATATAATCAATATCATTCGATCATTTGAAGACACCGAAGTACATAAATCAATAAGTATCAAAGTGTCTTGCAACATTAAATATATATTCACTTACAACAACATTACATTCGATATTCAATACAAATATCTATAGAAGTTTATCATCTTTTACATGGTATCAGAGCACTGATTCTGAAGGATCCGAGCCGCTGATAAACTTGAGTAATTGGATTTAGATTGAATATATTACATTCCCAATGACAAGCATTATCAGATTCGAGGGTAGGCTTGAGGGAGCAGACAACTTTTAATCATGGAAGTTCAGAATCATAATGATATTAAAAGAAAATGAAGTCGAATCTTTCATAAGAGAAGACACAATAAAACCAGAGACGGAACCTGAGATATCAACTTGGAATGAAGGAAGTGATAAAGCAATGAAGATCATCATCGATGGAGTTAGAGATCAGTTTGTTCCAATATTAACAAAATATGAAAGAGCATATGAGATGTTCAAAGCACTAGAGAAAACTTATGAAATAAGTAATGCAAGCAAGAAATTAGCCTTGAAGAGGGAGATAAATCACATAAGCATGAACAAAGGTGAGACAATCAATTCATACTTTATGAGAGTCTCGACTCTAAGAGATCAATAATCAACACTTGACTATGGAATCGACTGTAAGGAATTATCATTGATCGCATTTGATGGTCTGCCAGGTCTAAATTTCCAAAATTTGACTGACTGAGAATAGATTGCCTACAAGAGGAATCAAGGCTAGACAAGAAAGGACTAAAGAAGAAAATCATTGATGAAGATCTTTTTGTACTAAATGTGGATACTTGCAAGAAGAGGAAAAGACACTTCAAGAAAAGGAAATCTAATCATGAAAACAATAAAAGAGATATGTCAAAAGTGCAGTGCTTCAGATGTGATAAATATGGACATTATGTAATAAATTATCCATACAAAAAGCATCAGGCTTCATTCACCAATATAAAGAAGCAGAAGACTAAGGAAGAACCTAAAAATGAGAATTTTGTGTTCTACTCTGTACTTTCAAACCAAGTCTCAAATAAAAGCACCTGGGTTATCGACAATGATTATCCAATGAGGAAGTAACTATTGGAGACGACTCGACTTATCCAGTAAAGGTGTTGGGACATGCACTATCAAACTGAAGACTGATATTTCCATTCAACTTACTGGAGTACTGTTTGTACTAGGTATCTAGAACCCTGGTATCTATATCTACACTTGAAGATAATGGATATAGAGTAATCTTTATGGATGGTAAAGTTAAGGCTTGGCCAAAGAACTCTACTATCAAGAAAGCCCAAACCATAGGTAGAAGACAAGGTTGTCTATATGAATTATGTACAGAAATAATTCAAGTCTTAATTAATGAAATCACTAACACAAATGAGATATGGCATAGAAGACTAGGACACTTAAACTACAAGGCCCTATCTTCTATGAAAAAGCTAGTCACTGGATTACCAAAACTTAAACAGTACCACCCTGGGGCATGCAAAGGTTGTGCTTTAGGTAAAAACACCAAAGGGGCATTTCAAAACAGTTCTAGTAAAATAGACAATGTATTAGAATTAGTTCATTCAGACTTATGTGGACCAATGTCTGATCCATCAATAGGAGGGTGTAAATATTATATAATCTTTGTTGATGATTTCTCTAGGAAGACCTGGATATATTTTCTTAAACATAAAAAATCTGAGGAGATCCTGAAAATGTTGAAAATGTTCAAAGACTTCAAATCATTTACTGAAAACTTTTCTGGAAAGAAAATTAAGACCCTAAGGATAGATAACAGTAAAGAATATAAATCAGACATTTTTAAGGAATTTTGCAAAAATGTCGGGATTAAGAGGGAGTACACTGTTCCTTACAACCCTCAATAGAATGGGGTTGCTAAAAGGAAAAATAGAATAATTTTTGAAGCTACCAAGGCAATGCTTCTTGATAAAAACCTTGACACTTCTCTTTGGGCAGAAGCATCAAATACTGCAGTATATATTCAAAACAGATGTCCACACTCCCACATTGATAGTAAAACTCCTGAAGAAGCTCTCTCAGGGACAAAACCAAACATCAGTAACTTACAGATATTTGGTTGTCCAGTATACATACATGTAACCAAAGAAAAGAGAACAAAGTTAGAACCATTTGGAAGGAAAGGTATTTTTGTAGGATATAATGAAACCTCAAAAGCATACCGAGTATATATACCTAGTCAAAATCAGATTGAACTAAGCAGGGATGTAATCTTTGAGGAAGACAACATTCTCTAGAGCTAGAAATTCCTTAGAACCATAAACACATGCCTTTCTAGAAGAATAATTTACACCTGAGATTTATAGGGAGTATTCTGAGGAAGAAGAAAATGAGGAACAACTCTCAACATTAGAAAATCCCAAAAAGAGGCCTCTCTAGGCCACTAAGATAATAGAAGCAAAGTCTTATGGAGCTCCTTCAAGGACATTCATGGAAAGTAAAAGACCCTCAAGATTATCTAGTTATGTAGCCGTAATGAGTGAACTCTCAAAATCAGAACCTGCAAATGTTCCAGATGCTATTCAGCAGCAAGTATGGAAAGATGCCATGACAGAGGAATATCAGTCTATTATAAAGAATAATGTATGGGACATTGTGCCTAGACCCAAAGAGAAATCAATGGTCACCTCTAAATGGTTGTTCAAGATCAAACATGTTGCAAATGGCAGTATAGAGAAGTACAAAGCAAGGTTTGTAGCTAGAGGCTTTTCACAAAAGAAAGGGATTGACTATGAAGAAACCTTTGCTCCTGTTGCCTGATACACTTCAGTTCGAACAATCCTAGCCATTGTAGCTGCTAAAGGATGGAAAGTGCATAAGATGGATGTAAAGACTACCTTCTTAAATGGAAGCATTGAAGAAGTATACCTAGAGCAACTTGAAGGGTTTGAGATTCACAATTCCAAAAATCATGTATGTAAACTAAAGAAAGCTTTATATGGACTTAAACAAGCTCCCAGAGCATGGTATGAGAAGATTGATAATTATCTTATAAAGTTAGGATTTTCCAAAAATGATGCTGACCCAAATCTCTACTTCAAACAAAGAAAAGGTGACATGTTGATATTAATCCTATATGTTGATGATTTATTGATTACAGGAGAGGATCACCTTATTCACCAATGCAAGAAGGATTTAGCCAAAGAAATTGATATGAAAGACTTAGGTCTATTACACTACTTTCTTAGCTTAGAAGTCTGGCATAAATTAGATAGTATCATCCTGAATCAAGGAAAATACACTCTTGACATATTGAAGAGATTTGGTATATTGAACTGTAGACCAATGTCATCACCCATGGAAACTAACTTTCATAAGCTAAAGGAAGCAGCAACAGAATCTCCACCAGAAGATCCTACTCTCTACAGGCAGATAATAGGTTCCCTAATGTACTTGGTAAATACCAGACCATATATTTTCTTTGCAGTAAATGCCTTAAGTTAGTTCATGTGTGAACCTAAAGAGATTCATCTCGTTGCTGCAAAACATATAATGAGGTATCTTTAGGGTACTCTGAACTATGGACTTAAATATGAAAAGAAAGACTTGGACCTTCATGGATTTAGTGACTCAGATTGGGCTGGAAGTGTGACCGATCGGAAAAGCACCTCAAGATGTTGTTTCAGTTTGGGATCAACTATGGTAGCTTGGATTAGCAGAAAACAATCTTCAGTGGCTCAAAGTTCTACAAAGGCCTAATAGAAGCAGTATGGCTCAAAAAACTACTTGTTGGGTTATTTGGTAAACCGTTAAAACCAACTACTATCCATTGTGATAACCAGAGTTGTATCAAGCTACTAGCGAATCCAATGTTTCATGACAGATCCAAGCATGTTGAGATTCCTTATCACTATGTCCGAGATATGGTTGAAAGGAAAGTGATTCAGTTGGAATATATTAGTACAGGAGATCAAACTGCAAATATTCTTACCAAAGCACTTCCCAAGGTGAAAGTTGATCACTTCAGGAAAAATCTTGGTATGGTTGAAATGTAATTTTTGATTTGTATTAATATAATAAAGATGTTTAATGTGTAAACTTCTTATGGGCCCATCCATCCTGTGTACATTTCTGAGAGGTGACGACTTCTTAGACAATGAACATTTGTATTTGATGTCACAAGGCGATGATCTTGTAATGAAGATTCGTTATGGTAGACATTTTTGATGTCAGTGCACATACCATAATAGGGTTATATGTAAGGGGAATGTAATGTTCTCTAATTACTATATCCTTGTATCACGATGTGAGGTGATATGAAAATCAGGTATCATGATCTAAGGTGATGTGAAAACTAGGTATCACGATCTAAGGTGATTCCTCATATCACGATCTAAGGTGATGTGAAAACTAGGTATCACGATCTAAGGTGATTTATCATATTACGATCTAAGGTAATATGTAAAATCAGGTACCACAAGTTAAGGTGATTCCTCACTTCACGAGTTAAGGTGATGTGCAAAACAAGTATCATCTATATGACGATTCCTCATATTACATGATATCACAAGTAAGGTGGTATATGGAAAATTATCTTCCCCAGCTAAGAGGAAGTGTTGGAAATTGATAGCATTGCTCAGATAATTAACTTGAATATATAAAGAATACATATATGTACATATTAATGTATATGTAATTGCTATTACATACATTAATATATACATATATATTTAATATTTTTGAAACGATCTATCAATATGTACATATTAATGTATATGTAATTGCTATTACATATACATTAATATATACATATATTATTATATCTATTTGAAATGATTATCAAATACCAATTACATCGGTTTATTAATATTTTCATAGAAAATGTCAAATACCGATGAGTATCGGTTCTTATAAGTATCGACTGCTATCGTCTACCTTACCTGATAGTTATCGGTGATGAATTATGCACCAAATTGATACTTATCGACATTATCAAACACCGTTTATATTACCTAATAGTTATCGGTGCGAAACAATGTGTTATGATCGTTGGACAGTCACGACTTGATGAGTCATGACTCATCAATGAGTCACGATTCATGAAGTCATGACTGCCCAATATGATATATAATCAATATCATTCGATCATTTGAAGACACCGAAGTACAAAAATTGATAAGTATCAAAGTGTCTTGCAGCAATACATATTTATTCACTTACCTCAACAATACATTCGATATTCAATACTAAGATCTATAAAAGTTTACCATCTTTTACACTTTGCTATTTTCTTCTATGCCCTCGGTTGTGGGGGTTGTTTTGTGGCTGCTGGGGTTCCTTGTGTTTTACCCTGCCTTGGCCTCTCCTTGGCTATTCATGGGGGGATTTCCGTTTGGTCTTTGTGCCAGGTCTTCCTAGGAGCTGTTGATAAATGCTTTTGTCTGAAGAGTGGCAAGAGGTTTTTTGGGGGTTGGTTTATTGACAACTTCTTGGTGGAGGATGTTTTGGTTGATGTCGACTTTCAAGATGTGGTGCATTTGTCCTCTGCTGTGCGAGTTTTGTTTGATGGAGATTGTTTGGAGCCTGTCGATGTTGGTGTTGTGTTTAGCCTAGGTAGGTTTTTTTGGATTGTAGGGGGCCGTCCCTTCCATTGGCAAGGCCTATGCTCTTTGAGTTTTTTTTGCAGGTGCTTGTGTAGTTAGTGAGATGTTGATGATTTTAAAGGGCCGATCCTGACTCCTTTATGTTTTTGGTTAAGGAGCCTTTAGGTTTTGGGGTTGTGTTTGCCCTCATTGGAGCCCAAGTTTTTTCTTGTCATTTTTGGTGGGTTCTTGCTAGTTTTTTAATTCTTCCTCCGCTTGTGGCTCTTATAGAAGTGGAGTTCGCCCCCTTTTTGTTTTGGGGTGTCTCCTTGTAGTCATTATATGGGATCAGATCTTGTTGTTTCATTCTTCCTTTCTCTCAGCTCCTATTGAAGTGGAGGCATCACCTATGGAGATGGTGATGTGCATGCTGGGTGAAGTGGAATGTTGCTCATGGTGGTCGGATCGCTTTGATGGCTGCCTAGAGGAGGGGTTGGTTTGGTTTTAGTTTTCTCGTGGGTTTGACTCTTCTTCAGTTGCTCCTATGGAGGTGGGATCCCTTTCTATAGAGGTGGAGGGGAGTTTTGCTAGGGAGAATGTGCTGTTATGCTGGGATGACTCTGCAACTTGTTGGATGGTTTTGGGTTCCATATTAAAACCCACTAAGGTTGTGGGAGCCTTGCTAAAACCCATACTTCTGGTTAGGGGTGCTTGGTAAAACCCATGTTTCCTTTTTCAAGGTTTAGGAAGCCTTCTAAAAACCCTCTTTAATTCTGGAGGCTTTGGTCACTTGTTTGGATCAACATGTACTTACTACGTGTATCTCTTTTATGGTTGTTGATTGTTTGCTGATTGTAGGGCTATTGGTTGTCTTTGTTCTTTTGTATGCAACTCCTTGTTTGAGGGTTCCAGATCCCTATGAAATCTGTCTGTAAAGGGTTTCAAGGCCCCTTAAAAACTTGTTTGTTCTTTAATCAAAAATATGTCGGGGCCACAGGGAAGACAAGTCAGATTCTCCCCCAAAATGGAATTTGGAAGATTTTTTTGGAAAGTATTAAATGAGTTGCTAAAATTACCCCAGTTCTAAATTAGTTGTAGAGTGAGCGAATTCTCTATATAAGGGAGTGTAGAATTTAATTTCTCACATCGTAGGTTGCGGAATACGAGGCAAGAACACATGAGTTTGAGAATAGAAGTAATTTAATGTGAGTTTAATAGTTAGGAAGTTCTTTTCTTCAGAGGTTCAAGATCATTCCAAGTTTGGATGTGAATTATGGAATTACTTTATGATAAATTTAAAATTTCTTGACACAATTCTCATGTCGATTATTTTGTTTTGCAGGAAATTAGATGACAAAATCAAAGGCAACAAGCATGTCAAGATAGGTTCAAATCAAGAGCGAGCTCAAATAATGTCTCCCAGATTCGCGAATCGTGTCAAAATTGAAAGAAGTCAACAACACCAACCTGTGATCTCTCAATTTGGATGAATTTAGAAGGATGTTTGGCTATGAAGGACACCCTCCATTTTTAGCTAAGAAGATGACCATAAGAGGAATTATAGCAGCAATTGGTTTCTCTCCTGCTATATAGTGCTCAAATTTGGCTGTTGAATGTGCAAAGTTTAATTCCGAGCAAAGATCAATTCTAGCGCTTGACGAGAAGTTGTTGATAAACCTTACCTCGGAAGAAATTGTTGAGGCATTTAGGATTCCAACGTATCATTTCATTGTATACAAGGCAAAGGAAAGGTGTTAAGGATGTATGATTCCAGCATAGATGAATGTGCAAAAGGCATCAACTGCAAGTGGATGCAGAAGTCCAAGCCTCATCATTCCAAGATGCCCATGGAGCTTGTCAGGATTCAAATAGGAATATAGTGACTTGGTGATGTTGAGCCAAATCATGGGATGTCCAAAGTAATTTATCTTCAAGCCATGGATGTTTTATTTGATTGAAGAAGTGACATATGGAGTAGAGGTTGTGGATTGGTCAAGATAAATTAGTGACAACCTATTTGAGCAGTTGAGGAATTTGGAACATTCCAAGCCTTTTTATATGAGTTGTTATGTTGTATACATGTTAACAAGGCTGGCCAGATATGAAGGTTTGAGATGCAGGGAACCCATAGGGTGTGGTCTAGGACAATTTAAGGTGTATGGATGCTTTCCTCAGCTGCATGTGTATAATATTGCTAATAAACTGAGAGCTAATGATGCTTTCACCATGCATATTGTCAGATCTCTTCATAGAGACATGTACATGAGATTGTCACAAGAAGCAATAAAATGGATAGAAAAGCACAACTAATGGTTCATCTAGTTCCCAACATTCATTTATATTCAACTTCAAGGGTTCCCTTCCTATCCCTTCAAGCTTATGAGATATGCAACTGATAAGTTGGTACTACTGAAAGTGATGAGGCAATTGGCAACTTATGATAAAACCTAGAAGAAGAGGAAGGGCGAACTTGAATTCCCAATCATCATGGGAATTTATGGTGAAGTGTGCCCATCACTATTAGCAACAAAAAGGTCAGAACAAGAATTACAAGTTTACCATCTCTCTTTTCATATAACAATGTCAGATTTTGACCCCTACGATAGAATAAAAATGGTGGCTAGTAGAAAATACAAGCACATGATGCAACTTGAAGACTATTGGGGTAATGTTGTAGACGATTACAAAATCAGGAAAATAATGTACTCTAGAATACCATTCAAGATGATCATAATATGTAGAATCCATCTAGTGCTAGATCAAGTAGAAGAGGATTCTAACGTAGTTAAGTCTAATTTTGAGAAGAAAAAAATAAGTGTATTCAGCTGTCCAATTGGTCTAGACCTGAAATAACAAATCTTGATACATTATCCAGATAGGTCACAAAATTCACGAGATGGTCGGTGATGAAGAAAATCACATTAAAACATGCCCCAGTGGATCGACAAAAATGGAGGTAGGACGCCCCTTCAAAAAATTGGGCAGAAATTGACATGAGGACAATTTTTCAAAAAGAAAAGTGATTGCAAGGATTGACAAAACAAATGTTAGGAGAAAGAAAAAATTAGACATAAGAGAAGAATAATTAGTAGTGATCAAACATTTCTTTCATAAGTACATTATTGTCATAAGAGCTTTGTTTAATATGGAAAAATGGATGTGTCGCACCATGACACAGAAAGCCATGACAAAAATGCGATCCCTTTGCGTAAAACAAACACATTGCAGACAAGGAATGTTTCCATTCATCCTAAAGCATATGACATACGTGCCCCAAAACTTTATGAAAAACACCCTACAAGCAGAAGACAAAAACAATAAAAAAGGACCATGAACCAACCCGACCACTCTCATCACTCGGTGATATCATAGAGTAGCATAGGGACATGACCAAGGATAAATCAATAAAAGATAAAACTCACTGAACCAAGCAAGTCAACAACCATTTTGATCGTGTTGTCAAAAGTTGATAGTTTGTTTGATTATGATAACGATGATGATGATGTCTGGTTTCAAGAATGAAGTACCCCGTCTAAGATAGGTACCATCTAGTTTCAAGTATACCACACCCTGTAGATGACAAGATGACGATGATTGATTGATAGGACAAGTTTGACCGGACTGATTATTGACGTGATTGGATAGTTTCTCTGTTAATGCGTGACTTTATTAAGCACAATGTTTAACAAGTCTTCATATTGCATTTGCTCAGATGTTTGTCTTGTTGCAAAAGAAATATTTATTGATGATAACAAACGAATATGTACATGACGAGAAAATGAAATGAGTGTCATAAAATGCCATTTATTGCTTTGGATTTTCGATGATTTTTACTTTTTAGGATTTTTGAAAATATTCATTTTTTTGTGCTTTTCTTAGTACATTTTACAATTTTTAAGGGTTTTTGCCAGGTCATTTTTATAATTTTTAGGGATTTCTTCATGACTTTTTATGATCTTTTTAATTTTTTTTAGGCTTTTTTATGATTTTTATGATTTTCTCAGCATCATATGTGATTTTTTATTGTCTTTTTTCAGGATCATATTCAATTTTTATTGATTTTTTTAGGACATTATGCAAATTTTTTTGAATTTTTTTTTGAGGACATTATACTATTTACATGCGCAAGATGTATTGAAATTGCCCCCAGTGTCTAGCAAGGCAGGGATATTATGGAAGGGCAAGTGGACTGATAGATGGATGAAGGCCAATGGTTGTATGCATTGGATCTGTTTAGGTCACCAAGGACTATCCAAGAGAGAGGATAACACGTTTTTCACCTAGCTGAGGGATTGGAAATGGGAATGATAGGGCAATCAAATGGTCAACTGAATGACATGCGATGCATAGGAATGGACATGTCAAGAGGTTTCTTTGAAAATATATTTCACATTTAATGTCCTTATTTCACATCAAGATCAAGATAGGGACTTTGATAGGATAAGGATATGATATGGATAGGATAAGCAAGATCAATAATGGACAAGGGGATATAGACTAAAGATTGCGATAGGATATGTGATATAGACCAAAGAGTTCAAGACAATGTAAAGTAGATATGACATGAAATGGTTCAAGGGAGATCCATAGCCTTGTCAAAATCAAAGCAGGGAAAAGGGGAATATGGGTGTGATATGATAGGGGATATAAGGGACGTGCATAGGAATAATGGAGGAAATGAAAGGGATAATGAAGGATAATGATATGATAGGAGAACATGGATGAATCCTATCCCCAAGTATGGAATGCAAGAAGTTCATAAAATTACACATGACGCTTGTTTGTCAGGTTTTCATCATGGTACTTGCCCAAAGTGCCCATTTTCTAGGTTTTCACTATTGGATGAATTATTTCTCTTTATTCATTTTTTTTTTGTGTTACCAAGATGCCTGTTTGCCAGGTTTTCATCAAGGCAACTTTTCCTTCTTTTTTTTTTTTTTCATTTTTTTTGCTCTTTTTTCAATTTTTATTTTTTATTTTTTTGATATGTTAGGAAGAATCTGAACGCATGACATGACATGGAAGAAGGAATCAAGCAATTTAATCTTTGGATGGTGCTCTTGAAGGACATGTAATAATGAACCATGACTATGATAGTATGCTAAAAAAACTTTAATAGGGTAATGATAAATGGAGATAATATGGATGATTGGATAAGATAGGATAAGGGTTTAGGCAAAGGATTGGATAGGAAGGATGAAAGGATGGAAAATGGGTGTTGGATAATGGAGGGAGTATGGGAAGGATTTCTTTTGAATGGATGCAAGAACAACATTGACACACACCTTTAGGGGTGATGGAGCGAGGGAGGAAAAGGAGATGATGGATGTGATGGAGGAAAGGGTATGGATTTTTGGACACAAACCGAAAATGGATTTGGAAGATGGAAGGATTTTAGATGGAGGGATATAAGCTTTTGGATGCCAATTTGGATTTTTCTTTAGGATTTTGTGCTTCAAGAAGCTTCTTGGGAATCCACATGCACTTTAATTTCACATTTTTTTAGGGTCCCTGGAATGCATTTCTTACATAAGGGATTTAGGAACCCATATTTATTTTGACTTTTCCTTTTCTTAAAGGGCCTTTGTAGCCTTTTGGGGATTTATTTTTCTTTTTGGATCATATTTTTCTTTGTTTTTACATGTCAATTAGACTGGACATGTTGATCCTTGAAAGCATGTGAATTACTTGAATTATGGAGTTTATGCTTGACATCCAAATTTCTTGGAATGGAATTCGTGGAAGGATAGGGATGATGTGGAGGATTTTTGGATGGGTGGAGGGTTCTCCAAGATGTGTGTCTTTGTTGACTTGCATGTTGGAAAGGGTTGTAGGTTGTGAGCTAGTGGATGGATGAATAAATGGACGTAGGGTGGATGGAAGGGTTGAAGGGGGAGGTATATGCTTGTATTTGGATTTGGAAGGGATACCAACTCCTTGAGAATGAGCTTTTTAATTAAGACCATGACCATTAGAATTTTCTTTCATATGAAAGGGTTTTAATGTACCTTGTTCATGGAGTTCTAACCCTTTGACTTGATAACACTTTTGACCAGTGAGATACTTGCTACAAGACGTGAGTCCATTATTTTAAGGTGTATATGATATGGAAGGACTAATAGGATCATGAAGTGGACTAGACTCGATAGATCTAGGGGAACTCATTTGAAGTGTAAGGGGTTCATGAAAATATTGCATACATGTTCATGCAAGGAGGGTATGGAGAACCAGGGCCGAAGGCATTCCCATCTATCCAAACCAACTTGCAGAACAACTCGGAAGCAACAACACAGAAAGTGAGAGAAAGAAAACAGAATATTCTTGTTATTTCATCAAATATCATACATGTTGGGCTGTAAGGCCTTCCCGGTTTCAACCATATACATTTAAATCGTTACATAATAATCTTCATAGATGCGAGGTCATAGACCTGCGATCCAAATCTTCTATCTCTTTTCTACTTAAGAACTACTACCCCAAATCTAAGAACAGAAACTAAATATATACAAGACCACAAAGAAGTTGGCACCAAAGCTCCTAAAGATCTAACATAGGAAACAACAAAGACCTATATTTAGGTCCACACACATCCCAATGAGAGACCCCAACATTAATTACTCTATGGAAATTAAATGCATACGTTGACCAGAAGATCCAACGTCCGAAAACCAACTTGGTGAGAAAGACTATCGAGCACAGAGACCAGTCAGTGAAAACCAATGAGTAGCCAAGAAAAAACAATGAGACCTCATTGGGGAAGCCAAACGAAATACAAGTAATTGAGCCCGAGCGGTGAAATAACAAACCTTCAACCGACCAAGCGAAGTAGTTATCAAGCACTTTACCGAGAAATTTCCAACAAGATATCAAACCAAAACAAACATATTTTTTGTTGATATAGGATTGCCAAGAACACAAGATGCTCCTGCATAACATGTGTTTAAATCACGAGGGGGTTCAAGAGGAATAATGAGATCCTGCGATGAAATAGGAGAAATGACATCATCATTTGGCTAGATAGGATCTTGTGGGAGATATGGAGGATTAGGACATGGAGATGAATGTATGGTGGGATTTTGAGAAGGATCTAGAGGAATGATGGGATCTTTTAGGGGACATGAAGGTGAAGGGACACCTTGATCTTGAATTGGACAAGGATCATTGGAAGAAATAGAAGGGAGGTCATGATCTTGCTTAGGAAGTGGAAGGTCAATAGGGTTTGGAAGGGAACTTTTCTCTTGGCATGGAAATGGATCAACTTGGATAAGAAGGATAGGGATAATGGGATCATCATGGATAAGGGGGATAATTATAGTGGGATAAACTCGAGGCTCAATGGAAATGGGACTATCATGAGGTTATTGGGATCTTGTTCAAAAGTTGGAGGGGCTTCTTCATTGTTGGGATCTTGATCTTGATATGTTTTAAGACATTTTTCTTCCTTCTTTGGATCATCTTCTTGACATGGGATATGAATTTGGACATGCAAGGGGGATTCTTGAAATGGGTCATCATTTTGACATGAGGGAGATTGAATTTTCATGTGACTCTCTTGAATGAGATTGATTGGAGATTGAGAACATGATGGGATTGGTTCAAAGGAACTTGGGCTATGCATAGGACTAGCTTGGATTTATTTTATGGATAGTCATTGAAAGGTTGCATCATTGGAAGAGTCACTTGATGGAGATGGGGGAAATTTCTATTGTGAAGTTTGTGGGGATGAAGGAGGAAAGGGAAATACGAATGCTTCTTGGAGGTCAATGTATTGAGGGGAAATAGGTGTGTCATCCATGTTATTTTTTTGGGATGAGGCATTTCTAGACACGAGTGAATTATTTTGTTCACGCTCTTCATAAATACAGTCCAATTTTTGAAATAAATTCTTTAAAACTTTAGATTTTAACCTTCGTTGCTTGATTGGTTTTGTTGGTGATTCCAAATCAATATTTACATGTTGTACAATTTTTTTGGATTGAACATGTTCAACAAAAGGTTTCTCATTGATTATGCTTGGTTTGTGCCCAAAAGGTGGCATATTTGAACATGTGTTTGCTTGATAAAACCCTGGTAGTGAATTTGAGGGCACAAAAGGATGCTCATTAATATGATTCATTTGTGTGATTGGTACAAGGGGTTGTGTGACTTCTTGAGTGACATTTGATTGTATTGGAATGAAAATTGGTCCATAATTTGGTGGTGGCCCAAGTTGAATTATACCACACTCAGGTTGAAGGGTTTGTTTGGGAACTTGATCAAACAAAGTTTCTTCTTGGATATGATTGAATTAGGCTTGATCTGGAACTTGGTGAAAAAAGGTTTTCTCTTGCACATGATTGAATTGGTTGAAGATTGCATTTGCCTCATTTAGGTGTGAAATATTTTTGGGTATCTTGGATTTATTATTAAGAGATTGCATTTCAAATTCATCAAAAAATTCATTTGGACATATATTCTTTATTATCTTTTCTATCCTCTCTTCCAAGATTTTATTTTCTTTATCCAACTTTGCTTCCAACTTTTGAATCAAGTGTGTGTGGACTTGATGTAATTGATTGTTTGATTGAGTTGATGCCATTTGTATTGGTTCAAGAGATTGTTGTGAAGTGTACATGTTATTTGGGTCAAAATCTTGTTGTTGTGAAGGTACACCTTGTCTAGGATTGAAGGATAATTGTGTGTTCTCACTTGAATGCTACATGGGTTGGTATGCACTTTGTTGCCTTGGGGATCTTGTTAGAATTGGTATGATGACTATATGAAAGTATAAGTTTTTTTTTGAATTTTTGAGAGGATTTTAGAATGAAAATTAAATCTAAGATATGCAAGGACTTTAAGTAAATGCAGATTTGGATTTTGGATGATTATGCAAAGCAAACTATGGCTTATGCAACTGTATTTTTTTGGATTTTTTAACCTTGGAAAATCTTTGGAAAAATACAAATATAAGAGTATAACCTTAGGAAATTGAATAGGGATCTTGACTTGAAAGGGTAGTAAAAGGGACAAAGGAAAATTGGATAAAAGGACTAGGTCAAATCAATCATGACAAAGGTGGAGTTTGACCAATTGATAAAGGGATAATTGGATAGAGGGACAAAACGGGACCAAGTCAAGATCCTTCTTTCAATGACATAAAGAAAGACTCTAGGATTTGGATTCTTTGTAAGATTTTTCAAAGTTTTTAAAGGGATCTAAGATGAGATCCTTATGCAAAAGGGATTATAATGAAGACCTATAATGAGGACTAAATGTAAGAGGCTTGTAAATTGCAAATGCAAAGGGACTAATGCAATATATGCAAAAAAATTATGATATGAATATGTAGAATGAAGACTACTAAGCATACCAAAAGGCTCCAAGATGAATACTCTGAGATTCCATATGTTCACCAAAAAGTTTGAGACAAGGTGTTTGTGACAATATTTATAATTTAGGAATGATCTTGAAAATCTTTAAGAGTGTTTTGAAAATTTTCCTTTTTTAAGTTTTGACACACTCACACAAGACACATCAGACAACATGGCTATTGGAAAAAGAGAAACAAACACACCACAACTTAGGCTAGCCAAGACAATATTCATTGAAATCCCACTTGAACAAATTTCAGCTGCGTCTACTCATAGCGGACAACTTAGAAGCTTGGAGGCACGAGCTCCCCCTTATAGTGCACTCATTTCTTAGGCACACCAAGCTTCAAATCATAAGGGTCATCACTTCCCAAGGGACTGCTCTCTCTACTAAGAGCCACAAAAATGTGGGATATCTTTTTTGGTCTCCGACCTTCTGCACCAGTGAATAGAAAGGTTTTATGGGGCCACTACAACAAGAGGTATTTAGTCATGACATCCGTTCTGAAGATAACTTGTGAATCATACAAGTCAATGTGGTAGCGCAAGCGCTATTAAGATATATAGCCTTATAAATACCAGGCACAAGCGATCTTAGACCTCTGAGACATTAATCTCAAAGAGGTATTTGATTATAGTGAGTTGGAAGAGGCTGGCTTTTCCTTGTTCCCACTTCGGTCGTTCCCTCTCACCAACTATGTTAAAGCTATCGGGAGGCAGGCCCTCTAAAAGACTAAATGAGTTTCTCTTCACCCAAGATCGGCGAAGGCAAGGGGAGATGATACGTTCATTCAACCTTGGGATTACAATCTAGAGAACACTTCAAACACATAAGAAAAAAATGTTCATTTTAAGCACCAAATTTGAAGTGTTTTCTAACTACTAATAAGTAGACATGAAAGTTTTAGGAAGACACACAAGGTCTTTGTCAAGCGTCATGCATCAAATACATTAGTAGTTTATCATTAATTATTCATCCCAAGATTGCCAAAATTCTACACAGATCATTAATAACACAAAAATCATGCATATCATGCACAAAACATATTTAGGAATGAAAAGACTCAAAATAGAGCATCAAAAAAACCCATTTTACCAATTGCGCATGAACAACAACCAATTGCGCAGAGAAAAGATCCAATTGCGCAAGACAAAGGACCAAATGCATAGGATCAAATTACCAAGTGTGCAACACCTAACCATGTGTGTAGGAAGCTTGGGAAAGTGCACAACTTGTCATTAGAGAGCTAAAATGAATTGAAAACTTGCAAAATTGATAACTTTTGACCAGATCAAGCATTTAGGACTTAGTAAACATGCAACTAGGGTTCATTTTAGGGCATTTAAGAATGATTTGAAAAGAATGAAACCAATTTTGGAACCCCTAATTAGTCTATGTGAAGATTAAATTGACTTTGAAACAACTTAACCAAGCAAATATGCAGTCAACTCTAAACTAGTTGAATGTTCATTTTATGTTCCCAAATAAAGTGTGAATGTTCATTTTAAGATCCTTTTCAACTTAGAAAGCTTGATTTGACACAATTGAATCAATTAGGACCCCTACTTAGGCTAGATTGTGAGCTTGAAACTGAATTGAAAGGAAACTGATTAACTAGCCTTACAAAGAATCCTCAACTAGATAAAGTTCATTTTAGGAACACCAAACTTGAATGTGAGACTCATTTTAAGTACCCAAACTAAAATGTGAGGTTCATTAACCAAATTAGGGTTTATTTGCACCATTTAGGGTTCATTACAACTTTAGAATGGAAGAATAGAAAATAGAAAGCATGAAATGCATAACTACTTCCTAAACCCTAATGTAATGATCCTAAACCCTCAAAATGCATTCATGATGACCAACTGTGCAACACGATTGACCAATTGCGCAACTTTGGGCACCAAGTGTACAAAAATGGGCACCAAGTGCGTAGAATTGAGAGCCAACTACATATAACCTAACCAAGTGCGTAGGGTTTCAAACCAATTGTGATACTCTCTTCCAGGACCTTGTAAATGCATAAAAACATCAAAATCAGTCAGTTAAAACATGTCTTCACATCGAGTTCACCAAATTTAAGACCATAAAAGGCATATAATGCACATTAAGAGTAACCACAAAACCCTAAGTAATATTCAAACCTATCTAATCCTATCATAAAATCCACTTGAAAATAAAGAATTCAAAACAACATAAAACCCCCTTTCAAGTGTAGCTCTCATGTTTTCCTTTCTTCTCCATTGAGTGGATTGAATGTTTCTCTTTGCCAAAGATACAATGCACAAAGATTTTAAAGCAAAAGTGATAGCAATAATAGTAGGAGATAGTGGTTAAAGAAAGAAGACAAAATGAGATCAATTTATAGGAATTGAAAGCCCAAATTGCAAAATTAGCAACCAGGTGTGCAAATTGGAAATTTGCATCACTTATGACACTTGGTAAAAAAGGAGAGGTAAATTTGTCATATTTATAACAAATTATGACAATGGAGGCCAAATTAGTGGGTGGAAAGGTGTAAGAAGGGTGGAATGGAAGGTGTAAGAGGTGAAGCTAATTAATAGGAGATGGATGCTAGAAAAGAGGAAGGAGAAAAGGTGACGTGGGTTTATGAGGATTTATCAATTAAGAAATACAATATTCCTTACAAAAGGCAATTAGCATTTATGAAATTCAAAATTCCCTAAATAAGGCAAATTAGCTAATTAATTAATTAATTGTGGAGACTTAAGATAGAGGGAATAAATAAAGTCAATATATTTATTCAAAAGAGGACAAAGGGATAAACTATGGGTTATTCATCCAAAGAGGAAAAATTAATGACAAAGACACAAGATTGACTTGGTTTTGATAACCTTGAAGAGGATTAGGAAAGATTCTAATGGTTCTGGAATGATTTAGAAATAGATGAGACATCGATGATCTTTGACGATGCGTTCGAAACAACGATTGCAATGACATAATAGCATCGATGAACTTTGATAAAGCTATTAAAGGAACTAAATAACGATGAGGAGACATCGATGAACTTTGACAATGGTCTTGAGGGTTGAAAATAATAAGGACTGAGGAAAATGAGGAGAGATCGATGAATTTTGACAATGCTCCCAAAATGATGACGACAAGGCATTGATGAGCTTTGACAATGCCTTGGACAAGGTTGAGAATGATAGCGTTGATGAACTTTGGAAACACTATAAAAAAAATAGATTGACTTGATGATGAGGCATTGATGACCTTTGACAATGCCTTAGACTAACTTTTGAAAGAGATTGAATTAGTGATGACAAGATTGACAGAATTGAAAGGATTGAAATTGAATTGAAAGCGACTTGACTAGGCACCGATGAACTTTAACAATGCTCTAGAAAGAATTGAAAGAAGTTAGAATGACCTCAGACTAATTTAGAATGATTTAGGAAGACTTGACATGGTTTAGGAATGTTTAGGATCGATTTAGGAAGATTTACGATCGATTAGTAAAGATGATCGATTCAACCAAAAAGAGAAAAATTAGTAATTAATTACACGAAAGAATGACACAATATTAGTGAACGATAAAAATAAAAAACACAATATATAAGACATTAAAAATGTGGGCATAGACATTGAACCATTTTTGGTTTTCTACAGATATATTATCCATACTGGTCACAAAATTCACAAGATGGTGGGTTGAGCGTCACATCAACAAATTAAAGATAAGGAATGTTCATTGAACTTATGACATGATGGGTGATCAAGATCCCCATAATGCTCTAATTGAGGAACCATCACAAGTTGGAGCTGAGGAAGTGAATAATCCACAAGATAAGGTAGAATATGGAAAAGGGAAGAGTATTTCTCAGGATATGCAACCAAAGAAAAGACAAGATGTCCCAAGTGAAAGGACTTAATAGAAAAGACAAAGGCCAATTCCTCAAGTGCACAAAAAAATAATATCTTTACAGGGTAAGCGATTGGATTCAACACAAGAAAAGAGTTGTGAGAAGAAGATTAAATAACTATAAAAGCACAATATAAATAAAGAGTTAATGCTTCCAGAGAATTTGCCCAATAGAGGAATGAAGACAAAGAAATTAATTCATAAACAAATCTTTGAATCAAAGAATGCCTTGATACAATGCTAGTTGAAGTCTTGGGAAATTCAAAAAATCGCATTCCTAGTGAAGAATTCCATAAGGAAATAATATAGTAGGAATAGTTACAAGTGCGTGATCAATATTCAACCGCTTTGGAATGGTTAAGATAAAATGGAGAAGGATCCTGAGGAAGAAGTTGATCCCATACTAGAATTATAGGAATTTCTAAGCCAAATAAACAAGCCAGTAGAGAAAAGTAAGGTGAAGAAATCCTCCTAAATCACCAAGGATGAGTTAGGATCCAATATTTTATATGTAGCAATATTGAGGAATAATAAGGCCAAGGATAAAATTACTCAAGAAGAATATAATATAACACCAGTTGACTTCAGACATGCAACTGAGGCACAAGTGATGAAAGAATTTGATGATTCCACCCATGCATTATAAGAACAAATGAAGATGGAAGAAAAGTTTCAAAGATTGAAAAGAGAGAACAAAGCCTTGTGTGGGTATCTACAATGGTTGACACATCTATTTAGACAAGAAGATCAAACATTTGTTTCCCTTATAGTTCTTCCAAAGGAATCAATTGCTTTCCTTAAAGAACCGAGGAAAATAACCCAAGGTACTAATAGGTGGGTGAAGATTGTTTATGATGTTGCTTGAAAGTTTGTAGAGGATTTAGCTTAGATGTATGGAGGAACTCTTTCTATCCTTGGCAGAATACAATCCATGGATGAGGTTCAACATGATACATATACCTACCAAGATGAGACCATTCCACACATGAAGGCATTGATGGAAATTATCAAGAAAATATTGATGGATGGTGGAGTGATAAGATAAAATGAGGCATATGAATTTCCCTGATGGTATGGTGCAATACTCATAGGAAAGGAATTATTTGACAAATCAAATGAAGAGTTAGCTTGATTGAGGAAAGTGATTAGGAACATATAGGAATGTATCCTCAATACAGGTGAAGCACTATTCACAAAAAGGTTGACTGATGAAGAGATGATAACATATAGTTTGAAGAATAAGCTAGAGGAACTCTTTGGCTTGAATTTTTTCCAAGAAGACGAGTTGGAGAATATTTCCATATTCTCAAACATTATGCATAGAGTTCAGGAATCAATGCTAGAATGGGAAAAGTTTTTCAGTAGGTGTGAAAAGGACATAGCTATTAAGGAGTACAAACAAAAGATTGCTCCAAGTGTCTCTGTGGATGAGCTAAAAATAGTCATATCCATATTTTCTGCATTTAAAGAAGGGAATAAAGAACTGGCTATTATGGGAAATGAGTCATTAGATGCCTAGTGGGAATCATGTCTCCTCATTGATCGAGTTGACCCACTTTTTTGTTGGTGGGTGTCATGTTATCTCATTGGTCCACTTGGCCCCACTACTTTATGACACAAAATCTATTAATGCTTGAGCCCTAATTAGGGCTTGTATGGGAAAATCTCAAGCTTTGATTCTAGTTTGATTTTTGGCCGTTCATTGTAATTTCGATGCGTATAGAAGGGGCTTGCCCCTCTCATATGTAACAAGGGATAAATTTGATAAATTTTCGTAAGAAAATACCAAAATAAAAAGTAGCTCATTGAAGTTTTGGTGATTACTTGTATTTGTTTTGGGAGTTTGCATGGTTTGTCATTCCTCAATAGATTAGAAATGCTTTCAAGTTGTTAGATGAACAAGATTGATAATATTGTTTTATGGTGAAATCATTTGTTCATACCTTTTACAAATAGATAATTTCTATGCATAGTGTCTAGTTGGTTTGAGTATCTGATGTGGATGCTTAGCTTCAATAATTGGATGTGCATTGTTCTTTTGAAGGTGCTTATTGATGGTCTGAAAATACTTATTACAACCTTTCAAGATTGTACCTCCTTTGTGTAGTTGATTTGGCAAAGAAAAGTGTGGTAGATTTCACCTAAAGAGTCATTGTCTTTCAAGTTCTTAAGTTTAGAATCTCTCAACCCTTTGTCTATTTACTTTTAGTATATTTTGTTTGAACGTTTCAAAGTACTTTTCACTACCAAATCATTCAAATATTTCTCGAGGATAAAACTATCTCTGTCTTCTTGAAGAATCATGTAAGTCCCCCTTGCATTACCATCATACATCAAGCCAAACAAGCTCATATCCAACATAAAGTCATATGTTCGCAATAGGAACCTTGGAGTCACCTCTATGATCTTTGCAATTTTAGCATTCACGGGTTCTTTGGTCAAGAGAGGATAGAGTGTACTTTGGCACTTTATTTTGTGTTGATGTGGTTATAAAACACCCACTAATAGAATTGTCTCTAGAGGGAGGGCTACATAATTTTTAGTCAAGAAAGACTTCATTTCATGAACCAAGATGGTATTTCTGCATAGAGACATATTCCTAGTTGTATAATCAAATCTCAGATTAGGAGAGGGTCAAGAAGACATCATTTCAGGGCTAAAATCTCTCGCTTGGAAAGTTAAGAAAAACAAAATTGATTATATTCAAGTGAGATTTGTGTTAGAGGAGGAAGAAGAGAAATCTCAAAGAATTGAAGCAACTATCCAAACGGCATTGATCCTCCAAACAAGTCAACAACTTCCCGCACTTCCATGACAAAATTAAGAAAAGTAATGATTTCATATTGGAGCGTATCAATTCATTCTTGCCTCTGATACATCGAAGAATCCTAAGGTTCACCCCGAGAGCAAAATATTTACAAGAGTTAAGATTTGATTTAAATCCTAGGCATGGAAAGATAGAAGCTACAAGTCAAGATTCATTAAGTGTAGAAGATCTTACTAGGTTATTCCAAAATCCACCACATCAACGCCAAGTTAAAGTAGCCAATCAACAAGGACCAATTCAAGTAGCTACACCATCAGTCATCCAACAACAACCAACTCAAGCAATAAAAAATTGGCGTCCAAAAAATGCATTTCCTCTTGCGTCATTCACTCTTTATCATGAAATGCCCAAGAATCTTGAACATTTATGTTCTAAGTTTTTTTATCAATAACGTTAACCATACTGCAGATGAATACATCAAGATTTGAAAAGATACTCTCTAGAATAGGAACATCTAGAATGAATATGTTGCTTCCAGACTATTCCCATATTCATAGGGCAAAGATGCATTTTACTAGTATATCAACCTACCCACTAATTCAATTCAGAATTGGAAAAAATTGAAAGATCCATGCTTGGGAAAATTTAGATTGCTAATCACCCCAAAATAAATATACCAACAATTCATTGAAGTAAGAAGACAAGAATGTGAGCCGATCAATGAATATAACAACATATTTCAAATGACCTATTCAAGGTTGTGTGATTCATACCACACAAGCGATGAGGCGGCTAAACAAATTTACTACGCATCTATGGATTGTTTCACTTCTATGTTTGTTCAAAAATCTCATCCACCACCAAATGATTTAAAAGAAGCCTATTCGGAAGCTATCAAGGTTAGCATGCAGTCACCAACTACTGCTACAGGAGTTCCAAGTTACTTTGGACAAACAAGCATGTTAAATCAAGGAACAACTAATGCCTTGAAAAATTACACCCATACTATCAATCATGTTCCCTCTGCCATGAATTAGGTAGTGACACATCTAGGAATTCCTATTTATAAGCACTGTCGGCTCAACCAGTTTATCTTCAAAGTATGACGTCCTCAACTCGAATACAAGAAGAAAAAGTTGAGATGAAAGAGCTGATTGAGCATGTCAAGATGCTATCCATTGAGGTTATATATCTCAGTAACCAAAATAGCCAAATTGATATTAAATAGAGAGTTTATCACGTACATCAAGGTGGTAATCGAGATTACCAAGACAACCCCCTAGGCCATGAGAAAAATCACCAAGGACATAATCAGGGATATTAAGAAAATAACCCTAGGTTTCAAAATAACAATGATGGATTCTAGAATAGATCATTGAATACAACACCAAATAATGGAGGTGCACATACACCATTGGACAATCCACCAAGTTTTGAGGGCCAACTTGCAGATAAAGTTAGCAGAAGCAACTCCATCGGTATGGTGTAGGCTACACATTAGATATCAACATTCTAAGTTACAATGTCATGAATTACAAGTGGTCGTTAATAAATTTAGAAGAGAAATGAATAATACGAAGGCTCCAAAAAATCCTTTGACATTAGGATATGAGTTAGTTGTCGCACCTAGATATGATGAAGAATTGATCTTTGAAGATTTTAAATTTCCTCCCAAATTCCAAGACTACACACCACCACAAACTAATCAAATATTCTCACTTGCATGAACAAATGGTCCAGTGGAGGAGCCAAAATATCAAATACCATCAGGATTAAGTCTTGTCTATGTCACCAAATGAGCCACTTAAAAGGGATGATTATAACTTTAATTTCCTCCACTCTATAATTGTGTTCTTGTGGAAGGAACAAGTAAATTCCAAGTATTCCAACAGTCATCCGAAAATGCAGCTCCAAAGGCATATAAGAGGATTCATTAAAATCATGATCCATTGACCACATCAATTCCTCCTAATAATTTTTCAATCCCTCCAAATCCAAATGCAAGAAACGTTACTAGTTTTCCAAGAGATTCACTTGAATATTGACAACAAATTATCCCACAAAATGAAAAAGGGATAACTAGATGCTTAGGAAGAAGAATGAAGGCAGAAGGAAAACTCTCCTAGGGAGGAACTAAGCTCCTATGTGGTAGAATAATTAAAGAAGATAAAAGTAAGGCTGCCTCTACTTGAGTTGATGAGAATTTAGCAAATCTGGGAAACACTAATGGGAAGTTTGAATGATACACATTCAAAGAATATTCCCCAAGATGAATCAAATATTCCCAGAAACGAGCCCAATAGTCCCCAACCAAATCTGGCACAATATACAAATGTAGTTCAAGATGCACCACCAATGTCACACAACACATTTGATGCTCTTGAACAACCTCCCAGCTTCATAGGCATGGTGGAAAGTTCGCTTGATACTTCAAAAGATCAGAATGTTGAAATAGATGAAGGCACATCACACGATGATCCTGCGACGAAAGAAAAAAGATAAAACCAGGGGCGTTGATGCGCTAGTAAAAGAAACTTCAACAAATACAGTCCAAAATATTATGCAAAGTGGAAATAACACTTGGTAAGGTGCAAAAAGTGAAGACGTCATAGAATCAAATTCTCAAAGAGAAAATCCTATGATCTTCTATCAAGGAAGAAATGAACGTACTCCTTTCTTAGTATCTATTAGGATACATTCTTATGCATCCAACAATGTAATGCCTTTAGCCGCGTATAGAAGGTTAGGGTTGATACCTCTACAAACAAACAATAAAGTGACTCAATTAGGCAAAACAAAAGTTCCAGTTGTATAGATACTGGTCAAGGAAATTGAATGGATACATATCCACTGATTTCTCTCAAATGTGGTTTCCCTGGAAAGGAATCCAAAATCAAATAAAGATTGAAAGCATGCCTAGAATTGGGCTGATGATTACTGAATACAAAAAATATAATTAAATCTTATTACTAGAAATAGATTTGGGCTCATATAGGCCTAAAATTGAAGTTCTAATGTTGCATGGTTCAACCAAAAGAGAGTTCCTAAAAGAGGTGCAAGACTCCACAAAAGTACTCATTAAAAATGATTAGGATGCACAACTAGATGAGAACGACAGAATGCTCGTATAATTTAGAAACTCTGTCTTGAAAAGTGTGAAGCAAGAAGTGAATTGGGTAAAGACACTTGCATTCAAAATTTATTGCTACCCAATTAGTGCACATAATGCCTTCCACTCTGATTTCTCATGTGCAATGTGCGAAATTTCTATATAACAAGTATCCAAAATGATTCCTCAAGAATCAATGTTGGATAATGTCCAATATCAAGAATGCTGGAAACCCTTCTAGGGAGATGTTAGTTGAGCCAAAATGTGAAGGGATTAAACAAGTTTATTGTTAGAAATATTAATTTCTACTCTTAAGGTTTATTTAATCATATTCGTCATTAGATGTCTCTAGAATTTTAGGTTTAGGTTTAGGTATTTTGGCTATGTTGGCTGTAGTAGTTTCCAGAACTATGTATTTTCTAGAACTATGTATTGTCGGCTAATGTTAGATGTTTCTAGATTATTATAAACTTCCTATAAAAGGGAGTGCTATGTATTCATTTGGTGTATCAAAAGTCAATGAAATATAATTAATTTTATTGTGCCGC
>MU227994.1:83212-95229 GCA_018584345.1 Thuja plicata | reverse complement strand
ACACACACACACACACACACACACACACACACACACACACACACACACACACACACACATATGTAACAAGAATTTGATATAAAGTGTCCAATAACATGGACAATTCAATGTGATGCCAATGTATGGTAAAGTAAGCACAAGTATGTGTGTGCTTTATTGTGATTTTAAAGTATTATGTAGATTTAATTCTACTTGTTTAAACCATTGAGAAAGAGAATATTAGATTTTAATTTTGGTCTTAATCATGATAAAAATATGGACTTATATATATATATATATATATATAAAACAAGAATTTGATATAAAGTGTCCAATAACGTGGACAATTCAATGTGATGCCAATGTATGGTAAAGTAAGCACAAGTATGTGTGTGCTTTATTATGATTTTAAAGTATTATGTAGATTTAATTCTACTTGTTTAAAGCATTGAGAAAGAGAATATTATATTTTAATTTTGGTCTTAATCATGATAAAAATATGGACTGATATTTTGGTGTCGTTTATATGGATGTATCAGATGGAACGACACATGATAAGAAAGGGAATATTTTCGGAGAGAGGCTGGCACAAAGCACTATGTGTGTTATAGTTTTTACTCCTCGAGATAACCCTCCACCTTCCTCTTCTCAACCAAAACCTCCCCTTGACATTTTTCTACCAAAACCAACTAATTTATTTCAACCTTTTGATGACCGCTTAACATTTGCCAAAAGGATCTATTAGACGATTAAATATGATTCTAGAATTCAATTTCATTATAGAAATTTTCAAACCAAATAACCAAAGATCTATTAATAGTAAATTTTTGTGTTTCTTTCATCATAGTAAAAAAATTCTCTTATTGAGTGTGTTGTGTTTAGACAGGTTGTTCAAAATTTGGTAGATAGATCTCTTCTTCATTTAACACCAGATCTTTTGCATTTCCTTGATATCAAATAAATACCTTAGCATATCCCTTTTCTTATTATGTTGTTCTCCATGTGCACTAAGGACATCATAATAGGAATTTTTTTCTTGTTCCATTAATTGCAGGGCAATGAACCATTATCTCACATTTCTTTCTCCTTTCAAGGGATCCATTATCTCTTTTTTTTATTATCTCTTTTATACTATCATGTCCTCCCATGTATGGACTTGTTGTTTAGGATCTTTCTCCTTAACGATATTGATATCCTCTTTACAATTTCTTTCTTTCTTGGAAGTGCATATCTTATGTAATTGGATTGACCACTAAGTTGACATAATGTGTCACCCCTCTTTCCCCTTCTCTGCCTCATCTCTTCATGGATTGGTTTTCTTTCATGATGCTACATCCTTTTTGGTATGAGATAATTTATTTCACGCAAGATACGTACATATTTTCTTAGCAATCTCTTTCATGCCTCAAAGGGTATGTCTATCATCAATAGTCTTACATGTCATTCATCTCTTTCCTTTATGAATTGCTTACTTTATAATGTGATGTTTCTAGTGTAAATAAGTATATTTTACAGTAAGATTTCTCTCTGGTTTGCAGCTTATTTTGTATAGAATTGTATATCTATTATGAATTAACTATCATTAGAGATACATCACGTATTTCATCTTTCCTTCACACTTGGGGGGTAAGGTCTCATTTTTTTCCTATCTCTTTTTCTAAGGATCTACTTTCTTTAGTATAGTTGCATTTGTTTATCATGTAACATTCTTTTCCTATAAAGAATTGTTTATTTTGACTTGGGATTCTCTCTTATGCATGAGGTGTGCATACTTGATCATAAGCTCTCCTTTATTTGTAAATATATGTTCATCATGAGAAAATTCCCTTACTTTGGATTTCAAAGTATGTCATCCTTCATCAAGAATCCCTTTTTCAACTAGTAGTAGGGGGCTAAATTGGTGCATTCTTGTTCTCTTCCCCTCTGTGTCTTGAAGACATTATTTTTGTTCAAGAACTACTCTTGAAGGTAGATGTCTTGCTACTAAGATCTCTTCTTTTCAAGGATCTCTTCCCACAAATGCAATATCCTTTCACCATTATCTATTTTCTTATCTTATAAGAGGCATCTCTCTTTGCTAAGTTTATGGCATACATTATTGTTTTAAGGATATCTTCTTGTTATTGGAAATAGGTATCCTTGATTCTCTTTCCTTATGATGTCACATGTGTTTCCATCATAACGAGGGGGGAAATAAACGACCTCCCTTGTACAGTATATTTATCTTTTTTTTTATTTGATCCCTAAGGAGACAATGCTTTCTTTAGGCCTGATTACTTTTTATGGATCCACAAGACTGGTCTCTAAGCCGCCCCTATGCACAAAACATTTTTAAGTTGCCTATATGCGTGCAAAAATTTTAAGTCACCCTTGTACGCAAAACATTTTTAAGCTTCCCCTGTGCAAAAAATATTTTTCAAGTCATCGTCATACACAAATTTTTCAAGGTAGAATTTACTAGCATAACACAGCTTGCTAGACCATCAACTCTCTCTCTCTCTCTCTCTCTCTCTCTCTCTCTCTCTCTCTCTCTCTGAGATGAGTGGAACTAGCATAACACAACTTGTTATCATTTTTAATCATCTCACTTTCTCTCCNCATCCACTCTCTCTCTCTCTCTCTCTCTCTCTCTCTCTCTCTCTCTCTCTCTCTGAGATGAGTGGAACTAGCATAACACAACTTGTTATCATTTTTAATCATCTCACTTTCTCTCCTCTCTTCCAATGGATCACCTAGCATAACACAACCTTCTATCTTATCAGATTCATGGTCTCTCTCTTATTTCCATGCTCTTGTGGCTATACTAGTGGGTTAGATTTATTAGTTCTTTTTCTTGCAACCCCCTATCCTAGGTGAGAATATAATATCTAGACAATGTGATTTGAAATCTAGAACATACATTCAACACCATCAATAAAGCAAAGACAATAAATGGTAACATTGACAAGGTAGCAAGGCCTTTTTCACTTTGAGTTCCACAAGACTCAGGTGGGTGCACCTCTTCTACAAATCTGCACATACAATAGACCCCCAATAAACAACACTTTGCAAACCTATAACTTTGTGGATAATTCTCAGATTTACAGAAAATTGGTGTTCATATTTTTCAATTGGAATGCATTATCCCATTTAGCTTTGGATCTCACTGAGAATAAATTAATAAATAACTAACTCCTAATAACATGAAAGTAAACTGATAATTGATTTTGAAAGATAGAAACAAACTTAACACAGAACTCACATAAAATGACCAATGCCTTAGCAAGGGTAGCAGAGTCACTTGGAATAATACATGACAATCTTGCATCAGAGATCCTTCAAACCATTTTGATAGAAATATAAATTCCTGACAAATATAACATTCCCAAAATAATTACTCAATTATGCTCAATAAATCTAAATTGCAAATTTTATCTCATTTTATCCAGTATTTATTTAATTTAATTTCTTCATGAGAGAAAACTCAAATACAAAACATACAAGAACATACAAGTGTAAAATTCTTTTGCAAATGACAATCATGGAATTTCTTAGCTATTTCATTCTTGTATGAAATATAGAACATACAATTAAGATACAATCAAGCAGTTATAATCACTATAAATATAACCTGAGACATGTTCATGTATTCACCTAAATAAAACTCTATCCTGACACTCATAACACTTTACAATTTGTACAAAAATTATGCCTGCAACTTGCAAGAGATAAAAAATTTGGAACCTAGGGCTGGAACCCTTTACAAATGAAAGAAGAAGAGAATTAATAGAAAAAGAGAAAAGTCTTGATTTGATCCAGCAGGTGACACCTGTCTCTTCCTAAAAATTTGATTTTTTTTCATCTTCTTCTTCCAAATGAAAATACTATCTCTATTTTTTATCTAAAAATATCTCCATCCTTTCCATCTAAACTGCATTTTGCCATTTCTCTTATCAGCATAAACTGAAAAATCAGAATATCTCACTTGCAACTTGAAAAGATATTTCATTTTACATCCAAAATCACTTGATTTAATTCTTTGCAACTGAGAAAATATCTCCCTGATTTGAACTAATTTGATCTACATCCTTACTTGCAAAACATATGTTCTTTCCCCAAAACATGACTTTTCATATTCATCTTTATTCTTCTCTTTTCATTGTATCACTTGTCCCTGTTTTGGTTGTAACTGAAAACAAACATTACATTTCCCTTTATCAAAATGATTATGTTGCCACTTTTATTCTAAAAGATAAAATATTCCATTTTGCTTTTAATGCTTCATTTTCTCATGAGTGTTCTTTCTTATGATAAGAAATATATTGTTTTAAAAAACAAAACAATATTTCCTTCAACATCTGTCCACCTATCCAGTTACTATGTTTCTACCAATCTTGATATTTTCCTTGACAAACTTTTAGTCTCTAAGTGAAAGTGTTTCAGTTTGTTGCCTCTTTCACTTGTACATTTATTTGATTTTTGAAAAATTTCATTGTTATAGTTTTACCCCAATTGCAACCTGTTAAAAACTTCTTCACCTTTACATTGGCATTGCAATTTTAACATTCATTTTCAATCCTCCTCATAAGACGTGGAAACTTACTCATATTCACTCTCCTCCTCATATAAAAATACATTATGTAATGAAGATTTGTATTCCTGTATCTTGCTCTGGCCTGGAAATATTTACCTTGCCATCACAACATTAACTTTTAATTTATTCACTCATATGAGTATTTAATGCAGTTTAATTCTTATCCTTGTTAAAAATCATTTCAGGAAACTCTTTATATTCTCATTTTGTTTTTGGTTGTAACATTTTTTGTTGGGTCGTCATTTATAAATCTGGGCTAATTTTGAGCTTACCAACACTCCAGAAACACCAGAAACATAGAAAAAATGTTTACCAAGGTAAGGAAAATGGTTTGGGCAGCCATTGGAAAGAAAAAATCATCTTTTTCAGCTTGTATATAGCCCCAAAAATCTGTCAAAAGTGTTTGCACGGGATATATTTCACATTACTGGTTATCTCTGTAAAATAAATAATAATTAAATCCCAAAATTTGGGACTTTAATAAATTTTCTCGAAAGCTTCTAAAGCCTTTTCAACTTATCCATTTAGTGCATTTCCTACAAAAATTGGAGCCCTGAGACCATATATCTTTGAGGAATGTTACCTGACAATCCATATTCTACACATGTATTTGTTAAAGCTTTAATGGTTGTCCATACTCTGCTATAAACCTCCATTAACATATAGCCATGAGAGGATGGTAGATGTGGTTGTTGAATGTAGCTCGATGCCTATAGATTTTATCTTCCTAAATGCCTGATAATCTCTTCAAATATATTTTGTGCACATTTTGCAACCATTGTAGTTGCCTTGCCTGTAACTCTCTGCAAAATATCAAACACGGAAACCACCCAGAACCCTAATCTTATGGTGAGAAATATTAAAATATTTATAATATTTTAGTTCCACACCTCGTTCTTGCCACCTTGCAACCATCTACCCAGCATCCCATTTTGGCTTGCGAGGATGTGATAAAGTGTCATGATATAAAGGTTGGATTATAATATAAAGTTTATCAAAAAATTCATGCCTTTTATTTCGCAATATCGCAATACAAAATGAGATATTTCATATCCCCTTGCGGTCTTGTGGTTGAAAGACACATTGGAGGAAAAAACTATTGGATATTTCTGAGATGTTGTTCAGATTGTGCATATATATATGTTGGCATTAATGTTTTGTCATTGATGTCAACATATTTCTAGAGTTGAAGACAGTGCTCCTATGATCAGTGAAGTTGAATTGGTTGGTACAGACACTACAAAGAAGATCTATAGTTTAAATCATACAATTGTGTTCTGAGATGTTTTTAGTTCATGCATGTCAGTTCCCAGAAGTGAGAATGATGATTTCTAATAGTTATGATTGATTTATCAAATACTGGTATTTTGAGTGTTTAGGAAGTGACAGAGTTTCATTTTTTGATTTGTATGGATCAGTGTTGAAGAGTTATTAATTTCTAACTTGGTATTGAGTCTGGGACATGCATATGTGTCCTCAACTCATGTGGTTCATGATTTGGATATTGACAAGCTATTTCTCGAGTAACAGAGGTTGTAGATATTATTGATGATGAATAGTACAAAGATGGATTTAGATCTTGAATTTGTGTTGATGCTAAGGTTGTTGAGGTACTTCACATTTCTTGCTAATGTTTCTTGATCATGTTTTGATCGTATTGTTGTTTCGCATTAGTCGAAGTGATCGGGTTGCATGATTCTCATATAACGTGTTGGTGTTCTTCATTTGGTCTTAGCTGAACTGGTGATGTAACGTGTTGTGAAGGTTTAGAGCGTGATTTGTAAATCTAGAGCATGTTCGAGGTTATTGATATGGGTCAGTACAATGTCCTAGCCAACATTCAATAGATCGTATTGACAAATAAATTGTAATTTATTAATTGTTTGCAATTAGGTCCCTCGACGACCTAGTTGAGATGAGTTAATAGATTGTATTTATACATGTAATCATTTGAAGTTGAAAGTGAGTAAAGAAGTGTGAGAGTGTGTATATAGATGGGATAGATGATGTATATGATGTTTTATGAAGAGGTATGAGTGGAATCTAAAATAAATTATAGATCTGTGTGCTTCATTGGAGCTATTTTGGCATAACAAATGCTATCAATCAATTTGTGTGTTTGGACTATAAGTCCTCTTTGATCTATGATCAATTGATGCTATAAGGCACTGAGGCTTATTGTTATTGTGTTTGAGTAGTGAGCTCCAGGAAGTGTGCTTGAATACAAGTACATTCCCCTCCGTAATACTCCTAACAGAGTACACTACTTTTTATTGAGTGCATTCATCTTGTGGGTTCCATCCCCACCGTGGTTTTTTCCCTAATAGGGTTTCCATGTCAAAAATCTTGGTGTATGTGTTGCTTATTGTGTTGAGATCTTGTTTTCATATTTATCATTTAGATCTGAGATTAAAAGTATGTTAGCTGGTGAAAGTTTATTGATATTGTGACACAATTGATTCCCCCCAGTTGTGTGTGTGCTTCTTAAGGTCTAACAATGTGTATCAGAGCTAGTGTCCTCTTTGAGAAGCTTGACCACTTGAGATCTGGGATCTCGACCTTTAAGAAGGATAGTCTGAGATTTGAAGGAACAAATTATACTATATTGAAGGATCGAATGATTACACAATTAAGATGTCTTAGCGAAGAACATTGGTCTATTACAAATAAAAATTACAAACCTCCTACTGATCTTGCTACTGCAACTATTGATGAGAAGAAAGAATATAAGATTAATATCAGAGCAGATGGAGCCTTGAAGAGTGCCTTAACAACTGTTGAAAATATAAATTTTTTAGGTTTGGAGACTGCACATGAAGTATGGGAAAAGTTAGAAACATTATATGAATAAGACAAGTTTGTGAAGCAAGCGAAACTACAAAGCCTGAAAGGAAAATATGAAACATTGAGGATGAGCAAAGATGAGAACATTACTACCAATGTGAATAAGGTCACTAAACTTGTTTGTGGAATCAATAGTGTTGGTGAAAGATTGGATGAAGATGAGATTATTTCTAAAATCCTGGGATCCTTGCCTCCTTAAAATCATAAAGTTGTTTCTATTGAAGAAATCAGAACTGTGTCTACTATGACAAGAGATACATTGGTTGGTAAGTTATCTGCTTTTGAAATGATTGAATTTGGTGATAGATTTCCTAAAGCTGAATCTTCATTTAAAGCTACTATTTGTGAAGATAAGCAAAGATATGACCCTCGTGAAAGTTCATCTAAGCTTGGTAGATATTCTAAGGAATGCGAACAAATTGAGAAAGAAGAAAGAGTGCTTGAAGAACCTGAAGCCCTATTTACAAAGAAGCTACCTAAGGGATCTGGTAAGTATGAAAGAAAGTTTCCTTTGAAGTGTTTTGCATGTAATAACATTGGTCACATTGCTTCTATATTTCCTAAGAGCCTAAGTATAAACATAAGAAGTTCAAACATAAATATTAGAATAAATGTTACTATGTTGCTAATGAAGGAACAACAGATGATGAATCTAAGAAGAGTGAAGAAGAAATTGTGTTCATTGTTGTTAAAGATGAGAATCCTAAAGAAGATAAATCATTTGTTTTGAATGTCGATAAGAGAGATGACATGGTTATTGATAATGGATGTTCATATCACCTTACCAAATACAAAAGCAAATTTGTGTAGATTGAAGACTATGATGGTAGAGTTGTCAGATTCAGAATTTCAGTGCACCTTGTTTGATCAAAGGAAGAAGTTCAATTACACTTGATGGAAAGAGTAATATATTGACGATGTTTTGTATGTTGAAGTTTTAAGGCATAATATTTTGAGTGTTGGATAGTTAGGTAATAAGGGATATCACTTGGAATTCAAGAATGAAATGTGTAAAATCATTGGAATTACTAGAATTGAGATTGTGTCAGGTACAAAGACTAGAGGTAATGTATTTCATTTAGATAATTCAAAGAATAGATTTTTTATTGCAAAGATTTATGGTAGTTCATGATGGCATAAGAGATTTTTTTATGTAAACTTTGATAACATTGTGAAGATAAGAACTACAAATGTTGTAAAAGATCTACCTAGATTTTTTAATCCTACTAATGCAATGTGTAAGGAATTTCAATTGGGTAAGCTAACTAAATCTACCTACAAAACAAAGACCTATTCTTCAAGTGGATTGTTAGACTTGGTACATACTAAATTATGTGGTCCTATTAAGACTAGGAGTTATTATGGAGACAAATATTTTATTCTATTAATTGATAATTATTCAAGGATGATTTGGGTTACATTTTTAAAAGAAAAATTGAGGCATTTGATAAATTCAATATCTTTAGAGCTATGGTTTAAAATAAGATAGGTATGCAATTGAAATGTTTGTGATATGACAGAGGTGGAGAGTTTACATCTAAATAATTTGATGCATATTTTGAAGAGAATAGAATAAAGAGATAGATGTATTCTTCGTGAACCCCACAGCTGAATGAAATTGCAGAGAGAAGAAATAGAGCAATTCTTAACACTATTAGGACTATGATGATTGAAGGGTACGTTTCACAAATCTATTGGAGAGAACTTGTTAGCACTATTGTTTATACACTTAACCAAGTTCAAATCAAGCACGGTACTGGTAAGGCTCCTTATGAGCTTTGGTATGGCCATATTCTTACTCTAAAATATTTTAAAATCTTTGGAAGCAAATGGTACATTAAGAGATGAATATTTAGGAAAGTTTGATCCTATAAGTGATAAAGGAATATTTATTGGTTATTCTACAAAGAGAAGAGCATACAAATGTTACAGTCATAAATTGAGAAAGATAATTGAGAGTAATAATGTAAAAGTGGATGAAAGTTTTTAGAAATCATTTAGATCTTGCAGCTATGCACCATATGAAGAAGTCAGATTGTGTAAGAACTGAATCAAAACCAAAATCAAAATGGATCGATAGAACATAATGAAGAAGTTGAAGATAAGGAAGAGTTGGAAACACAAGAGTCAAGTAAAAATACAAATCTGAAGACTCCAAGGTATGTAAAGATAAATCATTCAAATAATCAAATTATTGGTGATAGAAACAAAGGTATTCAAACTAGAGGAAGAATTGCTAAAAATGAATTTTTTTATTTTTAAGATTAAACTTAAAGATGTTGATGAAGCATGCAAAGATGAAATTTGGTTCAAAACTATGGAAGAAGAATTGGAATAAATTGAAAAGAATAAGACATGGATTCGTCTTCCTAGACCTATGGACAAGAATGTAATTGGTACTAAATGGGTATTTAGAAACAAATTGAATAATGATAGTAAAGTGATTCAAAAAAAAGCCACACTTGTTTTCAGGGGATATTCTCAAATGGAAGGTATTAATTTTGAGGAGAATTTTTCTCTTATCGCTATAAAATTGAACTTGTTGGAATGTTTCTTGCATATGCTACTTACAAAAATTTCAAAGATTATCAAATGGATGTTAAGTCTACATTCTTGAATGGAGAGTTGCAAGAAGAAGTCTACATTGAGAAACCAAATGGTTTTTCCTTGACTGATAAAGAAAACATAGTTTTTCAATTGAAGAAATATTTATAAGGACTAAAGAAAGCTCCTAGAGCCTGGTATGCGAGGTTAATAAGTATTTATAAAAGATTGGTTTCAGGAAAGGTACTATGGACAGTGACTTGTACTTCAAAATTGTTGATGATAATATTTTGATTGTTGAAGTCTTTGTGGATGATATAGTTTTTGGTGGAAATGAAAAGATAAGTAAAGAATTTTCGGATGAGATGCAAAAGGAATTTGAGATGTCTATGATAGGTGAGATGAAGTCCTTTCCTGGACTGCAAATTACACAAATAGATAAGAGTATTTTCATTTCTCAGCTTAAATATGTGAAAGAATTATTGAAGTAATTTTGTATGAAGAAATTTGGTATGGATGCAGGGATGCTAAGTGTTGTATTGATGAAGCTTGGTACCAATTTGATAACAGTTGAATCAATTATTTGGTTATCAATGATGTCAAATAATAGACTTAGTATTTTCAATATGTTACTAGACATTGTGTAAGTGAATCATGAGTTACATTTTATTTCTGGAGTTTCTATTCTAATGGAAGTAAATATCATGTGTTGCACAATGTTAACTTGTCCATCGTGACTCTTTATATGAAGAATTGAGTTGGTTATGTTTGATTGAACTCAAACTGGGTAACTGCTAAAAATAGTCAGTGACAGATAGTAAGTGATATGAATGCTATCTCAAATCGGTAAAGTATTTGATGGAGCAGTCATAGGTGATGACATTAATTTTTCCATTAGTACACTTAGTGAAAAATACTGACAGAGATCATCGGTACAAGCATTACCGGTGGACTACAAGTATTACCAGTGGACTACAAGAATTACAAGCAAACAATGAGTATACCTGACAAAACACAGAGGTCATTAAAAATGCTAAGTATGGAATTGACCGACGAACACTGACAAGTGTTGCACTGACGAAGTGAACAGGACATCAACGACAGGTCAATAACATAACATTGAGATCATCACCGATGACACAGTTTTGAGAACAAAACCGACGAAACAGAAAAGGCATACCCGACGACAAGTTCAAGAAAGGAACATCGATGACAAAGAAAACTGACCGTCAAAACTGATAGTCAGTTAGAGAACCCGCAAATAGTGGATCTGAGTTTTACACGATGGATAAAGCAATGTAATTATATTTATAGAGTTTTAGTTTGTTTTAAATCATAACTTGAGGGTCAAGCAAGCTTTATGTGAATGTTTTAAAGCATCCTAACGGATCTAAAACATATCTAACTAAAGATCAAGGTCAAGTTGTAAACCTTGGCTCTAGAGTTAACTTGCGAAGCGTGAACCAAGAATTGAGCCAAAATCTAGTATAAATAGATGTTCAAATCAATTGTGAAAAGAATGAATTCGTTGTTGTTGATAGCCACGAAGAGCATCTAAAGAGGAGAAGGCAGAATTCATGCAAAGTTCAAAAATAGATCACATCAGTTGTCAAGAACACACAGAGGCTACCGACAAGCAGACAAAGGTATTATTCAATCATGGAAGGATGATTACTTATACATAGGAAGCTTTATTGGATCTGTTATCAGCAATTAGAGATTGCATACATCATCATATCAAAGACTTATGTAGTTGCATTCTAACAAGCGAATAACATCTAAAATCCTTTTGTAGAAGGTGGACTTAACTGTTCTTTACAAATCTCTTAACATTGTTGCTAAATCTTCAAACGAAGTAGATCTTAACAGGTCTCCACTGTAATACTCCTAATAGGGTAGGTCATCAAAAGTGACCAATTGTAAAGCCTTAACCGACCCCTTCTTATCTCAAGATAGTGAAGTCTTGTGGGTAACAATCCCCACCATAGTTTTTACTTCCTAACAGGAGTTTTCTATGATATCATATCTTGTGTTATGTGTTATCTATTTTCATGAATGTTTCTTTTATGGTTACATA
>MU227994.1:49318-59421 GCA_018584345.1 Thuja plicata | reverse complement strand
CCTACAACCTCTTAGGACACACTTGAGTGTTCCAATGTATCAAAAGGGTCCATATGACCCCTTTTGAAAAATTGGAACACTCAAGTGTGTCCCAAGAGGTCGTAGGACTCCTTGGGACACAATTGTGTGTTCCAATATGTTCCCAAGGGTCAAAGAGGGACCTAAGGGGTCCTAGTACACCTTATCATGGTCGTAGGACCCCTAGGTTAATCACCTAAAAATGGTCACCTAAACCCTAGACCCTCAATCTCAACAATTAATCAAGAAACTCAAATCTTGATTATTCTAAGTCCTAAATCAAATAGGCAATTCATCAAATTTGAATTGATCTGACCTAGACCCTAGTTCCTTATCGATCATCTTACTTGATTAATTAATTAATTCCTAAAATCACATTACATTGGCAAATATATCTTATGTTAATTATTTAATTGATATTCTGATATATTAATTAAATAAAAATTACAAAATTGTCAATTAAATCAAAAAGGAATTAAATTAATTATAAAAACATAAATGTGCATTCAAAACCAATTAGATTATTATAAATACATATGACATCATCAAATTCAGCTGACTGATTATCAAAATGGAAACAATCCAGTTCCACTCAGTTAACTAATTCTCATCTATTTATCATTTTGGAAACATTTTAGTTAACTAAAAATTGAATATGAAAGTTTCCAAAAAAACTAATCAGCTAGTTCAGTCAACTGACTCTCTCAACCAATCAAATCACTTGCACATGGATTGTGCTTCTTCAATCAAATCTGAGACACTCTTTTTGTTCGATCTCGACCATTGATTCGAGAGAGATTTCTATAAAAGAGAAACTATTTTCCTTCACAAAGGATCCCTAACTTTCTTCTAATGTTACTATACTGCATTTTCTTCTATTTTATTAGCATTTATCATTTAGCATTTTTTTTTTAATTTCAAGCATGCAAACATAAATTTAGAGCACACTTTCAATTTGGGTTTAAAACTAAATATTAAACATTTCAATTTGGTATTCTAAAAGTGAATCCTAACTAGCTTGGATTAATAACAATCTACATTTGCATTTGCATTTTCATTTAGATTAATTATTAGTTTACTTTCATCATATAGCTTTTTAAATCCTTCATTTAGGTCTTCGGTGCAGTCACTGAGCTTGCAATGACTAGAGAGCAAGCTCATACTCCAACCTTTTAGAAGGCAACATGTCAATTCTTTCAGACATGCAGGATGAATGAATCCATATTCATTCTTGTATGCAACTAAATTACAATGAATATGCTGAAGTGTAATGCTAAAGTAGAGGTCCACTTTTATCATGCACATTTTTGGTGCCCACCGTGGGGCTCGAACCCACGACCACAAGGTTAATTTTTGTGAGTTTTGTGATAAATTTCTGGGCTATTTTTTGAGAAATATGACTGATGTTTTTATTGGTACATGCACATATGATATGATAAAGATCTTAAATTTATATTTCTAGAAATTTATTTGAGTTATCTTTCCTTTGACACTAGTTTGAATTAATTTTGTTGGGATTTGCAAAAGTTATGGTCATTTTAGTGCAGACTAGTCAAACCTGATTTTCCATAAATCTGATTGATGTTTTTATTGGTACGTGCACATATGACATGATACAGATCTGAAATTTATATTTATAGAAAGGTATTTGAGTTAGCTTTCATTTTCTATTTGTTTGAATTAATTTCTTTGGGATTTGCAAAAGTTATGATTGATTTATTGTAGACTGATTAGATCCTAATTTTTATGACAATAGGTTTTTTCGATTATCAAATGATATATTATCTTTGACTAACTGGATTTTATAACACGTGGGATTGACAAGCTAAGTGTGTGTTTTTTTTAAGGATTTTTATGAAAGTGGGTTGCATGTGTAGGAATAGGTAAGATTTTCATAGCAGTGGTTTGCAGGACGTTGAAAAAGAAAAAGAAAACACAAACTACTCACGAATTGGTTTTGCAGGTTGCCTTTGATCAATAAAACACAAAATATTGTGCTTGCATCTTATTTTTGATTTCTTAAAATAGGAACCCACATGCAATACTTCTTAAAATAAAAATTTGTTTGATGTTTAGGAATGATAATAATGTCAGGAAACTATGCTCTCGCCCTTTTGGGATGATCAAAAATCCAGAAACATCATTGTCATTTTCTTATTCTGCTTGAAGTGTCTTCTAGTTTTGTAAACCTAAGGAATTGCATGGATGTATCCTCTCCCCTCACCTTCTTGGATCTTGGGTGTAAGAGAAATCCATACAAATCCTTTAGCATGGCTACCTCCTGAGTGCTTTAACAGAGCCGGTGATAGTGGATTTCCCAACCGCTAACGGGCTAAAGCTAAGCCCTTCCAAACCGGTATATAAAAAATTTCATTGTGATTAATGTCACAATGAATAGGTGTTGATTGCACTGTACCAGGAATAAGATCTCCCTCAATACCCTTGTGGTGAGTTAAAACCTACACAACGTAACTTCTATAGGCTAGGAGGCCTCCATAACAAAGCTAATCTGCCACAAGTATAACCACCTGAATGGATGCCTTGACTACACACTTTGTTCTAGTAACCAGAATCCCTATCTCTATTGGCAAGGAAGGTCAGAGACTGACTAAGACATCCCAAACTTTCACGGTTCTTAGTAGAGACAACAGTCCCTTGGGAAGTCATTACCCTTGGGATTTGAAGCTTGGTGTGCCTGAGAAGTGAGTGCACTGTAAGGAGGAGACCGTGCCTCTAAGCTTCTAAGTTGTCCGCTATGAGTAGGTGTGGATGAACTTTGGTTCAAGTGGAAATTCAACAGATATTGCTCTGGCTATCCTAGGATTGCGGTGTCTCTGTTATTTTTTACAAAAAACATTATGCTTGATGTGTCTTGTGTGGGTGAAGCATCAAAACAAACAGACATACAAACATTCAAATCAAACATCAAACCAATCATACAGATTTAAAATCTACACTTCTAGGTGTTAGCTATCAATTCTTGTCCAAGTTTCTTTATTTACTGTCAAAAGATGAGAATCTATCAACTTGTTGTCCAGATTGCTATTCTGCTATGAAGGTTCTGTCTGAATTTTCACAAATCTGTGCTTTCATCAACATCATCACTAGTCTGTCTTTGACTACAATCTATTGACAGTCTGACTCGTTGTTGTCTTGAAATCTGGTTTCATTGTCCTAGTCCAAGTGACTTGTTACTTTAATCATTTTGTGTGTGTTGTTCTTATCCTGATTTGTGAAAGTAGGTTCGTTAACCTTGACTCAAGATCAGAGTCATTGCTTCTCTCTCTCAGTTGGATTTTATCTCCTTTGTTCTTTGGTCTTGGACTTAATGAACACTATAGATATCACTTCAGAAACTATCGGTTAATCAATCGATTCATCATACCTCCTCTTCAATCTTCTATGCAAGCACATCAAGACAATCTTACAATGTCTAAAAGAAAATCGGCTAAACCTTATGGTCCTAATAATGTGCAAGAAGAGATCCTTATGGCAGCTCTATCAAAACAACTTCAAACTATGCAATCTGAAATCCAATAATTAAAGGGGGAAAAACATACATAATCCAGCAAATCCTCATCAAGCTCAATCTATCCTTTTCTATTTGATCGTTATCAAGCGAGTGGCTCCAAATCCCTAAAAGCTGCTGAAAAAACCATGAAGTCTTCCTCCAAAGGTATTAGTAACATCATGAAAGAAAAACCTTGGGTTAAATGCACAAAAGACTTCACTCCTTTGGGGCAATCTTATGAATCTGCATTAGAATAAATTCTTGATAATGATCTCATCACATTACCTCAAGCCACATCATGTGGATGAAGATTCTTAAGTAACTATTGTGCATATCATCAACATAATGAGCATAAAACTTCATCTTGCATGGAGTTTAAACATAAAATCCAAGATCTCATAGATGATGGCATAATCAAAGTGGAAAATCCTAATGAATCATCTAGTGAAGATACTAATCTCAAGCATGATCAATATCAAGAATCCATGTCTAGGAATGGTTCTCATATCACATCTACTTCTTCCACCATTCCTCCATCTCCTAAAGCTTCAAAACCAGCCACACCATCTCTATCAAGTACTGATCCTAATGATGACTATGTCTACCCTCAAGGACTACCTCTAAAAGAGATCCAAGCTGATCAACGTACATCTGTAAGTCTTTCTCAGGATTCACTGATCATAGACCAAAAGTGTCCATGTGCTTCAATGCTTATCATGCCTATTGTAAATGATTTCCATCAGCCTGTCAAGAATCTCACATGCAGATAAACACTCTTACCTCATCCTTAGAAGTGGCTCCATGTCAAGATGGCAATCTAAAGTATGATGCAACAAATATCAGTAATGATCAAGATCAAGACACCATCCATCCTTATCCAATGGTTGACCAAAGTCACATATCTCAAGAGTCTCATGATGATTTCATCATCCCCTTCCATTTCTTCCCAGAATAAACTCTTACATCTCCTATATCTTATCCATCTCTCAAGCAAGATAAAGATATCCTTTCCACCATCTCTAATGAACCTATTGAAAATCAAGAGAAAGGTACTCTTTGTACACCATCTAAAGATCCTTGTCAAGATCAGAGCATCCCATTATCTCCTTGTCATGCTCCTCCATATCCACCTCACAAAAACATCATTCCTCCAAATCCCTTGCAGAAAAATAAATCCACTCAAGCTTCAGATGCTCTTATCAAAATTTCTCATATCAAAGCTTCTCATGCTCCTATTGACATAAAGATGAATTCAAAAGAGAAGAACCTTGGCAGTGCATCTCACTCTAAAGATGTTGATATCACTTCCACACCTTATATCCCTCCATTCAAACATAAACATCATCCTTCACTATCCTCCAACTCCATCCTTGGGCCCTATATCCCAAAGCTGAAATCATCAAACCTTCCATCTATATTGGGTCCTTATATCCCTCCATCCACTTACCATATCCCCTATCAAGATCAAAAAAGACATACATACTTGAAATATCCTTATCAACCATTCCATATGAACCAGTCATATCAATCCTATTCATCCACACTCCCCAAGTCTTTTGGAAGCAATTTGGATGTGCAACAAAGAAATTATAAATCCAAGAATCCACTTACATATGAAGATCACTATGTCCCATCTAATTGACATGTGACTACAAAGAGACCACAAAGGTCCACTAACCAAAGAATAAAATCAAAGCAAATATGGGTTCCTAAATCCATCATGGAAGAATTGCATTCTAAGTCCAAGCAAAGAATAATATCAAATAAAATATGGGTTCCTAAATCCATCATGGACGAATTGCATTCTACATCATCCAAAAGCAAAGGAAAATCAAAATCTATGTGGATTCCTTAGTCTCTTCTAAAGGACTTAGATACAAAAATAAAATCAAAATCTATGTGGATTCCCAAGTCTCTCTTAAAAGGCTTGAACAAAAAGGAAAAGTTAGAGTTGGCATCCAAGCTTCCAAAGTCTTCCACTTCATTTTTCAGCTAAACATCCCCCATCTTCTAACTCTATTTTGGGTCCTCATGTCCCAAAATCCATTACCTTGAATACTTCATCCATCTTGGGTCCTCGCATACCAAGATCCATTTACACTCATCCATCAAAGTCTCAAGCTATTCCATTCACTTTTCCTCTAGTTTTCCACTACCCTTCAAGGGGTGTGTCGGTGTTGATCTCATCACCTTTTCCATCACCTACCTACTACCCATCCATCCCATATCCTGCTATTCCTCTCATCCAATCCATCACATAAATCCTTGGCTACCGTCTTCCTTATCCTCCAGTTCTTCTCTACCATCACCCTATTAGCATCTTTGATCATAGTGTCAACAGCCTTTGCCTATCATAGCATATCTTTCAAAGGAGCACTATCCAAAGAGAAAGAATCTAAAGTTCCTTCATAAAATCAAAAGTTAAAAAAAAAGAGATAGAGAAAAAAGTGCCCTAACAAAAACCTGGTAAACAACTGCCTTGGTAGAAAAAGTAAAGATAAATCAATCCATCCTATGGTGAAAACCACTTCTTATGGCACCTTGGATAAGGACCATGATGAAAACCTGGCAAACAGGTGTCATGCATAATTCCTCCTACTTGCACTCTTCACTTGGGGGCAAGTTCCTTCCATATCATCTTATCCATCACATCTATCTAGCCCGTGAACACCGATGTTCCTTCTGTTGATCTTGACAAGGTTGAACCTATCCATAAACATCCTTTGCACTAATCCCAAAACATTCACTTACCCCTTCATCACCCCTTATCCCGATTGCACTATCATAGCTATACCCTATCCTATTGACCCCTTGGTCTTGATCTAAATAAAGAATGAAAAAAAATAAAAAATAGTTTCTCAAAAGTCTCTTGACATGTCCATTCTTTTGGACTCCATGATTTTCATAACATCAGGTCATTGTCCTATACGCTATCCAGCACTGCTCCATGAGCCTACATTGCTATATTCTTTTTTTTCCCTAGCTTGGATAATCTTGAGGAGACTGTCTTTGATGGTTGCATTCACCCTCTTCATCCATCATTGTCTATTCTCCTCATCCATCATCTTTCTAATCCATCTGTAATGACCTCTACCTTGCTAAACATTGGGGGAAAACCGATGTGCTCTTGTTTGAGACAAGAGTAATCTCTGAAAAAATTTAAAAATTGTAAAAAGTCCTGAAAAAATAATCATCTTGGTGAAAACCTAGCAATAGGCGCCTTGATGCATAAAAAAAAAAAAATGGAAAAATACCAAAAAAAAATTAAAAATAATGATCATCTTGGTGAAAACCTAGCAATAGGCGCCTTGATGCATCAATCAAAAAAAATAAAAAAATACAAAAATACAAAAAAATTTGAAAAAGAAAAAAAAGTGCTTTGGTGAAAACCTGATAAACAGATGCCATAGTAGCAAAAATAGAATCTCTGCCAAGAAGGTGAAAACCTAGTAAATAGGTGCCTCTTGTACTCAGCACTCCATCTATCAATGCTCAATCTTGGCATCAATCCTTTGCTTTAGTTTGTACATATCTTTCAGTCACTTTCGTGACACTGGTTCTTCTGAGAACCCTCCTGGCTTGAAGTCGATCCAGAGTCATAACCTGGGGGCAATCAAATCGGCTTTATCCTCACAGTATGATTCAAGTCAGTTATTTTCATTTTCTACTAGGGGTATGGGTCCCCAATTTGATCACGTCTTTGGATTACACCAGAGTCAGTAAATTTGTCATTTCTGAAGGACAACTCACTACTGACACAAACAGGTGTTTCTCAACACCACAATCAACAGTGTTTCTTAACACTATCTTTGGATGCATATGTGTTTCCTAACACACATTGGATGTCACAAACGTAAACAACAGATTGATAGCAATCAAACACAAAGCACTCACAATCACAATGGTGTTTCTCAACACCTCATACATATACACATCCAAAAACTTTGAAATTGGCTGGTATGCTGAACTTCTATTCGTATGTTGTCTATTTTCATTGATTTCATTAATCATTTCTTTGTCTACTACTTGTTGGTGTGGTCCCGATGATCCAACAACATCAAATAAACTAGGTGTATGTGGTAAGAGCTTCTACATTAAGGCAAAAAAGCCTCACATCCCTTGATCCTATTTATTTGTATGCCAAGGTGAGGTCAGAACTATCTCCTTAAATGTTATTTATTTGTTTGTTTACACAAGTGCATACTCATAGTTATCTTGGCTTTGAATGCCTCGATACTGGTGTGCTCTTGCACTATCAAAAGTGGAAACAATGTTCAGGTCATCTCGGCTTTTGTGCCTTGATGCTTACGTTAGTTTCCTATATCTTATCTAATGAAAGTCATATTCATATTATTATGGTTGCAATGGCACTAGTAAGGATTGTATCGACTCCGATGTTCCAAAAATGCTCAATGATGAAAATTTTCAAAGCTAAAGCTCAGTGACTACACCTTAGGTTGCTTTCATGTTAGTCTTGCATCTGCATCTGCATCTGCAAAGTGATGAAATCAACATAACAACTTTATCTCTCTCCAAGGTGAAGGATCTAAGATTCTAATCAATCAATCTTCTCATCGTCAAGTGGTCATGACACACCTTGCTAAATCAACTATCCTAATTCTATTTTCAGGATCAAAATCAAAATCTGAATTTTACCACTTGCACAACCAATGGAAATCTCTCATGATTTTATTCTAATCGATTCATGTATCTTACTTTTGGTCAATCATGGTCACCAATACCTCTCATCAAGTACAGATTTTGTCCTAACCACATGGGACCTCTTTCTAATCAGATCAATTTCTTCCTAAATTGTCTAATCAATCTACTTGCTTCTCATCACTAGGGCACCTAGCCATATTTTGATTTCGCTCCCGAGGGGGAAGGATCAGGACATCAACATTCCAGTGATCACATCCTCAATCAAAACCCCATCGCTTGGGGCATCTCAGCTTCATCACATCAAATCAAGTTGAGATCATCTTAAATCAAAGGAAACCTAATCAATAGTCTTATACAGTGGTGAATACACTCGAAACTAGACAAGATCGGTCTTATATGGGCTATTCATTATTGAAACCAGATACATTGATCAAATTGGCTTCATCGCTTCAAATCAAGTCAATTTGCTTGCTAATCAAATCTCTTAACGGTAATCAGTTTCATCGCTTCAAATCAAACTGGTTATTCATTCAAACAAATCAAAAAGGTTTAAGAGTTCCTAACAGATGTTTAGTTTCATCACTTCAAATCAAACTAAGCATTCTGTTTATATCTTTTGATCGATCTTCGTCCAATCAAGCTTGAAGTCAGTCTTCTTCTTCAAAAGAATAGTGTCATCGCTTCAAATCAAACTATTCTGGGTCTTCTCGCTTAAAAATATTTGAATCAATAGGCTGATTGCACATCAATTCAAAGAGGGGCAAATGTAATCACCTAAAAATGGTCACCTAAACCCTAGACCCTCAATCTCAACAATTAATCAATAAACCAAAATCTTGATTATTCTAAGTCCTAATTCAAACAGGCAATTCATCGAATTTGAACTGATCTGACCTAGACCCTAGGTCCTAATCGATCATCTTACTTGATTAATTAATTAATTCCTAAAATCACATTACACTGGCAAATATATCTTATGTTAATTATTTAATTGATATTCTGATATATTAAATAAATAAAAATTACAAAATTGCCAATTAAATCAAAAAGGAATTAAATTAATTATAAAAACATAAATGTGCATTAAAAATCAATTAAATTATTAAAAATGCATCTAACATCATCAAATTTAGTTGGTTGATTATCAAAATGGAAACAATTCAGTTCCACTCGGTTAACTGATTCTCATTTGTCTATCATTTTGGAAACATTTTAGTTAACTGAAGACTGAATATGGAAGTTTCCAAAACAACTGATCAGTCAGTTTAGTCAACTAACTCTCTCGACCAATCGAATCACTTGCACGTGGATTGTGCTTTTTCAATCGAATCTGAGCCACTCTTTTTGTTTGATCTCGACCATTGATTCAAGAGAGATTTCTATAAAAGAGAAACTCTTTTCCTTCAGAAAGGATCACTAACTTTCTTCTAACATTACTATACTGCATTTTCTTCTCTTTTCTTAGCATTTATCATTTAGCATTGTTATTTTAATTTCAAGCATGAAAACATAAATTTAGAGCACACTTTCAATTTGGGTTTAAAACTGAATATTAAACATTTCAATTTGGTGTTCTAAAAGTGAATCCTAACTAGCTTGGATTAATAGCAATCTACATTTGCATTTGTATTTAGGACCCCTTAGGATGCCTCTTTGACCCCCAGGGACACATTGGAACACTCAAGTATGTCCCAAGGGGTCCTACAACCTCTTGGAATACACTAGAGTGTTATAATGTGTTAAAAGAGGTCATGGGGTCTTCCTAGGGGTCGTAGTACACATGAGAACATGTACTACGACCCCTTAGGTCCCTTTTTGACCCCTGGAGATACATTAGAACACTTAATTGTGTCCCAAGGGGTCCTACAACCTCTTGGGACACACTTGAGTGTTCTAATGTTTCAAAAGGGGT
>MU227994.1:36311-49218 GCA_018584345.1 Thuja plicata | reverse complement strand
CACCTTATCACGGTCGTAGGACCCCTAGGAAATCCTCATGGCCCATTTTGACACATTGGAACACTCAAGTGTGTCCCAAGAGGTCGTAGGGCCCCTTGGGACACACTTGAGTGTTCCAATGTGTCTTCAGGGGTCAAAGAGGGTCCTAAGGGGTCCTAGTACACCTTCTCATGTGTTAGGACCCCTAGGAAGACCCCATAACCCCTTTTAAAATATTGAAACACTCAAGTGTGTCCCAAGAGGTCATAGGACCCCTTCGGACACACTTGAGTTTTCCAATGTGCCCTCGGGAGTCAAAGAGGGTCCTAAGAGGTCCTAGTACACCTTATCATGAGTTAGGACCCCTAAGAAGTCCCCATGACCCCTTTTGACACATTGGAACACTCAAATGTGTCCCAAAGTATGATCCCTTGGGACACAATTCAGTGTTCCAAGATGTCAAAAGGGGTCATAGGGTCTTCCTAGGGGCCCTAATGCATGAGAAGGTGTACTATGACCCCTTAGGACCCTCTTTGACTCCTAGGGACATATCAGAACACTCACATGTGTCCCAAGGGGTCCTACGACCTCTTGGGACACTCTGAGTGTTCCAATATTTTAAAAGGGGTCATGGGGTCTTCTTAGAGGTCCTAACATGTGATAAGGTGTACTAGAAACCCTTAGGACCCTCTATGACCCTCGGGGACACATTAGAACACTCAAATGTGTCCCAAGGGTTCCTATGACCTCTTGGGAAACACTTGAGTGTTTCAATGTGTCGAAAGGGGTCACGGGGTTTTCTTCACAATCCTAACAAGTGAAAAGGTGTACTAGGACCCCTTAGGACCTTTTTTGACCCCTAGAGACACATTAGAACACTAAAATGTGTCCCAAGGGGTCCTAGGACTTCTTGGGACATACTTGAGTGTTTCAATGTGTCAAAAGGGGTCATGGGGACTTAACATGACTCTTTTTAAAATATTGGAACACTCAAGTGTGTTCCATACATCGTAGGACCCCTTGGGACACAATTGAATTTTCCAATGTGTTTTTGAGGGTCAAGAAGGGACCTAAGGGGTCCTAGTACACCTTATCATGGTCATAGGACCCCTAAGAAGTCCCCATGACCTTTTTAGACACATTGGAACCCTCAAGTGTATCCCAAGTAGTCGTAGGACCCCTTGGGGAACAATTGAGTGTTCTAATGTATCCCCGAGTGTAAAATAAGGTCCTAAGGGGTCCTAGTACACATTTTCACACGTAATGACTCTAAGAAAACCCCAAGACCCCTTTCAACACATTGGAACACTCAAGTGTGTCCCAAGAGGTCGTAGGACCCCTTGGGACACACTTGAGTGTTCTAATTGTGTGCTAAAAATGTATCACACTTCTATGGGTCATTCCATTCAAGGTTTCTCAAGAATGAGGCCTCAAATATTGACTCATAGCTCCCTAGTCATGGAGTGCAAAGGTTTGTAATGGAGGGCCTTAGATTGACCTAGTTTTTCCCTTATAAGTACACCATGAAATTAGAGATTCAATGCATGAAAATGACAACTATTCTATATGATTGCAATGCATAAAAGGAAATTAATCTAAATGATAACAATGCATGATTAATCTATAAAAGGAAATGTGCAAGCTTAATCTATGGAAGAAAATATGAATTTAATCTAATATGAATCTAATCTACATGAATGGCCATGGATGCAAGAAGAAGAAGACAAGAATAGAGAAGTTGTAATATCCAAGCCAAAGTGCTCAAATTGTCCTCCAAAATTGCTCTCCAAACCTGCAAATAATACATAAAAAATCTATATTTAAATGAGAAGGAGATATTTCCTTATATAGGAAAGTGAACGGTTGAGATTAAGAGGCAAAAATAAATGAGCAATGGTGGAGATTAAATCTTGGTTGATCCATGTGCTCATTTAAAAAAGAAAAAAGCCCACCACTTAGAAAGATGTGAAGAAAAAGGTATTTTTATTTAATTTATTTTCATCAAAAGAAGAGCTTTAAGTGGGGATTTTTATTTATTTAATTAAAAGAGGGGTTTTCTTATAAATTAGAAGAATTTTATTTAATTAAATGGGAGGAATTTAATTTAATTAAATAGGATGAATTTTATTTAATTAAAAGGGAGATGAAATCTTTTAATAAAATAAAAATGATCAAACCTTAGTAAATATTGAAATAATTGAATTAATTACAATTTTATCAAGGAAATTGATTTGAATTGAAAATGTTGCAAAACATTGATTCAAGAATTTAATAAATTGATAAATGGGGGCCCATAGTCTAGGCGATCATTTTAGGGTGCATACATTTTCCCCTCTTTGACTAATGTGTGATCATTTTGGGAACACATGTAGTCAAAGAATGCAGTTGAAGTGTGAGATCGATTTGGGGTCACAAAACAACGCAGACACCAACACCATTGTAAATAATAAATTGTCATCAGAACAAAGATAAGTTGTTTGCTAAAAAGACAAGGTCAACACCATTGTAAATAAGTAATTGACATGTCCGAGATAAGAATCTCAAGCAAGGTTTCCCCAAGCGGATCGATTGATAGGATTGATAAAGTTGAATCAAGGATTGAATTTTGATAGGTACTGCCCCCTCATGATTGAAATCGAAATGAGATAGAGGAGAAACAACAAATTGATAAATTTGATCAAATTGAACTAAAGATGAGGTTCTTGATGTAAGATGAAAAGATATAAAGATCATAGAACCAAGGTAGATCATCAAGCACGAAAGTTTATGCCCCAAGGTTGAATTAGAAGAAAAGAAGTGGGGAGAAAGAGAATGGAAGATAGAAGTTTGGAAGAGGTGGAAATAAATGGAGGGAAGAAAGAGAATTTGCCTCAAAAAATAAGAATACCTAGAAATCAATCAATTGTTTAATATAGAAAATTTTGATTGAGATCACGAAAGAAGATAAGGAAATGAAGATCAGAACATGATCACAATTGATTAAAATTCCACAAGAAAGATGAAGAAAACCCTCTCAAACTCATAATGCAGCCTAATATGCAAACTAACATGAGTTCTAACAATGCAAGCTACATGAAAATGTAAAGGTGTACTTGCAATAGAGCAACTATAACATAGGATTTTATGTTCATCATTCATTAGAGAATGTTAAGGAACTTATTTTCATCATTGGGCCATTATTAATGGACATCGAAAAATCACACAATCATCACTAGTCACAATTGAAACTATGAAGATATGAATGTGATTTATATCAGATTGGAATGTGAAAAGATTCTAACATAAGCATCAAAGACATAAAGGTCAAGATGGTTGTAATGTTAGCTTACCCAATTTAATATAGCAAAACCACGCTCGCATCAAGGCATAGAGGCCAGGATGACCAGCAGAACAGTTTTGCAAAAACACTGAAGTATAAAGCAGGAAGAAAATAAAAACATGCCCATGCCCCAAGTCCTCTAGCTATGCATCATGGAGAGACTTATTAGATAAGGACACTCAACGAAAATCAATAATAGTCAGCACACAAAGAAAAGATCATGACATAGCTCAAGCATTAAGTGTTATGTTTAAAAATTTAAGTGTGTTAACTGATACTGAGTCCCAATGATAAGGATCAAATGCTCACAAGCAGGTAAGACCACATGAAAAAATGGGGTAAAACCAAACCGATAAGTGTTGAAAAACACTCGATGTCAAGGGTTGTATTGAAAATACAGTTGGGGTGTTGTTAAAAACACCATTTTTGAGATGACCTAAAGACTAACACATCCAAGAGACCAAAGCTAACACAGTTATGCCCCCTAGACAAAGACAAAGACCAATTCCAAACCAAGGCAACAAGGACAAGGCATGATCGAGAAAGGGTAAGTTTTGCGGACACCTGCTAAGAAACAAGGGTGCAAAGGCCTCAAGTAGTGCCCATTTCCAGGTTTTCACCACTTGGATTTTATTACAATTTTTTTATTTTTTCATTTTTTTTCTTTTTTCAGGACTTTTTATAATTTTTTTAAATTTTTGCTACCAAGGCACCTGTTTCTAGGTTTTCACCAAGGCACTTTTTCTATTTTTTGATTTTTTTAATTTTTTTATATTTTTGGAATATATAATTTTTTTTGGAGATACAACAAAGCGCCTATTGCTAGGTTTTCACTAAGATGGTCATTTTTTCAGGACATTTTCTAATTTTTAGAATTTCTAACAATATATCATTTTTTTGAATTTTTTCAAGATCAATAATTATGTACAAAAGGATGCCCCCAGACAGAATGGGCATCAAAATCCCAAGAAAGATCACATTGTGCAGTCCCAATGTTAAGCAAGGTGGAGGACAGGAGGGATTAGAAGGCTAGTGGAAGAGATGGAGGACAAGAGAATGAAGGGAAGAAATCCTCAAAGGAAAACTACTCAAAAGTACCCAAGCTAGGGAAAAAGAAACATCATGTAAAGCACATATGGACAAGTAATGAAAGGTCAGCATAGGATAAGTCACAAAAGCGTAATGCAGGAGCAAGAAAGGATGTAGTCCAAAGGAGTAGACATGTCAAGATGCTTTATTTTTTAGATCAAGACCAAAGGGGAAAAGGATAGCGATAGGCAAAAATGAATGGAGGAAGATAGAGATGAAAATATGAAAGGAATGAAAGCAAGATCATCGTAAGATAGCTCATAAGATATCCCAAATGTTTGTGTATAGGTCAACATTGTCAAGATCAAAGAGAGAATACGAAATGGATGAAAGATGTAGAAGAACTATGCATGATATCTGATTGCCAGGTTTTCATCATGGTACCTATCCAAGGCGCCAAAAGGGAGTGGTTTTAACTATAAGACAAAATTATTTCTCTTTAATTTTTTTTTCTCTTTATATATATATATATATATATTAGAAGAAGGAAAGATTTTTAGATAATGCTCCTTGAAAGGATAAACCATGATATGCCAAGTATTCAAAATGATATGCTCAAAGATGCTAATAGGGAAAGGAAGATGAAACAAAAAAAAATGGAGGATAAGGTTTTATGCAAAGCGAGTGAGGTTGGAAGATAGGAGGAATAGACAAATGAGGAAAAAGGATAGAAGGTAGAAGGATAGTGAATGAAAGGATTGTGAAAGGTTAGATGGAAAGGAAGGTAAGATCAATGTCAATACACACCTTGAAGGGTGGTGAGAGGATGGAGGAAATGTGAATGAAGGAATATGGTGAATGGATAACAGAAGTTGTGGTTTAGGCGCATGGAATGAAAGAATGTTTTTGGAAGAAGATGAAGTGGAAGCCTTTGGAAGCTTGAATGTCAACTTCACTTGTTTCTCAACATGAGACTCTTTCAAGAGAGACTTTAGAATCCATATAGTCGTAGGCTTTTCATTTCTTTTTGATGATTTAGAGAGGATATCTTTAATGATGGATTTTGGAACCCATACTTGTCTTGTAATTTTCTTCTTAGATATCTCTTTTGACTTTATACCCCCGTGTCGATTAGAGGAGACATGATGATATTTTTTAGATGGATTCTTGTATTGATTCTTTTTCTTGTATTGAACATTCAAGTTTCTTCCAAAAGACTTGGGACTTGTAGAGGAAGAAGAAGAATATGACTGGTCTAGATGGGTGGATGGATGAAAAGGATTCAACGGTATGCATCTATGTTGATCTTGAGGAAAGATAGGAGATGGAGGGACGTAAGGACCCAAGATGGATGATGAATTAGGAGAGGAAAGTGATGGGACATAAGGAACAAAGATGGAAGGAAAAAATGAAGCCCTTAGTATTAGTGGAGGAGGTCCAAGGATGGACGTGGAAGACACAAAAGGATAATCAATAAGTTCATCGGCATGTATATGACAACCAAGGACATCAACATCTTTAGAGTGAGCATTAGGATTTTAAATAAGATTGTGAACATCTTGAATAGGAGAACCTTCTTTGATAGGATTTTTCGAAGCTTGAAAAGACTTAGGAAGAGTAGAAAGTGGAAGAAAACATGGAGTGGCAAAACAAGAAGATGGAAGACTTTGATCTTGACAATGATTTTTGGATGGCAAAATCGCATAATTTTCCTCTTAATTTTCAATATGCTTAATATTGGAAGTAGCAACACCATTTTTAATAACCCTAATGGAAGTATCATCTTTGGAAAGCGTAAGTGGGGTAAGGTTATTTTGATTGTCAATAAGCTCAATGGTGTAAGTAGTGACTTGATCTTGCTTAGGAGAAGACTTAAGACATGGTGGAATGAATGAGAAAGGGTGTAAGGGATCAAAAGAACCATGAAATGGATAAGAGACATCATGAAAAGGATTGGATGACATGGAGGTTTCTTAATCTTGATCTTTCTTTATGTTCTTTTCTTTATCATTTTTAGAGTCCTCTTGACATGGAGCCACTTCTAAGGACAAGGAAGCATGTTGGAATTGTATGGGAGACTTGGGAAGATATGGGGAAGGATTAGTTGAAGTAGGAATTATAGCATATAAAGGCTTAGGCTCTTTAGGTTTAGAATTATTGAAATTATTTGCAACCAAGTGAAGGTTAGCTTGAGTATCTTTAAGAGGTAGCCCTTGCGGATAACTATAGGGAATGGCACGAAAAGCATTAGGACCTTTTTTGAATGAAGGATTTGTGGAAGATTGGGCAACTTTAGGAGATGTGTGAGTATTGGAAGAAGTAGAGGATGGAAGGGAATCATCACAAAACAACGGTTCATCATTAACATGATCTTGCTCAAGAGTGTAATCTTTATTTTCAGCATGAGAATTCTTAGAGGAATGATTCTTGTAGTAGCTACGTTTATAACTAGCGTGGAAATATTTCTCTTCCTCAGTATCATCTAGGTATTGTTCACAAAAATCATCAAAGTCTCTTTCAAAATCAGAATCATATGGATCACCATCACAATCTATCCAATATGAACACCCTTTACCAGTATAAACAAGCACATGACAAGGAGGATTCTTAGGAATAGAGGTGTCATAGGTATCACTATATTGTCCATCATCATAGTCATCATAGGCATCATAGTCATAATAGTCATAAAAATGGGCATATAACTCTTAGTGGAAGAGGTATCACAAGGATTGTCACATTGCTCATTATGGTATGTCTTGAAAAGAGAAGTATGACTCTTGGGAGAAGTAGAAGAAGAACGAGATCACAGAGAAGAGGAAAGTGAAGACCTAATGGAGGAAGAAGACTTAGACGATGACGACAAATGAGAAGACTCGGAAGATGAAATATGTTTGGGAGAAATAAGTTGTGACAAGATCATGTGTATGATCCTAGCAAAGGCATGTGATTCCATCGCTTTCTTTTCTATTTTTTTCCTAAATTTATCATCCATGCAATTTTTGGAGGAACACCGCTCTTCAAATTGAGCAATGACTTCGAGATCATCTATCCTCAAGAGAGGTTCCATAACAAGATATTTGAAATTCATGGTTCTGGAAGAGGAGGAATCAAGCATGGGAGTGATAGAAGAGATGAATAGAAGAAAGTAGACTAGATAATAAGAGGAAAAGAAACAAGAATACTGAAGATCTTAGGAAGAAGAGGAAGAAGCGTGAATGAAGAAGAGAAAGGATGGAAATGGGAGACTAGGAAGACATGGGATATGTGAAAGAAAGAAGACCAAGAGTCATTTTGTGCAAATTTATACCATTTATGTTCATTTGGATTTTGAGCAACATGTCATAGCACTTTTTGGGGAAATCCATTGAATTTTTCATAACTCGGGAACTCATATTTGGCAAGTTGGTAGAAGATAGCAGATAGCAAAAAAAGACAGATTTCACACGAAGAAATGTTTTCTCGCGTGAGGATTTCCATAGGATCGCGTGACAATATGCAGGCTGATGCAAAAGAAAGAAGACTTGTATGACAGAAAGGATAGTAAATTGGCAGAATATCATATGACGATTCACACAGTACCACACGAAGAAACATGATGAGCCATGTGAGGAAACAACTTGCTCGCCTGAGGGTTCTAACAAAAAGGAACCGGAACTCAATTTTGTTTGTTTTAGATAACCAACTAGATGTATTAATAGATTTTACCATGAATCAGGTACGCAAGACAGCAATCAGGGAGTTCAAGCAATCAATGTCTTCAAACAATGAGCAAGGGACAAAGAAACCTTGCACGTGAACATGAATAGTGTCATAGCATTCTACTCCATGAAAATCTTGCTTGTGCATGTTCTCAAAAGGTTTTCCAATCACGTACATAGTCCTAGAAATGAAAAAGTTGGTTGCACTATGGTTCGTAGTAATGGTTTGACTCTGCAACTTTTGCAATCTCAAGTGGGTGAAATCCAATCCCGGTGCACCGAGGTTTTGACACAGTCTGAGAATTTAATCAATCACGAGCTGCTGAGGAGATTTGACAACCCAACAAGAAACTACACCTGTGGAGATTTCTTCCACAAGGACATTTATATAGTGGTTGTTGCTACCATGGCAAAAATGGCTATTACCGCTTGAGGTTCCGTCCATGTGGTTTACCCAATAAAGGGAATGTCCACTATGATTAACCCTCTCTAACAAGGAAGACTCACAATATGGACCACATGGGGACTTAGTTCAGATTCAAGGGTTCCAAGTTTCTGATTCTCCCAAAAGGGAAAAGAGCATAATCCTCTAGCCTCTTCACCTCACCAAAACATAACAAACAAGATTAATTGACCCGCTAATTTTGAAATCACCTCACCTAGGGTAAATCAACAACAATGACCACCAATCTCAAAAGAGAAAGTACCAATCAAATTTGAAGACTAAACCAAGTTTTAAGTAATGACAAATCCTTCCCTACCTACAAGGGGATCTATCATCAAGAAGAGCTTCGCATGTAAGACAAGCGAATGAATCCCACTCTCTCAAGATCGCCACAAATAGTGTTCATAGGGCCTAATTACTATGTGAAACATATATGCAAGAAAGAAAATCTAGGTCCATTTTAGAGAACTAATTGGAAATGTGATCTATGAAAGAAAGAAACACTCAAGCTGAACACATGGGAGGTTCATTTTTATTTCCAAAATCCAAATGTTATAGAGATCAACAAAATACCTCAAATCCAATGCAATGCAAACTTTTTGTTGTTTATCCACACAAGTCCAAATCAGAAACCACCAGAAACAATAAACATTAGTGGTTAGAAATCAGAGATATACAAAATAACAATAAAAAATTAGATCTCTAGGGTGAAATCTCGCGCGAAGATTCTCAGAGTGTCGCACGAAGATTCACACAATGTCGCGCGAAGATTCACAGAATCTTGCGCGAAGAAATGCATGGACAGTAGAAAAAGTACAAAAATAGTAAAATAGATCAGATCATAGCCTGGTGTCAAGTGTCACATGAAAATTCACACAGAGCCATGCGAAGAAACACTGAATCTAGAAAAATCTTGCCTACAGACCTGCAAGATATCATGCAAAAATTTCCTGCAAAAATATGGAAAGTACAAAAAATACGAAAATAAATTATAAAAAATAAATATAATGACATAAAACAAATCTTCTACCCCACGGTGGGCGGCAAAAATGTGTGCTAAAAATGTGTCACACTTCTATGGGTCATTCCATTCAAGGTTGCTCAAGAATAAGGCCTCAAATATCGACTCGTATCTCCCTAGTCATGGAGTGCAAAGGTTTGTAATGGAGGCCCTCAGATTGACCTAGTTTTGCCCTTGCAAGTACACCATGAAATGAGAAATTCAATGCATGAAAATGACAACTATTCTATATGATTGCAAAGCATAAAAAGAAATTAATCTAAATGATAACAATGCATGATTAATCTATAAAAGGAAATATGCAAGCTTAATCTATGGAAGAAAATATGAATTTAATCTAATATGAATCTAATCTACATGAATAGCCATGGATGCAAGAAGAAGAAGACAAGAAGAGAGAAGTTGCAATATCCAAGCCAAAGTGCTCGAATTCTCCTCCAAAATTTCTCTCCAAACCTGCAACATAACAATACATAAAAATTGTATATCTAAATGAGAATGAGATATTTCCTTATATAGGAAAGTGAACGGTTGAGATTAAGAGGCAAAAATAAATGAGCAATGGTGGAGGTTAAATCTTGGTTGATGCATGTGCTCATTTAAAAAAGAAAAAAGCCCACCATTTAGAAAGATGTGAAGAAAAAGGGATTTTTATTTAATTTATTTCCCTTTTAATCAAAAGAAGAGTTTGAAGTGGGGATTTTTATTTATTTAATTAAAAGATGGGTTTTCTTTTAATTAAATAAATTAGAAGAATTTTATTTACTTAAATGAGAAGAATTTAATTTAATTAAATAAGATGAATTTTATTTAATTAAAAGGGAGATTAAATCTTTTAATTAAATAAAAATGATCAAACCTTAGGAAATATTGAAATAATTGAATTAATTATGATTTGATCAAGCAAATTGATTTAAATTGAAAATATTGCAAAATATTGATTCAGGAATTTGATAAATTGATAAATGGGGCCCATAGTCTAAGCGACCATTTTAGGGTGCATACACTAATGTGTCCCTCTAGGTCAAAGAGGGACCTAAGGGGTCCTACTACACCTTATCACGCGTTAGGACCCCTAGGAAGTCCCCATGACCCCTTTCGACACATTGGAACACTCAAGTGTGCCCCAAGAGGTCTTAGGACCCCTTGGGACACACTTGAGTGTTCCAATGAGTCGAAAGGGGTCATGGGGTCTTCTTAGGGGTCCTAACGCATGAGAATGTGTAATAGGACCCCTTAGTACCCTCTTTGACCCCCGGAGACACATTAGAACATTCGTGTGTCTTAAGGGGTCCTACGACCTCTTGGGACACACTTGAGTGTTCCAATGTTTCAAAAGGGGTAATGGGGTCTTCCTAAGGGTCCTAATGCATGAGAAGGTGTACTAGGACCCCTTAGGACCCTCTGTGACCCCTAGGGACATATTATAACTCTCAACTATTTCCCAAGGGGTCCTACAATCTTGTGGAACATACTTGAGTGTTCAAATGTGTCAAAAGGGGTCATGGGGTCTTACTCAGGGTCCTAAAACATGAGAAGGTGTACTAGGACCCCTTAGGACCCTCCTTCACCCCCAAAGACACATTAGAACACTCAAGTGTGTTCCAAGGGGTCCTACGAGCTTTTGGAACACACTTGAGTGGTCCAATATGTCAAAAGAGGTCATGAAAACTTCCCATGACCCCTTTTGAAACATTTGAACACTCAAGTGTGTCTCAAGAGGTCATAGGACCCCTTTGGACACAATTAGGTGTTTCAATGTGTTCCTAGGGTTCAAAGAGGAACCTAAGGGGTCCTAGTACACCTTATCATAGTTGTAGAACCACTAGGGACTTCCTATGACCCCTTTCGACAAATTGGAACACTCAAGTGTGTTCCAAGAGGTTGTAGGACCCCTTGGAAAATAATTGAGTGTTCTAATGTGTCTCTGAGGGTCAAAGAGGGACCTAAAGGGTTCTTGTACATGTTATCATGTGTTAGGACCCCTAGGAAGACCCCATGACCCCTTTCAACATATTGGAACACTCAAATGTGTTTCAAGAGGTCGTAGGACCCCTTGGGACACACTTGAGTGTTCTAATGTATCGAAAAGGGTCATTAGGGGTCCTAACACGTGAGAAGGTGTACTAGGACCCCTTAGGACCCTTTTTGACCCCCGGGGACACATTGGAACACTCATGTGTGTCCCAAGGGGTCCTATGACCTCTTGGGACACACTTGAGTGTTTTGATATTGCAAAAGGGGTAATGGGGTCTTCCTAGGGGTCCTAGTACGTGAGAAGGTGTACTAGGACCCTCTATGACCCCTAGGGACACATTAGAACTCTCAAGTGTTTCCCAAGGGGTCCTACAATCTTGTAGGACACACTTGAGTGTTCCAAAGTGTCGAAAGGGGTCATGGGGTCTTCTTTAGGGTCCTAACACAAGAGGTGTACTAGGACCCCTTAGGACTCTCTTTCACCTCCAGAGACACATTAGAATACTCAAGTGTGTCCCAAGGGTTCTTACAACCTCTTGGAACACACTTGAGTGGTCCAATGTGTCAAAAGGGTTCATGAAGACTTCCCATGACCCCTTTTGAAACATTGGAACACTCAAGTGTGTCCCAAGAGGTCGTAGGACCCCTTGGGACACAATTGGGTGTTCCAATATTTTTCTGGGGGTCAAAGAGGGACCTATGTTGTCCTAGTACACCTTATCATAGTCGTACGACCCCTAGGGACTTCACATGACCCCTTTCAACACATTGGAACACTTAAGTGTGTCTCAAATGGTCATAGGACCCCTTGGGATACAATTGAGGGTTATAACATGTCATAAGGCCTATTAGGGGCCCCAGAAAGTCCCCATGACCCCTTTCAACACATTAGAATACTCAAGTGTATTCTAGGACCACTTGGGACACACTTGACCATTCTAATATGTTGAAAAGGGTCATGGGGACTTCTAAGGGGTCCTAATGTGTGATAAGGACCCCTAGGAAGTCCCCATGACCCCTTTTGACACACTTGAATGATCAAGTGTGTCTTAAGGGATCGTAGGACCCCTTGGGACACATTTGAGTATTCTAATGTGTTGAAAGGGGTCATGGAGACTTCATAAGGGTCTTAACATGTGATAAGGCCTACTAGGACCCCTAGGAAGTCCTCATGACACCTTTCGACACATTGGAATGCTCAAGTATGTCCCAAGGGGTTTTAGGACCCCTTGTGACACACTTGAGTATTCTAATGTGTCGAAAGGGGTGATGGGGATTGTTTAGGGGTCCTAATGTATGATAAGGCCTAATAGGACCCCTAGAATGTCCCCATGACCCCTTTCGACACATTGAAATTCTCAAGTGTATCATAGGACCCCTAGGGACACACTTGAGTGTTCTAATGTGTCGAAAGGGGTCATGGGGACTTCCAAGGGGTC
>MU227993.1:63167-77427 GCA_018584345.1 Thuja plicata | reverse complement strand
GGAAGTATTAGGGTGGATAGAAGCCCTAGAGAATTACTTTGATCTTGAAGATGTAGAGGCTGATAAGAAGGTGAAGATTGCAAAAGCTAGACTGAGGGGGACAACACTTACATGGTGGTCTAGTATTTAGAGGGAAAGAGAGGAGAGAGGATTGAATAAAATCTCAGATTGGGATAGGATGAAGACAATGGTGAGAGGTCAGTTCTTACCATCTGATTTAGCAATACAGATAAAGATGAGGAGAAACAACTTGAAACAAAAAGACATGGATGTCATGACGTACACAGAGCAGTTTCACACTTTGAGCATTAGGGGAGGAGTGGAAGATGAATATGAGAAGGTGGCAAGGTATATTAATGGTCTTAAATACATTATACAAGATGAGATAGGACTGAATGTACCAAGAACTATTTGAGAATGTTTTAAACTAGCAATCAGAGCAGAGGAGAAACTGAAAAGAAAGCATGAGAGGTAGGGAAATCAGAGAGGGGGTAGAGAAATGAGAGGAAGAGGTGGCAGAGGTCATTTTGACACTACAAAAAACCAAGAGAAGGATAAGGGAAAAGAGATTACATCAGAGACAAGAGGAGGTTTCAGAGGAGGAAGATCTGGAGGTGGAAGAGGAAATGTTATCTTCATGGGTACATGCTTCACATGTGGAGGAGTGGGGCATCAATCCTAAAAGTTCCCTAAGAAAGGAGTAGATTTCAAGAAGGGGGAGAAGAGAGTCACTTTAACCCAAGGAGAAGAGGAAGAAAAGAAGTCCTATAATGCAGATCCAATCGTGGAAGGTGAATTCTTGATGGTGAGAAGAGGACATCAGCAGCACAAGGAGAGCAGACCATCCATTTTCAGGACAAATTGCCTTAGCCATGGTAAGATTTGTAAAATGATTATTGATTCTTGTTCTTTTGACAACTTAGTGTCATATGAGATGGTAAATAAACTTGGATTGAAAAGGTTTCCCATTGATAGACCCTATAAAGCATCTTGGGTCAGTGATTCTGAAAACATTATTGTGAGAGAGTAGGCAATAGTGGATTTCTCCATTGGAGGATATAAGGATCAAGTTGTTTTTGACATCATTCCAATGACATGTTGTCATGTCATCCTTGGCAGGCCTTGGCAAGCCTTAAGGAATACTATACATTTTGGTTTGTCTAATGTTTACATTGTGCATAAAGATGGCATTAAATTTAAGCTTACTCCTTTACCTAGTCAGAATGATGAGAAGATTATTTGTTTTGGCACAAAAGAGTTTTTTGATTTGTAGGAGCAAAGGCATAAGGATCATGGTGTGACAGAGCATCCATATAAACCTTCTTTTTTGATTATAAAAAAAGAGGATGTTCAAGGTCCAGTGCAGAATTCTGTTTGTAAGCAGCCTGAAACAGTGCATGGGGCATTGATAGAGGAGAAAGTGAGAATTGGTGATATTTGGTGTCCTATGGAGTTGCAAATGAATAAGGAAGTGCACAAGGTTATGAAGAGTATAGAGCAGGGGCAGAAGAACATCAGACAGCAGCATAGTAAACCTTTGTTAAAGAAGACACTTGACTGTCCCAAAACAGCAGACAGTAATGTTACCTTGAAGGGTAACAAACACTAGAATGCTTTTGTTTCTAATGAATGCTTTGCAGGTTATTCTGATATGCAGGTTAAGGATTTGCAGGTGAAGAATAGCAAGAGACCTTCTAGAAGGATGGGAGGCAATAAGACTATTCCTATTAACTCTTGGGATAAGAGTTACTTTGAAGGTGAAGTGTTTGGTGTAGGGGCACCTATCAAGTCAACTAGGAACACCTTGGAACAAGATTGAACTAGAAGATCAAAGGCATCTCTACATGTCAACTAGAATATTTTAAGGCCAATAATGGCATATTGTAATGAACAATATACTTTGAAATTCAAGAGTCATAAAAGCTTATGAGTTTATATTAAACACGTCCAAGGTCATAAATGATGTAATAAGGTTATTAAAGCATCTAAGTGATGTAAAGTGCACTAAAGGTGCAACATATTGTAAATTTCCATTGTTGGCAACATGAGCCAAAATAAGGCTTGAGTGGGGTTAGTAAGGTTATAGGTGTGTGGGGATTGTTTAAAGGTCTTTTAGAAGTATTTAGGAATGTTATACAAAGTCTAATAATTCCTTGTCATGAAGTATATCAAACAAGATACATTTGTTGTTAAAAAATGTAATGACTGTCATTATGAAAACCATTTATTACTATCATGTAGCAGTTACAAGGGACAGTTGGCGACCAAAGGGAGTCTTGGTTCAGTTTGTGGTCAGTTAGGAAGGCAAGGAGTCTTTTTAAATAATGTATTTTGATTGTATGGAGGAAGTTGTCGAGAGGAGGTGAATATATTAGAGAGGAAAAGCAATAGAAAAAAAAACTCTGTCAATTACTGTCACAAAGGCAGTCACTGTCACAGATTTCAGTTGATAATAAATAAGTTTGCTTTGTATTGATAGTTACTATTTTAATTCCTTGGAAGGGCCTCCATGTTTAGATAAGTCTTTTCCAATCTCTATTATAGACCTCTGCAAGTTTTATTTCTAACAAACTAGTTAAAGTTTCCTGTTGTCTGTCACATGTAGAGTGACAGTTGATTAGCAGTTTTGTAAAGAATGTGTTAGAACCTCTCCCACTGTCTATGGTGTTTCTGTTCCTTGTGGGAGAGGAATGTAAAAATTCTAATAAAATTTAATGTATAGGATTTGAATGCAAGTGACAGTGAAAAGAATGAGAAGGAAGTTAGTGTTTGTTGGGGGGAATGAAAATTTCTATTGCAGAAAATAGACCTGATACGGGGATCATATCTCCCAATTGCACCGTTGGATGTTGCCCATTCTTGGATATGTTGTTAAGGGCCTAGTTACACTCACTTTCACTAGAGGGATTAAGGAAATTTGATAGTTTCCAAAAGTTATGAGTCTCTGAGTACAGGTATGTCAAGGAAGACAAAATAGTGGAAAATAGAAGGTAATTTATCTTGATTTTGTTAAAGGTAGTTGTTGAATGATGAAGTATTAGAGAAGGGGAGTTTAGATAGATTGAAAGGGTTATTATAATTATCTCAAATATATTTTGTGGGGAGGAACAAGGTTTGGTTGCATTGTTTATGTAACTGTCTCAAGAGATTGAAGGTTTATTGTCTAAAACCAGTGAAAAAGAATGAGTTTGGTTTTGAGGTATGTTGGTTGTGTTATGATGATTTAATGATATCAAAGACATCCATAGAAGGGAGTGGAATGTTGTGTCCTTAAAGAGAAAGGGGATTGAATGAAGACAAGTGACTTACAAAGTGGATTGAAGAGTTTCCTAAAATGAATCAAGGCAGTGAACCTGTGACAGAGGAGTGTTTTGTTGATGTCCTAAAGTCAGAGACTTCTTGTTGAACCTTGAGTTGAACAGGGTTCCTTAAGGGGATATAGAAAGGCTCTACATCAGAAGTGAAGGGAAATCTTCTGGATTTCGCCTAGGTCCTATTGTTCTCCTTCTTTTTTGCTGGTTTGTTTTTTGGTTTTCGGTTGCTGTGTGGTCTAGTTGGTTTCTAGTTTTTTGTCTGTGGTTTTTTGTGTTGGTTCTGGGTTTGGCGGGCTGGTGTATAATCTTGTTTTAGTTTAGGGGACTTAACAACTATTCATTTTTTGTAATGTGATTGTATTGGTTTCCAAGTCCCCCTAAAACCTATTTTTACCAGCAATCAAAAACATTTCAAAATTATAATTCGAGAATTCAAAATTCATCAGTTCAAATGGGACCAGAAGTTTTACGAGTTTGTCAAGTTCAAATTCACTGGTGCAGTATGCATTATTGACCTTGAACCTTGAATTGTGCAAGGTTCAAAGTTCAAAGTTCAAAGTACATGTTCAGAACTAGAATTCAACAGTTCAGAATTCAAGTCATGGATTTTCATAAACCAAAAAACAGTGTCGCAATGTGAGGGCATAACTTTTTAGTGCACTATTAGATCTTTCTAAATTTTGGATATGATTTAGAAAACCTAGTCTTCTAAATCTGTGATGCAGAGATTTAAAAGTTTATATCTATTTTGCAAGATACTAATAACAGAGTACAACACCATCAAAATTGTCAATGACACTCACGTTTTGCGATTTTTAGTGTCTTCAAAAAAGTGTCTCTTGTCCAAGTATGATTACACCTATCATTTTATTCTGAAAAATGTTATTTTTATAACCCTTTATCCTAATGTTTATAAAGATATTGAGCCTAGGAAGGAATAAGAGGGAATAATGAATTAGGGGATCTTTTTTATTACTGGGGATATTTTTCAAGAATCAGTTATTTTTAATAACTAAAAAGTTACAGGAAAGGAAGGAATTTTTTTTGACAACATTGAGAGCTTCTTACCTTTTTTGGTTTTGGGGGGAGAGCCTTGGTGCTATAGGAGGGAATCAATAGAGGAGGAAGAGGAGTGGATTTTTTTTATTTTTTAGACTTTTATATGGGTCAAAGGAAAAGTAATCAGTTGGTTATCTTGCTTGTATATTCCTAATAAAGAGAAATCCAATTTTAAATATAGTGGTTTGAATTCACATTTCTCTGATTGTAAATGAACTGTTGGTTATTATAATCATATTTCTAATATTATCTTTTTCTATCCATCAAGTTTATGTGTGTTTTGAAATCAATTGGTCTCATGAATCTACATGTGCAAAATGGGTATTGAATCTTCCTTGTGCTTGTTTGTAATTAGGAAGACTAAGTGAATGGTTTGTTCATTATTTATTGGTATCTTTCCCTGATTATTTTAAATATAAAACAACATTCATCCAATACAAATGTTAGATTTAACTTGATCCACATGAGTTAGTTAAGCCATGTCATGAATCTCCAAGGAGGTGATGACCACCAATTCAACAATCTCCCCATTAGAATCGACCGAGCCTTCAACAACCACTGAAGGGAGACTCAAACCCGTGACCAAAGGCTGTGATACCAATTGTTGGAATTATTTGTTATTGCACCAACATCTCGAACTATCAATGCCCTATCCATGGGAGGAAATTAAGTCATGTCACGAATCTCTAAGGACGTGTTGAACACCAAATCAACAAAACTTGAATAAATAATATTTCCATTTTGAATTAGAACCAAAGATTAAGAGACACCTTAGAATATTTTAACACCATTTGTACACTTGAATTTTGTCCAACTAATCGAGATGTGTTATATCCTAGTCTAGAAACTAATTTTCCTATTTTATATCAATTTCTAAATTGAGCAATATATTTAATATCATAGATCTAATATCAAAGGTAAATCTTTCAAAATTTCAAATATTATGAATGTAGGTGTTTACATTATGGATTGGTCTCAATTTTTCTTCATGATCATTTTAACTAGGTTTTTTTTGTAAATTTATTTCTTATTTTAGTTTTTTGGATTTTTTTGTATTTTTAATTAAAGCATTGTTCAATATTGAATTATGAACTTACCAATATTATTTTTTATTTTAATATCATGTGTATATGATTTTGTGTATGGAGGTGAATTGAAGCTCTCAATTTGAACAATTTGTGCAATGGGGAATAAAATGAATAGAACAAGAAAATATGATCAAATAAGGGATGAAAAAATGAAAGGTCATAAAAAACCTAATCAAGATCAACTTGTTGAAGTTTAGGAAGAACCTATTTATATTCAAGAAGATGCAATTCAAGTAGGGGAACAAATTGGTAGTTTTGAAGGTGGAAATATATCTTTTGGCATGGGAAATTTAATGGAGATAAATGAGGATTCACTTTTTAGTCAAATTTCATCTGAACAAATGGTATCTGAAAGCACAATAAAATTATATTACAAAAAAATTTGGGATGAATATTTAAAAAATAAAAGTATGGTTGAAAAAGGATAATTATTTTCTAGGTTATTCAGGAGAAAAACTATCTCCTATTTTTGATTTGTTGGGTGTTGATAACAAGAAGAGCTTAGGAATCAGTGTAAATCGATTAATATTTGAAAATTTACAAGATGCATTGAATGACATTAACAAATGAAGTCGAGTAGCCGATTTAAGTGCTGCACGTAGAGCATTGATGACTAGTTTATCTAGTAGGAGGTTGACACAGAGAAAAAAAGTACATGCAATTTATGATTTAATGAACGTATCTAGAACAACTGTTTAGATATATATCAAGAAGAGAAATATATTAGATGAAAATATTCAAAAGAATTGGGTAAATGTTTGTAGACTTCCTCGTAAAGACAAATTTTTTGAAGATATAAAAAGATAGGTCATTGAATATTGGACCACTCACTCCCATGATTCTTATAATTGAAGGGATACTATACAAATGAAAGATCAAGAGACCCATATGAAAACTGCACATCCAAAACATTTTATAGATAGAACACAAAGTGAATTGTTTAAAGGGTTCAAGAAAGTATTTTTAGATGTGAAAATATGTCAAAGAATATTTGAGAGGTTGCACCCTTTCTTTGCAAAAAGACTTGGGTGTGTCCTCTGACACAGAGGAGTTTCAGAAATTATGCCTTAAATCAAAGACTCCAGAAGAGGAACCTATCAAGGTAGAAAGATACTTGGGTGGTCTAAAATAAAACATCCAAGATGAGATAAGTTTGTGGACTCCAAATACTATTTTGAAGTGCCACCAATTAGCTCTTAAGGTGGAAGAAAGGAACAAGAAGAAAGGAGACTCTAATGTCAAAGGAAGAGGCAGAGGAAGAGACCAAGGGGGTCATAGAGGTAATTATCAAGCTAGAGGTAATAAACAAACAAACCAGGGAGAGTCCAAGTTGACTGAGCATGGTAGTGAAACTAGTCTAAGAGGGGGTTATACCAAAGGTAGAGGTACTTAAGGAGGCTCTAGTAGAGCAAGAAGTTCAGGTAGAAGAAACTCATACTTTGCAAGTATGAAATGTTATAATTGTGGCCAATTGGGTCACCCGACTTATAGATGTCCTGATAAGCCTACTTCATCAAACAATGGAAAAATTATTGCATATGCTCATGAAGACAAAAAAGTGTCTATACATTCGAGGTTGATCACATTGAGTCAGAGATGGGAGAAAACCTAAAGTTAAAAAGAGTTATGATTAGGTAGCCAGTCAAGGATGAACCCAAGCATAGTAGAGCATTTTTTAGAGTGATATGTAGAATCCATGGTAATGATTGAAAAGTGATTGTGGATTCAGGCTCCACACGAAATATCATATCAGATGAATTAGTGAACAAACTCAAATTGGCAAAGATACCTAATGTCAACCCATACAAAGTGACATGGTTGAACAAAGGGCAGAGTGTGTTGGTGAATGAGCAGACTTGGGTGGAGTTTTCTATTGTAGGGTATAAAGATAAGTTACTTTGTGATGTGTTTCCTATGGATACATGCAATATTTTATTGGGAAAGCCTTGTCAATATGACAGTGGTGCAGTGTATGATGGAAAGGAGAATTCCATATATTTTAAGAAAGATAGCAGAACTTTCAAAATCCAGTCCTTATTGGAAGAGGATGAGTCACAGTCCAAGACCCCTAGTGCCTTGTTGAGTAGTATAAAGGAGTTAATTAATTCCCTTAAAGATGAAAGAGGTGAAGGGTATGCCATCTTTCTCAAGCCTAAGGAGGAAGAGAAGCCTAAACAAGAGCCCTTTCCATAAGAAGTCTAAGAATTACTTGAGAAGTATAAAGACATAGTTAGTGATGCTACTCCTACAAATTTACCTCCTAGAAGAATGATAAGTCATCAAAATGACTTTGTACCTGGTGAAACATTTCCAAATAAGGCAGCTTATAAGCTTACTCCAGATCAGAACCTAGAAGTGGCTAGAAAAGTGCAGGAGCTATTAGACCAAGGACTAATCAAGAAGAGAATCAGTGCATCTATCATACCTATGGTCTTAGTATCCATTAAATGTGGTAAGGTGAGACTTTCTACTTACTCTAGGGCTATTAATAAGGTCACAATTAGATACAGATTCCCAATTCCTAGAATAGAGGATTTGATGGACTCTCTTGGAGGGGCAGAGTTTTTCACTAAATTGGACCTCAAAAGTGGGTACCACCATATTAGAATTAAAGATGGGGATGAATGGAAGTCAACTTTTAAGACTACTGATGGATTGTATGAGTGAGAGTTATGCCATTTGGCCTCTCAAATTCCCCTAGCACATTCATGAGGCTCATGAATGAAATGCTTAACGACTTCATAAGGATATTTATGGTATTATATCTACATGATATACTTATCTTCAGTAAGATAGTAGAGGAACATGTGAAGCATGTGGAGATGGTACTAAAAAGGTTGCAAGAAGAGAAGTTATCAATCAATCCAAAGAAGTGTGAGTTCTTCAAACAAGAACTTGTCTATTTGGGGTTTGTTGTATCCCAAGGTTCATTGAAGATGGAACCAAGCAAGCTGGAAGCTATTCTGAATTGGTCTACACCAACCACATGGATAGAGGTAAGGATCTCTCATGGGTTAGCTTAGTTTTAAAGAAATTTTATAAGACATTTTAGTGGTATTTGTGCACCAATGCCAGACACCATCAAGGGTTGTCTAAATACTAAGTTTAGATGGACCTTTGAAGTAGAGAGATGATTTGAAAAGTTGAAAGAGAAAGTAGCAACACAACCTATCCTTAGACTCTCTAGTTTTGATCAATTGTTTACTTTGGAATGTGATGCAAGTGGGATGGCAGTAGGGGGTGTGTTAATTCAAGAAGGTAGGCTAGTAGCCTTCTTCAGTGAGAAGTTAAATGAAGCCAAGAAGAAATATTCTTCTTATGACTTGGAATTGTATGCCTTAGTTCAGTCTCTTAGGAAGTGGAGACATTACTTGCTACAAAAAGAATTTTTAGTGTTTACTAACAACCAAGCCCTTAGCAATATATATACACAAGAAAATATAAGTAATGGACATCGAAAGTGGATGGAATATTTTCAAGCATTCACATTCACAATAAAGAAGAAGAAAGGATAGTTGAACAAGGTTGCAGATGCACTAAGTAGGAGGATGCTGACAATTAAAGAAGTTCACTTGAAGAGCGTTGGGATAGAGAGTTTCAAGGACCTCTATAGGGAAGATGAAGAATTTGGTGAAGCCTACAAGGTATGTTCTAATTTTTAGAATCACTTTCACAGTCAATTTTCTAATTTTACCTTGCAAAGTGGGTTGTTGTTTAAGGGGAACCAATTTTGTGTTCCTAAGGGTTCAATGAGAGAGAATCTCATTCAAGAGAGACATAATGGCACCTTGAGTGGATATTTTAGTGTGAACAAAACCATAGAGTTAGTCCAAAGGTTTTACCATTGGCCAAAGTTGGTAAGAGATGTGACAAAATATGTTGAGAAATGTGTAGTGTGCATGAAAGAAAAAGGAGGAGCTAGAAATGCAGGTTTGTATCAACCTTTTCCAATCCATAATAGACCATGAGAGTGTGTTATAATGGTTTTGATTGTAGGGCTACCTAAGACAAAACATGGACATGACAGTATCTATGTTGTGGTAGACAAATTTAGGAAAATCTGTCACTTTATACCTTGTATAACTACACATGATGCTAGTAACATTACACATTTGTTTTCTAAGGAGATTTTAAGAATCCATGGACTACCCGTAAGCACTATATGAGATACGGATGTCAAGATCATGAGCCATTTATGGAAATCACTATGGAGTAGATTGGGTACTAACTTGTCATTTGGTTCAGCTTACCACCCTTAGACTGATGGCAAAACTGAGGTGGTTAATAGAGTGCTTGATAATTTTCTAAGATGCCTAACTAAGTAATATGGGTAGACATGGGATGTGGTCATTCCCCAAGCATAATATGCATACAATGACAGTGTTAACAGAACAACAAGTAGGAGCCGATTTGAAGTTGATTATGGGATGCACCGAAGAGGTGTATGTGATATTAGAGACCTTGGAGCCATGGAGTATAGGAGTGGTCACGCTGAAGACTTTACTCAAACCATGAAGGAGATTCAAGAACAGGTGAAGAAGACTATAATAGAGTCTACTCAAAAATTGAAAGCTAAAGTACATGAGAAGAGAAAGGATAATCAATTTGAAGTAGGTGATTATGTCATAGTGCCTACCAAGCTTTAGATGAGAGAGTGGGAACCTATAAGATCTTAGCCAAACATGGGGCTAATGGGTACAAACTGGATCTACCTACTGATTTGAGAATCTCACCTATTTTCAATGTGGTAGACTTGATAAAGTTTAAAGGACCCTTAACTGAGATGGAGGTGAATAGATAAGAGGTTGGAAAAGATGTAAAACCTTATGCTTTAACTCCCAAGATGTAGATAGAAGTAGACAAGGTATTGGATTCAAGGGTCAAGAAGACCACAAGACACAAGGTGTACATGGACAACCTCATCAAGTGGAAGCATAAGACAGAGTCAGAGGAAACATGGCTTACAGCTACAAACTTCAAGAAGATGGGAATTTTAGATGAAATATTGTCCACATAAGTGACATGACTTTCCTTTGTGTGGGAGTATCTTGCAGGAGCACCTAGGTAAGGCTACATGGTAACCTAGGGTTCCTAGTCATATTTTGGCTTGTAGTAGTCTTAGCCAAGCCACTATTGAAATAAGAGGACTAGTTGGTCCTATAGTGTGTCTTTTTGGTTACGAGGTCTAACTAGGTCTTTTGGAGTCCTTAGGTGATAGTTGTGTCCTAATTTGTAAAAGTTGTCAAGTGTTACAAATAATGTGAAAATGTTGCATTTGTGCATTATATAGGATAAAATTGAGAAATAAAGAGTTAAGATACCTATTTCATGGTTTAGTTAGTATGGGTAGGCATTTGGTCAAGTTCTAGAGTGAGTTGACCAAGTTTGGGTGCAAGAATGCAAATGTTGTAAAAGTTGCAGACAACTTTGCAAAATTGACAATGTTGTCATTGACAATATTTCTTGCTCAAGTGAATTTTCAAGCATATGGTTATGTAACTATATGAAATATTTAGTTTGGAAAATTATAGACTATATAAGGCTTCCCTCAACCTGTGTGAAGGGTTGGAAAATGTTTTTTTAATGAACAAGCAAGTTCTCTGAGCATTTTTTTATCATAGTTAGTGTATTTTCTTGTTTTGAAGTCTTTTAATGGATTAAAATATGCAATTTAACTCATGGATGAGGTAGTAGATATAATTACTTGATTATGTGTGTGTATAGCTAGTTTTTTTTATTCCATTTCATTTATTTTGTAAATTGGTTTTGTTTTAGCATAGTCACTAGTCTGATCCTGGAAGTTTTTATTAATGGAGTCATAACTCCTTTTCCCACTATGGGTTTTGTCTTGATCCTTGGGATTTGCATTATTAATCCTTGTAAATTACTTGCATATAATCTTGGGCTGTAGAAATCAAGAGAGATATTTTTGTAGTTATGCCCTAGGAGAGCAAGAGATGCATGGATAGGGAATATAATGGACTGCATAAGCATTGTGAGTGATTGAATGCATTGGTTGCTTCAATCTGAGGATGTGGAGGGAAGGATATGTGTGTATGGGAGCCCCATGCCCAAGGAGAAGTTTTTGTGAATGGTTCTTTGAGGTGAAATAAGAAACCCTTATGGTTGTTCTCTAAAATTCTAGAAACCCTTGATTTTTGGCTTAATTATAGCAACTCACTGTACGGAAAGTTTGGGGAAGTGATACTAGATAAATCTGTGGTTTTTTGGAAAAGGGTGTAAGGAAATGTATTTTTTTTACCACCTTGTTCAGGACATTTTTGATTTAAGTTGTAAAAGGAGTGTAATTAGGCCTATTTCCTTGTAGCCTTGTTTTGTGCAGATTCAAGCGAGATCTTGAAATCGATAAGGAATTCATTACAACTTTGTGTTGTTAGGCATTTCCATGAGTCAAATACCCTAATAATGAACATTCCTCTCCACTAGTGATCATTCTTGGTCACATGTGAACATTTGGTGTGGATGATGCAAGAAGACATCCATGGGGTATGTTCGTGTTTGAGTTAATTTTTTTAATGGTGTGGAAAAATTGAATAGGTGAAGGATTGGGAAAAGAATCCTTGTTTGTTAGGGTGTGTGAAGAACAAACAATTAAATATTGTGTCAAAGATATTTATTATAGGGTTCTTCAATATAAGAAAAAATAAATTTGTCCATATTGCTCATAAAGAATGGATTAATTTAAAAAAAAAATATTGAATGAGGCTAGTCAAATTAATCTCAATATAAATTTTTTTTATCAAAGAATATATTTGTTAAAAAGATAAATATTTAATTGTAAAGAAAAATATACATTCCAATATTTTGTCAATGATTTAAAAATATATATTCTTATTGACTATAAGAAAGAAAATAAGTTTTAGAAAATTGAATTTATAAAATAGGAAATAGGAAAGGAAAATTGCATGAATTTTTAACACTACAGTGATCTGTTAAGTACAAAAGGGTAAAGAAATATTGTACGAGTAATTATTTATGTGTAATATTATGAAATTTTTTTTAATATATTAACATAAGATCAAGTAGATTTCCAAAATCCATGACATATTTAGTTTTGGAATATATAAAAGTGACTAAACATAATTTCATGGATCATTGTGGTGGAAGTTTGTTTAAAAAGATATCTAGCCCAGGAAGGTATAAGAGGGAATAATGAATGAGGGGATCTTTTTAATTATAAATATTTATCCTAATGTTTATAAAGATATCTGGCCTAGGAAGGTATACGAGGGAATAATCAATGAGGGGATCTTTTTTATTACTGGGGATATTTTTCAAGAATTAGTTATTTTTAATAACTGAAAGGTTACGGGAAAGGAAGGATTTTTTTTGGTTTTGGGGGAGAGTCTGTGTGCTATGGGAGGGAAGCCACAGAGGAGGAAGAGGAGTGGATATTTTTTTATTTTGTAGACATGTTAATGGGTTAAAGGAAAAGTAATTGATAGAAGTAAACTTCTAGGTGTCCTCACACAACTCCCAAGATAGGACCTAGCTTGTCACTATCCAATTTAGGTTCCTAATTCCAATTTAGGACCTTCCTAAGTAAATGGAAAATCTATCCAAGACTCCTCCCAACTCTCATCAAAGGGTTACAATGTTGTGTTTTCACCTTGGATGAGAAATATCTCAGTTTTGTCACAATGCTCTCAAAGGGCTTGAAGAAACTATTCCATATTTCTCCATACCAATACTCTCCATGATACAAGGGCAATGTAGGAAATTTTTATGTCCTTCCTACATCCAAAAAACTCACAATCCATAAGTTTTTAGATCCAAAATGGTCGATTTCTTGAATTGTCTCCAAACTGTCCAATTAGGCCTACTAGTCCTATTAGCCCTATCCAAAGGGTTTTTATGGATTAACTCTAAAAAATTTCTCCTGACCCAAAAAATATTATTGGATCTAGATACCCTTTTTGAAGACCTAAAGGATTTCTAAGGTCTTAGGTCTCCAACTCATCCGTATAGTCCTATTCCAGAAAGTAGGGCTTTTAGGCCTATTTTAGCTCTTCATAAGCTATGGTATGATTTATCCTCACAAATCAATCCAGATGGATTGGTAATGATATGAAATAGATCCTAGGGACTCATAAGACCCTTATGAAACTCTGACATCACTTGGTTCAGTTCACCATATCATTCCCTTGTCTCTTCAATTATTTCTAACCTCTCATGCACCTAACCGGGCTATCCTAACTCGCCTAGGGCATGAGTTTAAAAATAGCTCCACACCTTTCCAAACCTCCTACTCCTAGATACATTATGTATAAAGAATCCCTTACACATTCCATTCAACCTCTTATGATTCCCAAGGTTGAATTTTATGGGGGAGCCATGAAAGAAAAAATTGTTTATAAGAGACTAGCAGGCTGTCTAATTACCAAATAATTTCCTACAACTTGAAGATTAACTCTAAACAAGGAACACACTATAAATAAAAGTCTTCTATCATTCCACACTACATGAATCCATATCTGACTCTCATGGTTCAATCCATTACACTACCATTAACATACAAAATGTGTCGAATGTATACTATCTATAGAGATCTCTTCATCTTGCTCACAAAAACTTGATTACAATCACTGTACCATGGGATTCAAGACCGAGAGTATCTTAGATTCCTTTCTCCACCATTATAGGCCATTTGCAATCATTTCCCAGTCCTAAAATTGAGGGGATCTAATGTTGACGGGTTGCATGCAACATTTGCAAAAGTTGCAAATGTTGTCATGACAACTTTTGGCATCTTTTGCATTAACTATGCAAACTAGAATC
>MU227992.1:56049-69976 GCA_018584345.1 Thuja plicata | reverse complement strand
AGTATCATTTCGGACCTAAAAAGTATACTTTTAAGCCATTCAGCTATAGGCTCACTTCCTGTTGATAGAATTTTTGCCCCTATGGCTTCTTTCACTTTCATTTGTAGGATCATCTTCAAGAGGGCACCGCATTCGTCACTCTTCGCTCTTTCTCTTGCCAGAGCTTTACTGTTTGTCAGAATGTTTTCTATTTCTTTCTACAACCTTAGAATATTGTTCGCAATCTATTCTATAGCAGTAATCCCATCTTCTCTAACTTTTCAATCCACTCTTTACCTATCTGGCTGAAGTGCCTGTCTTCATGGAGTTGGGAAATAAGAGCTTGCACTTCGGCGACCATGGGGTTCTTTGTCACCGTCACTCTAGAGATGATTGCTAGAGGAGATACCAATTGTCAGATGAATTGATTCAATTCTTCAATCTCTGCCTTCATTCTTACTTTGGAAGACTACAAGCTCTCTAATTGTTCTTCAATGACTTCATTGGTTGACGTCCACAGACCAACCTTGGTATCATGTCTCGCTTCACCGAGGTCTATTGAATGCAGTGTAAAATCATCAATAGCCATATCCTCCAATCTTCCCTCTTTGTTGGGCTTTTCTATCTCCATGGTCAAGTGACCTGTGGCTGGATCATGGCCTAATATCGACAATGATTTTTCCTTCTTGGCTTGAGCCAGTGCTGATCCGGACTGTACTGCAAGTGAAATAGTATCTTTTGCTAGAGTACTCTCATCTTTCCTTTGTTTCTTCATTTCTAGGGTGTCCTCCAACCATAAATTAGTGCTTATTACTTGGGATGCAGCCCCCAGTGAATCGATGTTGAACATCTTCCTTCTAACTGGGGTGGCTGCTACTGTAGGTGTGGCAAAAGGATTTTTTGGGACTTGAGGGACCAACTTCGGAGAGGCTTGGCTTGTTTCAGCGGTCTTCTTAGCTGCTCTGTCTGATTTTGATGACTCACTACTACTACTACTCTCTCCATCTCCCAAATCCACAATTTAGACTAGAGAACTATCCATGGGTAGCAATGTTACACTCACAGGAGTGCTAGGACTAGGATGAGGCAAAGGCACTGGGGTAACATGAGGAGATGAAACCAGAGTGGTGCTAGGAGTAACTGCACTATCTTTCAGTTCTTCTTCCTTCTTCTCCTCTTCTTTCTTCTCTTCCATTTGAGTCCCAATCACTGGTTAGGAGCCGTCATGGCAGGTCTTATCCAATGGAATGCTCTTGTCTGGCAGTTGGTCACCTCCTCCCGCAGGCTGAGCAGGTCCTTGAGAAATTGCTGGCATCACACTTGTAGTGGTCCCCTGAGTGGAGGAGGAAGCAGCTACTGATGGAGATGCTTGAGTAGATGTATTTCTTGTTCATTTCTTTTTAGCTGTCCATTCAAACCATTTTCATGTTCTCTTGATAATTTTTGCCTTCATTGTCTCTAAGTCCTCCGCAACTTCTCCACTAGGCTCAGAACTGATGGAGGTGTTTCTAATTTTGGTCAGATAAGTATTGCTATACATATTCTGGCCATCACCTTCAATTCCTTCAACATCAAGGTTAATACCATATGTCTTCACCTGCTCAACTGTGAACCTGGCAAAAGCATGATCACGGATTTCAAATTCATCTTTACAGTCAGAAAAATAATCTTCAAAGTCTGTGATGTGTCTGGCAGTGCTTCCAATCTGCAATACATCTCTTGCATAGCCTTTGGGGTCGAACATAGGCCTTATCACCCCATATGCTTCCAGGTGATATCTGGTTTTGAATGTTTTCAGCATGTTCTTGGCATCCGAATGGGATTCGCAACTGAAATCCCTGACCTTCATAGGGAATTCATACCCTTTCTTTCTCAAGCTTGCACTCAATAGGTTCACGTGCACTGCTTGTCTCACCATTTCAATCAGCACGATCATATTACTTGGATATCTTGGCAGCTTCAAGGGGAATCCATCAAAGGCTGCAAGACGTAGATAGGAAAACAATGAGAAATGAATGAAGAAATTCCCAAAATGGCTAATGGCCTCCATCACTTCTGGGCTGAATCTCCATTCAGGGCATCCCTACAATTCCCTGCAAATTCTCATAGTGAAAGCATCATTCACTCAGACATAATCTCCATAGCTGTTATGTAATTGCAAACATGGGTAAAATTCCTAGCATTTAACATTATCTGGGAAATCTTCCAATCTCGGAAGACCCATCCATATTTGCAGTGATGCCAACATATAGATGAGGAAAGAAGACATAAAATGTATTGTGGAAATTTGCGGGATGGAGGGCATTGGATATATTTTCACTTACCTCCTGAGCCCAATCAACATATTGTGTACCTAAGCATATTATTTGTACTATGAAGAAGTAATGCTCCATGAAATTTAGGGCTTTGACATCACCTTTCATTTTGTGAATGAGTACCAGAATATCAATAATTTTGGGCTCAAGGTCCGATCCAAATAGAGTCTTTGGTACCTTGCCTTTAGCGCCTCGTGATTTCTGAAACCATGAGTGCATAATTTCTCTCCTCCACACCATTTTCTTCGCAGAAAACTCAAAAGCTGCGTGCGATATTGTTAAGTTGGATAATTTATCCCGCTCAGGTACCCAGAAGCAATTCACCACTGTCTGACGATCAATAGATAGAAGCACTGTTTCATCTGGCAGTATAATCTGTCTGGTGTCCGGGTTGTAATGGTTGATACATTCGGATATCAATTGCAGAGCTTGGACAGCCACTGGAAACCCTGCCGCTTCAATCAAACCACTTTCTCTAAGCTTCTCTGTTATGGGATGAATTGGCTCTGCTTTCAGTCTTTTCTCGAGATCATGTATGTTGTAAAAGTGCAGAGAAGTATCTATGAGATTCTGCAGAGTAGTTTTAATGCCATTCAATCTGTCAAAACTGGAGAACCTAGCGGCCATTTTGCTATGAAATAATAAGGGCCTTCGAAAACACAAGATATAGAGCTCACAGTTAAGATGCTATGAATGCAAATGGGTTGGGCAGAATAATTGAATGGAAGCAAAGAAGAAACAGTGATTTGAAATACTGTTCACATCTCTGGCTTTATAGAAATCTGAATGCAACCGTTGATTTTTAGCATTCGCGTGACACGAATGAATTTATGAAGAAAACCTGTTAACATCATCAATGCAGAGCCCTAATGGATCTCTTGGGTTCTTTTCACTATTCCCATTGCCCTAACAGAAACATTTTCATTTATTCCACTTACTTTTCCATTTTTTGTGGACTTGCAGAAAATCAGAAACGGGGTGCTCCACTTTAGAGAAAATCCGCCTAATATAACATTGGGTGCATTTCTTTGGTTGCGGAAAATCTCTTTACGGGTGAGAACTCCGCTTGTGGAGAAAGTAATTTTCTGTTCTCCGCAAATACTTTATTTTAATTTTCGAGTCAACATTTAAGCATTTCTCTGTTACCCGAAAAATTGAAAAAGTGCTTCGAAAACCCGTTGTGGGGTCCACTGCAGCGCTCCTTCTTCTTCTTTTTTCCCTTGCATAAAATTACCTTCATAGGTAGAATTCCACCACGGAGAAGCTGAATTCCAATTCCCCGCCTTGAGTCTTTCTTGATTCCAAATTTCTTTTTAACTATTCACCGGATCTGTTTCTATGCTGTAGATAACAATTTCACTGTCCAAGACCATTTCTTTTCATAATATTCTTCTGCAAACATTGCCATTCATACTAAGCAGAAAATCAACTTCGGTGGTAGAAACCCACAATGGAGAAGATGATTTCTGAAATTTCGCAAGCCCTTGTTTAACTATTGAATGGAGAATTCTGCCAGTGATGATTAGTTCTACAAGGATCAAAATGATGCGAGAACCCCCATCGGATTAGGCACTAGACTACGCGCTGACTTATCATGCGTGAGGGAGAAATCCACCCGGCTAAGGGAATGTGGAGGGAGAAGGGAAAAAATGGAAAATTCGATGGTGATTCCCAATTACTTAAAGGACATTGACCTAGACTCAAACATGATTAAACTTCACTAAGACGCAAAACTTCCACTTTTTTGAAATGGCTACATGTTTAAAAGTGGAGGCAATAGCTGCTCCGACTGGGGACTTGGGTAGATTATACCCAAGCGAGGGACCCAGTATCTCTGGTTTCGCAAGGAAGAACAAAAGACGGCAACGCAGGAACACCAACAAAAGCAAGCAAAATAGGAAAGAAACAAAAGCAAGGGAAAAGAAACTAACCTAAGGAACGCAAAGCAACAGAACAAAACTATGGTACATTACAGGGGTTACCTATTTTCAATCTGCAATTTGATAAAGCTTCAAATCCTGACCATTGAAGGTCAGTGGTAATACTTCACCATCCTGGTACGCCAGTTTGAAAGAATTGTTATCAAATACCTCATGAATTATGAATGGGCCTTTCCACAGGGAATCAAATTTCTTGTGCATCCCTTTGGGAGCGCTTCGTTTATCCCACAATAATACACTATCACCCACCATGAATTTTATTGGTCTTTCTTTCTTGTGAAACAACTTCTTCACTCGAGTCTGATGCTGAGTGATGTGATCTACTATTTCTTCTCTTTCCTCTTCCAGCTTGGTCAGATACAAGATCCTCTTTTCTAGGCCGTCTCTGAACATACCATCTTCAATCACCTTTCTGAGTTTGCTGGTGGCCAATTCCAGAGGTAATGGGAGACTCACTTCAGTGCCATAAACCAGCTCAAAAGGTGATACACCAATTGCTCTCTTTGGCGTTACTTTGTCCGCCCACAACGCTTTGTGAAGCTTTTTATGCCAGTTTCTTTGATTATCCTCCACCAGCTTCTTAATAATATTCACCAAATTCTTATTGCTAGATTTGGCCTAGCCATTTCCCTATGGGAAGTAATCTAAAGAATGGCTAACAGTGATTCCATATTCGAAGCAAAAACTAGTAATCTCAACTGAAGAGAAATAAGCTACATTGTCCATTACTAACTTATTCGGGATGCCAAACCTGACTAGTATATTCTCTTTAGGAAATTCACATACCACTTCTGAAGTTGTTTTCTTCGTTGCCTTAGCTTCCACCCACTTGGTGAAATAATCAGTGGCAGTTATTATGTACTGGTGACCAGTGCTGGAAGCTGGATTAATTGGGCCGATGAAATCAAGACCCCATTGTTGAAATGGCTCCTCTATCACCATAGGCTTCAATGGAAGAGAAGCTAATTGAGGATGCCCTGAAAACATCTTGCATTTCTCGCATTTTTCTACCTAGGAATAGGCGTCCTTGAACATTCCAGGCCAGTAGTAACATTGTCTTAAAATTTTGAAAGCTGTAACTGAGGACGAGAAATGTCCTCCATAGGCTTTGTCATGAAAAGTCTTCAGCAGCCTCTCTTGTTGTTGTTTATCTACACATCTAAGGAAAGTACCATCTATTTCCCTTTTAACTAATTTATCATCCCAAATTATGAATTTACCAGCCTTTAATTTTAGCTCTCTTCTTTCTTTTTCCGTCAGGCCATCTGGGCATTCTCCGTATGTAAGAAAATAAACAATATCTTTGTACCACATCTCTTGGAGTCCCATGGCTAAGACCAATTTTTTTTCTTTAGATTCCTCTGATCCTTCCATAATCTTGTTTTCTGCGATTTCTCTACATAAGGCATTTCCCCTTACTAGCTTAGTGGGCTTAATTTCAATGTTGTATTCCTGCGTCTTTGCTATCCAAGCTCCTCGAGTAGTGCAACCCACTTCTTTCTATGTAAACACACTCTTCACCACTACATCTGGGACATAGACCATAGAATGCGAATGCAAGATGTAGAACTGGAATTTTTTCAATGCTTTAACTACCACGAAAGCATGTTTCTCGATCTGAGAATATCTTAATTCATGATTCTTTAAGGGAACACTCATGAAAGCTATAGGGGCCTGAACTCCTTCATCATTACTTTGCATAAGTATAGCTGACATAGTGTGTTCAGAAGCATAACAGTAGATGATGAAATCCCGCCCATAATTTGGATGACTCAACACTGGGGCATTAGCAATAGCATCCTTGATGTTCTGGAAAGCTTGTTTCCCTGGTTCACTCCATTTAAAATTTGCATTTCCTTTCATCATATCTATAATGCATTGGGTTATCTCTGCAAAATCTGGTACAAATCTCCTGAGAAAGTTGACCTGCCCAAAAAATGACTTCACTCCTGTTCTGTTCACTGGCAAACTCAACCTTCAAATAGCCTCAACTCACTCTGGATCGATCCTGATTCCTTCTTGGGAGACTATGTGACCGAGGAGCTTTCCTTTTGTTACACAGAACATAGATTTCTTTGGGTTGAGGGAGATTCCATGATCTCGGCATCTTTGCAAGACCTTCCTCAAGTCTTTTATGTGGTCTTTTCTTTTTTTTGAAAACATGTTGAGATCATCCAGATAAATTACAATGATCTGGTCCTTCTGATCAGCGAATGTTTTGCTCATGCATCTTTGAAAAGTAGCACCGGTGTTAATTAGACCAAAAGGCATCCTATGATATGCGAACGTACCCCAGGGAGTTGTGAACACCGTCTTACGCTGATCTTTCTCTTCCACTTCGACTTGATTATAGCCCAAGAATCCATCAAGCATGGACATCATCTCGGACCCAACCACTGTTTGCAGCAAGTAATCCATATTGGGGAGGGAAAATTATCTTTAAGGGATGCCTGATTCAAATTATGAAAATCAACACAAATCTTGATTTCTCCATTCTTTTTCCGAACAGGAACTATATTGGCCACCCAAGTAGAGTGATGAATTGGGTAGATAATCTGAGCATTCAGCATTTTGTCCACCTCTCAGAATATTGCGTCTGCTATCTTTGGATTATAATTCCTCTGCTTCTGGAAAAAAGGGACAACATTTGGCTTTAGAGGAATCTGATGTTTCACTTCTCTGCCTTTATAACTCTTCAAGTCTTCATAGCTCCAGGCGAAGACATCTCGATACTCTAGAAAGAGTTGTTTGGTAGCTTATTTCTCCTTAGGTGAACAACATTTTCCAATGTTGATCATCTTGGGATTGTCAATATCACCGATGTCACCCCTTCATACTCACCTGTAGTGGGTCCTTTTTCCATCCTTTTCCATTTTATATAAGCATCGTGTCTATTAAACAGTTTCTCCAAAGACACGAAATAAGGCAGGATGATATTACCTCGTAGTTGAATTGCTTCATCTTGCTTTTCTTGTGATTCGTGGCTAGAATCTTCTTTATCTTCTTGGTTCATTTGGTGCTTAGAGGTACTCTTGTCACCTTCCAAGAACAATTGCAAACTCTCATCATCCTCAAATACCTGCCAAGAGTTCATATTGTTTGGAACAGAAGTTCTATAGACAATCTCAATTTGATACTTTTTGTCTTTAAACTCTGGATGAGGCAACAATAAAGAAGCTGAAACTGCTAGGGAATCAGCCTTGGAATTCAACTCTCTTGGTACCACTTCAATGGAGAAGGCATCGAGACCTTCTATTTTTTCCCAGACCCTATTTTCATAATTCTTCAATGTGTGGTTCTTGAAAGAGTATTGTTTTCTAACCTGTTTCACCACGAGCTCTGCATTGCCTCTAGCCTTCAGCAGTTTTATTCCCTTTTCTTTTGCTGCTGTGATTCCAAGTAACAAGGCCTCATATTCCACGGTGTTGTTAGTGTTCCCAAATTCCAATTTAAAGGCCATAGGCTCAGGTTAACCTTGAGGAGAGATCAACATGACGCCTGCACCGGATCCTAATGAGGAATAGCTTCCGTCAAATTCCAGAGTCCATACGCCTGTCAGGTTGCTTTCTTCACATGAAGCTCTCTCATCATGGTCTTCACTTCTTTCTTTGCTTAAAGCTTCCTCAATAAACAACATGAAATTTTGAAATTATAATTCTTGGTAGAGTATCTGGGCTTTGGGGTCATCAGATTTTAGGACAGTGAATTTGGCTTTTTCCTCAGGTTCCAACTTAACTTCCTTATTCCCAATCGGTATTATAGCCTGAGACCAATCCAACTTTATCTCTCCTCCTAAGTCTCTACAGAAACTTCTACTCCGGAGGAGACCATAACTTGCCGGGATGTCTACCACTAAGATAGTCAATAAAAGCTTCTTTTTGGGATATGAGGCCAAAGCTACCTGGGCATCCTTAATTTGCCCTAGCAAGGGGATCTATTTGGTATCCATCGAGTAACATCTCCCATGTACTTTTGTGAGGCTAAGACCTAGAGCTTTGGCCACTAAATAGGGCATGACATTATCTGACGCTCCTGAATCTATTATACAGTTATTTAGCTTACATCTGTTAATGTACAATGAAACATAGAAGGGGTCAGGCTTCTGCCAAGGAGAAGTTGCTAACACAATACATTCTTCTTGATGAAACAAATTAGCTGTTAATTTTTCACCCTCTTCTTCTATAGTCACATTGTGGTTTAAATTTGAGACATCCCCCTTACATCTCTCTACTAGTCTTTTTAATTCAGAAGGATGTGAAGCTAAATAATCTATAGGAGAAATCTGAATTTTTGCTTCTTCACAAAACTGGATAAAATCAAAAGGTGCTTTATCCTTACCCGTTTGAGAATTTGAGGCTCCTTGATCAGCATGGGTATTGCTTGTGGAAGGAATATAATCATCTTTGAGAGGTTGGCTCGAGGACTGGTTCTTCAACTTCTGCCCCCGAGTGAGCACTTTATATGAAGTCCCATCGACGGTAGCATAGCATTCACCTTTGGTCTCAGAGTCAGATTTATACTACATAAATAATTTTTCAGAGTCGCCATTGGAGTATTTATCTGAATCTGCACAAGGAGCTACTACATTCAGCTCATTGGTGGCCAACAACTGCATCATACGGATGGTCTCTGGGCATTTTTCACCGTCATGATCTATAGTCAAATGAAACATGCACATGTTCCCTTTCTTGGGTGTTGCCTCAATCTGCAACCTAGGCTGGGGGCCTGTAAGCTGCGAAAACTTATTATCAGCACTTTTTCCTAACGCATTCTAAAATTTTTGTTGATATGAATTGTTGAATCCCGACAACTGCTTCTTCATTGCTACTAATTCGTTTGACAGTTTTTGGAGCATCTCATCAGATGACGTAGTGTTGCTGGAGCTTCCTTTGGTTTGAATCTCCCTTTTCCACTTTCCCACGGAGATCAAGTCATCTTCGCACTCAATGGCCCTTCTTTGTGCGTCTGCTAGATCAGTAGGGCGTGCCCGTCTCAAATCATAATTAACATCTGGAGGCATCGCGCTTATGAAATTTTTTTTAAGGTTACCGGTAGTAGGCCTAGCAGTAGCAGGGATTCTACTAGTAATCTTGTTGAAAATGGCTACGAAATCCCTCATACTCATGTGAGGCTGCTTCTTGATAGATGCCAATTATGTTAACAGGGTGTGCTCATCTTTTTCTATCTTGAACCGGGCTTCAAATGCCATCCGCATCGTATCCCAGCTTGTGATGGAGCCATCATCCAGGTGGTAGAACCAATCTGCGGCACTCTCTGTCAGAGTCTCAATGAATAATCTTACAACAACGTCCTCATGTGCCACCCCCAGTATGTGAGTGGCTGCAAAGAATGCTTTAATATGTTCATCCGGAGTAACCTTTCCATCACCACAAAACTTAGGAAAATTCTTTCTTGACCCTGCAGGAAGTGGATGGTAAGCCGCTAATGCTAAAGGTCCAACTGTTGCAGCCCACGGAGCAGCCATGATAGCCCTTGCACTATATGATGGGAAATTAACAACCGAGGGAGTATTGATACCGTGAAGAGTCAATACCTGGAAAGTGTTTTGTGAAGTAATTTGATTCCTAATAGGGGAAACCGGTCTACTCTGACTCTTCTTTTCTCCTCTTCTTTTAGGAACCTCTAGGAGGGGAAAACCAAGCTCTTCTAGCTTGTCAAACGTAGGATCTCGCCCACCCTATTCTCTGGTACTCCTGAGGAACTTTGTGCGTTCTAGGGTGCTGGGAAGAGTTTACTGTTGGGCTTCTCTTCGTGCTTGTCTTTCCGCTTTCTGGATATTCCTCCTTTGAACAACTCTTTCTAAAGCTTTCGCCTTTCTTTCTTCTTCCTCTAATACCTGGCTTGCATTTCAGTAATGCTCAGCGTTCCTCCTATATCTCCAAACAAATGTATTGAGAGACAAGCTTATGTCTTCTTGGTCATCTTGAAAACCAAGGTTTGGTTGGAGCACTGGAAAGATATTCTCATGAGGGAGTACCATTTTTCCTCATGATACGATGTACTGGTCTAGCGACTATTCAGTTATCCCCAACAGAGTCGCCAAAAATATGTTGGTAAATAGATTTGTCCTTTCTTGCTTACTCTAGAAATGACTCTCTAATGCCCAAATTGTGAACACAATCTGAATACAACAGTTGAAAAGCCCTTCAAGATTACCAGCTTTTCTCTGAATTGGTAGGTACAGCTCCCTAAAATAGATATGCAATGAATGATGTTTTGATCTTACACTAATATGGGGGTATGCTTTTAACCCGAGAGAAGAAGAGACTAAACCGAATCAAGCCTAAAAAAAACTTAATCCAGGCAAGGAGAGATCTTTAATCTACAAACCAAGATGCAGAAATCACAAATCTTATGAACTCATACATTCAGCACTAACTAACCTACGGCTATTGCTTAATAAGATTTAGATGAAATATTAAAGACCTTTATTTGATCTTCCTTTGAATATCCCACAGCACATCCTACTAAGGTTTATTCACATCCATGCAACAAAAGAAAGAAACATCCTTTCCTTCTTACTGTAACTTAGATTTTAAAGAAAGAACCATTCAACTACAATTCTAAGCTAATGGAATAGAAAATCTTTGACATAAAACACTTTCAATTGTCTCTGCAACATCAAGTATCCCACACCAAAAAATTTGCCAACCTTTCATTAATCTTTCAACTTCATACATATAGAGCCAGGGGATGACCGTTACAAAAGAAGTTTAATCGGTTCATCTCCCTCAAAATGATAGATGGCAAGAAACCGCTTCTGTCGCTAACCAATTACAAGGGAAAAGAAACGGAAAAGAAAAGAGGAAGTTAAATCATTTGGCCTCCTTTTCTTTTTACATCTTTGTCTGATAAGCTTTGGCAGCAACCACTATTGGAACTAACTCTTCATGTCTGGGCACATAGACATTGGTATATCTTAAGAGCCACTGGGTGTGATCTCTATCCACCTTCTTTGTCACGTTTAACTGCTTCTGCAGCTCTTCCATGGCCATGTGTATGTGCCCACTCAACTTTTGCAATTCTATAGCTTTGTTCATGCTACTTGCAGATGCATCAATCAAACTGTCTATGTACTTAGAGAAATTCTCTTTCATTACATTGACATTAATTAACACCTTCTCCTTGCCACTATTTTGGGAGTCTGTATGGAGTTCTTTTATTAGCTCGAATCCCCTGTTTTGGACTTCACTTATTTTGTTCCCTGTTTCACCAAGTCCTTTTTCTGTGGATAGTATCATTTCAGACATAAACAGTATACTTTTAAGCCATTCAGCTATAGGCTCACTTCCTATTGATAGAATTTTCACCTCTATGGCTTCTTTCCCTTTCATTTGTAGGATCATCTTCAAGAGGGCACCGCATTCGTCACTCTTCGCTCTTTCCCCTGCCAGAGATTTACTATTTGTCAAAATGTTTTCTGTTTCTTTCTCCAACCTTAGAATATTGTTCCCAATCTGTTCTATAATAGTAATCCCATCTTCTCTGACTTTTCAATCCACTCTTTACTTATCTGGCTGAAGTGCCTGTCTTCCTGGAGTTGGGAAATAAGAGCTTGCACTTCGGTGGCCGTGGGGTTCTTTGTCACCATCACTCCAGAGATGATTGCTAGAGGAGATACCAATTGTTGGATGAATTGATTCAATTCTTCAATCTCTGCCTTCATTCTTACTTTGGAAGACTTCAGGCTCTCTAATTTTTCTTCAATGACTTTGTTGGTTGACTTCCACAGACCAACCTTGGTATCATGTCTCGCTTCACCGAGGTCTATTGAATGCAGTGTAAAATCATCAATAGTCATATCCTCCAATCTGCCCTCTTTGTTGGGCTTCTCTATCTCCATGGTCAAGTGACCTGTGGCTGGATCATGGCCTAATATCGACAGTGACTTTTGCTTCTTGGCTTGAGCCAATGCTGATCTGGACTGTACTGCAAGGGAAATAGTATCTTTGGCTAGAGTACTCTCATCTTTCCTTCATTTCTTCCTTTCCAAGGTGTCCTCCAGCCACGACTTAGTGCTTATTACTTGGGATGTAGCCCCCAGTGAATTGATGCTGAACATATTCCTTCTAACTGGGGTGGTTTCTACTGTCAGTGTGGCAAAAGGATTTTTTGGGACTTGAGGGACCAACTTCAGAGAGGCTTGGCTTGTTTCGGCGGTCTTCTTAGCTGCTCTATCTAATTTTGAAGACTCACTACTACTACTCTCTCCATCTCCCAAATCCACAATTTGCACTGGAGAACTATCAACGGGTAGCAATGTTACACTCATAGGAGTGGTAGGACTAGGATGAGGCAGAGGCACTGGGGTAACATGAGGAGATGAAACCGAAGTGGTGCTAGGATTAACTACACTATCTTTTGGTTCTTCTGCCTTCTTCTCCTCTTCTTTCTTCTCTTCCATTTGAGTCCCAATCACTGGTTGGGAGCCGTCATGGCAGGTCTTATCCAATGGAATGCTCTTGTCTGGCGGTTGGTCACCTCCTCCCGTAGGCTGAGTGGGTCCTTGAGAAATTGCTGGCATCACACTTGTAGTGGTCCCCTGAGTGGAGGAGGAAGCAGCTGCTGATGGAAATGCTTGAGTAGATGTATTTCTTGTTCATTTATTTTTAGCTGTCCATTCAACCCATTTTCCTGTTCTCTTGATAATTTTTGCCTTCATTGTCTCTAAGTCCTCCGTGACTTCTCCACTAGGCTCAGAACTGATGGAGGTGTTTCTAATTTTGGTCAGATAAGTATTGCTATACATATTCTGGCCATCATCTTCAATTCCTTCAACATCCAGGTTAATACCATATGTCTTCACCTACTCAACTGTGAACCTGGCAAAAGCATGGTCACAACTTTCAAATTCATCTTTGCAGTCAACAAAATAATCTTCAAAGTCGGTGATGTGTCTGACAGTGCTTCCAATCTACAATACATCTCTTGTGTAGCCTTTGGGGTCGAACATAGGCCTTATCACCCCATATGCTTCCAGGTGATATCTGGTTTCAAATGTTTTCAGCATGTCCTTGGTATTCGAATGGTATTCATAGCTGAAATCCTTGACCTTCAGAGGGAATTCATACCCTTTCTTTCTCAAGCTTGCATTTAACAGGTTCATGTGCACTACTTGTCTCACCATTTCAATCAACACGATCATATTACTTGGATATCTTGGCAGCTTCAAGGGGAATCCATCAAAAGGATGCAAGACGTAGATAGGAAAACGATGAGAAATGAATGAATAAATTCCCAAACTGGCTAATGGCCTCCATCGCTTCTGGGTTGAATCTTCGTTCAGGGCATCCCTGCAATTCCCTGCAAATTCTCATAGTGAAAGCATCATTCACTCAGACATAATCTCCATAGCTATTATGTAATTGCAAACATGGGTAAAATTTGTAGCATTTAACATTATCTGGGAAATCTTCCAATCTTGGAAGACCCGGCCATATTTACAGTGATGCCAACATATAGATGAGGAAAGACAACATATAAAATGTATTATAGAACTTTGCGGCACGGAGGGCATTGGACAGATTTTCACTTACCTCCTGAGGCCAATCAACATATTGTGTACCTGAGCATATTACTTGTACTATGAAGAAGTAATGCTCCATGAAATTTAGGGCTTTGACATCACCTTTCATTCTGTGAATGAGCACCAGAATATCAATAATTTTGGGC
>MU227991.1:1763968-1784729 GCA_018584345.1 Thuja plicata | reverse complement strand
TAATGGATGGTTCATAAGGCACAACACTTGGTGAAGGTTTTGCAAATGAGGATGCAAGCAGAGTGGGTTTAACCATGGAGGAAACTCTGTAGTTAAGTGCGCTCTAGCTGGAGTGGTACTGGGATGGTTGACCTCCCGGGAAGTCCCAGTGCTTCACCTCTGTGAGCATCGCCCAGAGCCAATGAGTGCTAAGTGTTCCATTCATTCTCATGAGAGATGGGTTTGTGTAAACCACTACTCATGAATCAAAGGTCAATGAGTTTGACTCAAAAAACTACACAGTTGAATCCAAGTAAAAAAAAAAATTTTTTTTTAAAAAAATTAAAAAAAAAAATTAACATTGGTCGAAATTTTGACCAATGCCACGGTTTATTTCCACCAACGATTGGTCAAAATTTTGACCATTACACTAAATATTTTGACGATAATGCTATGCTTTCCACCAATGGGATGGTCAAAATTTTGACCAATGCCACGGCTCATTTCCACCAAACTTTGGTCAAAATTTTGACCATTCCACTAAAAGCTATCGACAAGAATGCTATGGTTTCCACCAATGGGATGGTCAAAATTTAGACCAATGTCACGGCTCATTTCCACCAAACCTTGGTTGAAATTTCAACCATTCCACTAAAAGCTTTCGACGAGAATGCTATGGTTTCCACCAATGGGATGGTCAAAATTTAGACCAACGCCACGGCTCACTTCCACCAAACCTTGGTCGAAATTTTGACCATTCCACTAAAAGCTATCGATGAGAATGCTATGGTTTCCACTAATGGGATGGTTGAAATTTAGACCAATGTCACAGCTCATTTCCACCAAACCTTGGTCAAAATTTTGACCATTCCACTAAAAGATTTTGACGAGAATGCTATGGTTTCCACCAATGGGATGGTCAAAATTTAGACCAACATCATGGCTCATTTCCACCAAACCTTGGTAAAAATTTCGACCATTCCACTAAAAGCTTTCGATGAGAATGATATGGTTTCCACCAATGGGATGGTCAAAATTTAGACCAACGTCACGGCTCATTTCCACCAAATAGTGGTCAAAATTTTGACCATTCCACAGATTTTTTCAACCAAAGATTTGTCAAAATTTCAACCATTGGAATAAGAGTTCGACGGTGGTTCTTGTCAAATTAAACAAGAGCTATAGTCGAAATTTTGACCTCAATTTTGGTCACAATTGCGACCAACAATAACAACGTCAAAAATTTGACAAAAAAAAAATGACAAAAAGTTTGGTCGTGAATTCGACCAATTACTGTCGAAATTTTGACCAATTTTCGTCAAAATTTGAGGCCAAATTTACTAGTGGAAAGAACATTGATGATTGAGAAAAGCATCACTCAAACTTTCTAGAGAGAAGTTGTCAGTACTACTGTCTACATATTAAACAGAGTAAAATTGAAGAAGGACATAAAGAAGACACCCTATGAGCTTTGGTATGGTCATACACCCAATGTAAGTTACTTTAGAATCTTTAGTAGTCAATGTTATATATTGAAGGATGATAGAAATGGAAAAATTGACTGCAAAATTGAAGAAGGTATCTTCCTCGATTACTCAATCAAAAGCAAGGCTTATAAATGTCTTAACAAGTCATCTAACAAAATCATTGAAAGAGTAAATGTGAAAATAGATAAATTTGTAGAAAAGAATGATAAGGAAAGCAAAAATGAATTGGAGGAATACAACAGGTTTGTTTATACAGAACCTGACACTCTACCTAAGCAATAGTGTGTCACTCCCAAGAATTAGAACATTGCACACAAGCATCAGGTTGCAATTACCGACAATCGAGATAATCCTCAAGATGATGTTTTGAACAATGGAGATGAGAATGAAGCTGAAGAAGATGATCGAAATGAATAACACAGAGATGAACCAAAACTTTCCAAGTATGTCACAAGACATCATCCACAGAATCAAATCATAGGAGACAAAAAGGTTGGAACAAGAACAAGAAGTAAGTCACTTAACACTAGATGTTTACTTTGTGATTTTGAGCCTAAATCTATTAACAATGCACTTAAAAATGAAGAATGGATCAGTGCTTTGAATGAGGAAATAGAATAGATTGAGAAGAGAAATACATGGACACTAGTATCAAGACTAGATGACAAGAATGTCATCAGTGCCAAATGGATATTCAGAAACAAGCAGAATGGGAATGGAGAAGTCACTAGAAACAAAGCAAGATTAGTATGCAAGGGATATGCACAAGAAGAAGGTATTTATTATGGAGAAACCTTTCCACCCATTTCTAGACTAGAAGGAGTTAGAATTCTACTTGCTTATGCTACATTTAAAGGATTTGAGGTATACCAAATGGATGTCAAATCTGCATTCATCAATGGAATACTGGAAGAAAAGGTATACATTGAACAACCAGAAGGGTTTGTTGATCCAGACAAGAGAAACATGGTATGTAGACTACATAAAGCCTTGTATGGATTGAAACAAGAACTGAGAGCCTAGTATGAAATACTTCACTCATATCTCATTAGCATAAAATTTGTTAGAACAAGTGAAAATAGCAATCTGTACTTAAAAGAAGATACTGGTGGTAATATTCTGATTGCTGAAATTTTTGTTGATAATATCATTTTTGGGGGAAATGAATTGTTATGAAAATCCTTTGCTAATGAAATGAGCAAGGAATTTGAAATGTCTATGTTTGGGGAGATCAAATTCTTTCTTCGTCTACAGATTCTTCAACAAGATGTAGGCATATACATCACTCAGTCCAAATACATCAAGGAAGTGTTGAATATATTCAAGATGGAAGATTCCAAACCAGTTGGAACACCTATGGAAATCGGATGTAAGCTAAAAGAAGAAGACAAATCCAATGAGGTAAATCAGACCTTATATAGATCAATGATTGGAAAACTGATGTATGTTGTTCACACCAGACCAGATATATCACACGCAGTTGGAATATTTGCAAGATTCTCTACTAATCCCAAAGAATCACATATGATTGTTGTCAAGAGAATTCTGAGATATCTAAAAAACACTGAAGACTATGGCTTATGGTACAAAAGAGAAGAAAAATTTGAGCTAAAAGTCTATACATATGTTGATTGGGCCGGAAACAGTGGTGACCAAAAGAGTACAACTGGAGGAGCATTCTCCATGGGTGAAAAACTTGTCACATGGATCAGCAAGAAGCAAGGATGCATCTCTCTGTCTACTGTAGAAGTAGAGTATGTGGCTGCTTCTACAAATTTCTCTAATATTGCATGGATCAAACAATTGCAGGAAGGTATGAATATGAAGATCCTTGAACTAGTAATTATCTATTTTGATAATACCAGTGCAATAATCATCTCTAAGAATCCAGTCATGCATGCTAAGACTAAGCATATTTCTATCAAGTATCACTATCTGAGAGAAAAAGTGCAAGAAAAGGAAGTGACACTAGAATATGTTCAATCAAAGGAACAGTTAGCTGATATATTCACCAAGCCATTACCAAAGGATACATTTGATTATCTGAGACAGAGACTAGGGGTCCAACCCTTGTCTATAGGTCAATAAGCTGATAAGGAGGATGCATCAACCTATACAAAATTTGAAGATCAGTCATGTTGATGCAAACATTGAGATGGGCATCAAAAGATATATCTGTACATAGCAAGGTACAAATCTGCACCAAAAATTAGAATATTGTATTGCTGATGGATAGGGAAATTCAAGGGATATATTGTGCAAAAGGATGGAACATGATATAGATGATTATTTTTGTTTGGCATTTTTGTCAAAGGGAGAGATGATCTCATTATCATACAAAGGGAGAGATGATTCCATTATCATATAAAGGAAGAGATGATCTATCATATAAAGGGAGAGATGATCTCATTGTCATAAAGGGAAAGATTATTTCATCATTATAAGAGAGAGATTGTCTCATTGATTAGAAAAGATTATATCATTATCCATGAAGAGAAGTTCCTGAGAATCAAAAGGAATATTTAATCAATATTCTAATGGAGAGAAATTGATTACATATGAAATATCCATCTAAGGGAGAGAAGTAACAAAGGGATAGAGTTCAGACAAAGAGAAATATTGTTGTCAAAGGAAAAAGAGATTATCAAGAAGAGGAATAGTCAAGGCAGAGCACATATCATAATAGAGATATCAGATGATACATCTATCTAGAGAAGGGATTGAAGATTGAATACAATCATTCTGCATGAAACAAATCTAAGATATTTTTGAGCTTATCGACAGCTAGACATTTGTAATAGTTACATTAGGAAAGCTTGATAAAACTATATATTTCATATTGTGTTAGTGAGTATAGTATGATAATGTGGTATGTTTCCATCAATGCCAAAGGGAGAGATTGATGACATGTAACTGATTGAATGTTTCAAGATGTTAAGTTGATCACCAAAATACAGAAGGATAATGCAAGACATTAAATCAGTTAATGGATTGTATTGTCATTGATGTCAACTTGATATAATCTAATCGGTTATAATCAAAGTGTCAAAGACTTCAGAGAATCAAAGAGATAAATATTATGCTTTCAGTAATGCATAGAAGAAAAGCATTCACAATATGACTTCAAACACCGACGGTCAGTGGAATACCGACAGAAAGAGATCACTGAAAGTCAAGTCATAGTGATGCTCGAGAAAGAACACCGACGAGCAAAATCACAAGCATAACCGACGGACAGAAACATAGTGTAAATTGACGAAGAAGCTTGAGGAGAACTTGAGTATTGACTGAAGCTATCAAAGAGTTAAACACTGAAATTAACTTGAGTTCATAAACGACAAAATATCTAGCTGGCAGAGCTAAATATAGACTTAACTGGTAGTTATCTTTGTTTTCATCAACAAGATAAAGCCAAAGATAAGTAATGGATTTAAATCTATTTTGTCCAGTTGACAAGAAGATCTTAGTGAGATAAAATAGGAGCTTTTCTTTAAATCTAATTGGTGATAATTATGGATCAGGCCAAGATCAAGAATATCAAGAACCTAACAACGGTGATATCATGTCTATAAAGAGACAACTCAATTCATTATGAATTGTGATGGGTGAATGAATGAAAAGAGGATGTTGAAGAGAATCTGATGAAGATAAACTTCATATAGTCCTGATCAATCAAGCTAAGGAAAGAGCTAAAGTTTTCTGTGGGCACCAAGCAACAGAGCACATCATCACCAAGCAGAATCAAAGTGGAGCAAAGGTATAAACCGAGATATATTGATCAGAATAGTTTTATGAGATTACAATAGATCTGAAAATATGTAAGTATAAGTTGTATATGTGAATAGAGCATATTGTTTCAGTTTAACCATTGATTCATAAATTCTCTTAACCAAGCAGGATTTAAAGATCCTTTCTATATTGAGATAGATCCAAAGGAGTATCAAAAATTTTGATCATGAAGATAGCATGAGATGCCAGATACCTATTGACAGGCCAAGTGAGTGTTTGATCAAGGAAGGTAGCATAGAGATTCCTAATATCAAGTAACAGACTAAACTTTTAAATTCTCTAACAAGGTCACACCTAACAATGTGTTTGTAACCTATAATAGGGTTGGCTCTTCACCGAGCTCACTTCAGAAGAGTGAAATTTTTGGGTTACCAGTCCCAAGTGGTTTTTCCCTTAACATGGTTTCCACGTTAAAAATCCATGTGTCAATGTGTTTATGAGTCATTACTTTAGTGTTTTGCATTACACTTAACTTAACTGGATTGATCAGTATACTCTAAATAATTTACTGTCTTTTGGTAAATTAATAGACTATTATTCAATAAATATATAGTAGAAGGTTTTACAAAGCATTTCAAGCAGTAGTAATTTGATAAAAGTATTTGAAGGCATTTATCTTATAGGATTGAAGATAACTAGAGGCTTAATATTGTGGTACTAATTTTTTGGGTTGATTATTGGAATATTTTTTAGGCCACTTATTCACCCCCCCTCCCCCTGTCTCAGTTATTACTAACAACCTTCCTATAAAGGATAACTAAATACAGCCATCTCTGATACTACTTGTTAGGATTAGAAAATATATATCTAACAATTACATATAGATTGATCAATAAAATAGAAGAATAAAATACACAAAAATAGAACAAGAAGACACAAATATTTGACATGGTTCACCCAATCTTGGGCTACGTCCACCAAATAGAGAGTCCAATGTTATTATCTAGTAGCTTCATCCAATTACAACCAATGATACCTTGTAGCTCAATAATACTAAAAATTATACAATACTTCTTCACTCTCAAAATCCATAACCCTAACACTATTTTTTCTTATATAAAAAAACCCTAACCCTAAAAATTGCTTGACGAGTTAACCTAGGGAAATGCTTGATGAGATAACCAAAAATGCTTGATGAATTGCAAAAAGTCTATAGTACTTTCTTGATTAGTCACTAAAAACCAACAAGGAAAACCCATTGGTCCCCTACAACACATCTCAAAAATGTGAAAATTGTCATTTCACCCATGCAATGAAATTTGGGCAGCATATCCTCATAAAAGCCCACATGTCAAAATCTTGAAACATACAAATCATAGCATTTATTAAAACAAAGAATTTTCAATTGAAAAAATGTTTGAAATCCTCAAACAAATCATTTTAAAGATATTAGAAATAATTAGTAAAAAAACAAGAGAGAAATTAAGAGGCCTACCTCAAAACTTTAAGTTACTTCAACTTCAAAATGCAATCCACACACACCAAATGAAATCATATCCTTTGAGCATCTCCAAGCATTAACCAACACCGATATTTCAAGCCAACCTCCATGAAATTCGCCTCAATAAATTCCCCTAGTTCTTCATTCCAAGTCTCACATGTAGAATTTTTTGAGAGCCAAGGGAGAAAAAAAGTAGACTCTTTTGAAAAAGAATTCTAATTTCACAATATAAACTCACTTTTTGAGTGAGAATAAAATTCAATATTAAAATCAATTTTAAAATTTAATCATCAATAAACCCCAAAATTACTCCCAAGCTAAACTAATGCAATTCTCATTAAATAAATAAATATAAGGCATATTTTGCATTCAATTAATAATTAATTCAACAATATTAAAATATCATTGATATATGCATTAAAATGACAACATTTCACAATTGAGTGAATGAGAAAAAATAGTCATTATAAATATTATGCAAATATGCATTGGGGTAACCAGAAGTGTAAACACAAAATAATCAAGAGAATTTATCTGAATGAGGAATGATGACTAGGACAAGGTAACATGAACGACCAATGTGTTATCTCTCATAACCATCGTCAGGGATATGGGCACACTCAATCCTATGAAGCCAGTTGGAGTCAAGGTCATGTACCTGTAGTCACTAAAATATTTACACATCAAGTGTTCCTGCTCATGCATATAAATAGCCAAAGTAACTAGAGTCATTGAAAGGGAATTTTAAAATTGTATGCATTCTCATATATTTGAATGATGTGATATCCTCCCTTTCACATCTAAATATCAATTGAAACACAATAATAATAATTTCATCTAATTAACTAAATTAAATAATGAAATCAATATAATTTATGTAATCCCCCACCAAAAAACCCTCAAATAAGAGTAAATCATGCATAAGTTTATGTAAAAATATTTTTTTAACATTAACATTAAACATGATTAACATACTCAAGCATTGTGCTCAAGCATTGTGCTCAATATAAAGGAGTAACTTGATTGATCGTTACACAACCCTGTACTAGTGGAAGAATAAACATTCAAGAGAATGATAAGAACAAGGGAAATATTTACAAATCCCTTAAAATCTACTTCAATACATATCAAGGTTAAAAGCTCAAAAAACACAGACTGAAATCTAGAAGTCTGGCTTGCCAATATATTTCATCTTTCTTCAAAATTATTACATTTGATCTATATATAGGTCTTAAACCATCTTGTAATCCTTAAAGCAAGGATGCAACAAGCTTCGAATGGTTTAAGGAACCTAACCCTAAAAGTACAGAAAAGACAAAAAACAAGAATGTTCAAGCGGTGGGAAGACAAGAATAAGGGATGAAATCTGATCTTCTTTTGTCTTCACATGAATTCTAGCGCCTTTGTCTGATAGTGTTCAGGATAGTATCTAATATTTGTATTGAGACCAAGTGAGCACCATTTCAGGATAACCTACACTTGTCTTTTATGATTACTAACCTCCTTGTGCTCAATGATCAGGCGCCTAGTGTTCCTCTCTACTCTTCATCCAGGACTTCTTCTATTTCAACAGGCTTCTTTTTCTTTGGTTTTGTCTTCAAATCCCATGTTGTCACATCCTCCTCTGTAGGCCAATTGAAGCTCTGAATACTCTGCAGTTGTCCTTTCTTCCTTTCCCATCTGACATTAGTTATATTTTTTACATCAACTAAGAATTTATTAATGTCAGTTTATGCTTTAAAAGCCTCATTTAGAATTTTATTAAAACCTTCCAAATCAAGATCAAAATCTATAATAAATGCCTCTTTACTAGGCAGTATGCTGTCAAATTCATTTCTCCAGGCCTCCAAGGCCTTAATCTAATCATCTTCTCCCTTTAGTGGAGGAACAAATCTATTGAAACTCGGTCCAAACAGGCTCATCTTTGCCTCTATCTGATTCAATTTACCTTTAAAGAAAGGTAAAGTCACATTTACTATTTTGATCTCATCTTCTACCTCTATCACAATCTCTGGCAAATCTAGGCTATGTTGCTGCAAAGAAGCTAATCTCTCAAATAGTTGTATCCTGGGAGACCATGTTGTGAAAAAAGGGCCTAAAACAAAGATATACCCTATTACTTCAACATGCAAAATGGGTAACTTATTATATGCATTTAGGATTATATAAGGTTTATCTTTCAAGATATCAATCCTATGTCAAAGTATATTCCTCAATGCATTTATGGCAATTTCATTATCTTTCTTAGCCATATCATCTGCTTTTACTTCTTCCCCTATTTCCACCTTTTCTTCTATTTGTGGGGCTGCTCTGAGGGTACATATACCACTTCTAGATTTTCACACAATTGTTTAGTTAATTCAGCAATTACCTTATCTTTTTGATGAATCTTAATGTGGCACAGTTCTCTATCCTTGGCTAGGGCACTAGCCTCCTCTATCAAAACACCACATTTCTCAGACAACTATTTTGTCTTATCTTCATTCAAATGTGCCCAATGTGCCATTATTTGGGAAATCTCCAAATCATTTGTGTTTTGGACTGTCCATACCATTTGGTTTCCCACCATGCTCTCTTGAATATTTAGCAATTCAGGCTTCTGGTCTTTAGGACATAAACTCCACATGGAAAATGCTTGAGAATTTGGACTATACCCAAATCCCTTAATCATATCAGCCATTTGGATCTCAGTGGTCATCTTTAAATCTGGTTTCTTTCTTATTTGATTTATCATAAATGTTGAGGCTAAATCCCAGCCTTCACCAAGAAACATGCCACTTTCCAACACTAATTTTCTATCTTCCTCAAGAGTGATGTCCTCAGTTTCAGGATCATATGCTTGTAGAGCCAAAAGAGCCTCATTTGTCACTGCTTCTTCGCCAGTTATTCTCAATTGTTCTCTGATCTCTTCCTTCTTTTTCCATCTATGGAAACCTTTGAATTCATCGGTCTTAATGAAATCATCATCTTCCAAGAACTGTTGTTGATGGATTAATCTCTCATCTATACATGTTCTGAGAGGCAACTCTATGTTTTCTTCTACTTCTTGCAGTAGTTTCTTTCCCTTTCTGATTTCCTTTCTCAAATTATGATCATATAATCTGTTGCCAGGAACAAGAGCACTTACTCTATCCCTTTTTCTCTCTTTTCTTATGTAATTTTGATCATGAGATGTCTAACTAAGATCAAATTTTTGCCTCTTGGTAGCAGGCTCATCTATATCATCAGGTTGAGAAACTTTAGTTAAATCTATAATGTGTACATGTTCCCCTTGTACCTGAATTGCTTCTGCAATGTTCTATTGTGGTTGATCTATATGAGGTGGATTGACATATTCTTCTTCACTCTCACTTTCATATTCAGACTCTAAATATTCAGGTTCTTTTCCCCCCTTCTTTACATCTAGAACTCTATCCAATTGTTCACACAGTGTGTAAAAATTATCCAATATAGCTTTGATTTTATCAAAATATGGCAAATCAGGGTTAAAACCTCCAAATACTAATCCATTTCTTTTTATTTGTTTCTCTAAATTCAACAACTCTTGAATTTTTTCTCTTCTATTTCTCACTTCTTCTTCATCAATTATATTCCTAGTAGCATCCTCCTCCACACAAAGACCATGCACATATGTATTTGGTATGGTAGGAGTTAGGAGTTTCTTAGCTCCTACAATAAATTCCTCTGGATCAATATACCTATACAATGTTACTCCCATCTTACAACTTTCCAACCATTTGCTTACTAAATCAATAGCACCTTAGCCAATTATAAACTGAAAAATCTTGAACTGCCTAGGGGTTAATGTACCCTTCCTATGTGGTGCAAAGTGTTCATTATCAGTTAATAAAAGTTGCCAAATAAATTCCATTGCTACAACTCTTGATGGTACATGATATGGTAGGACATGGGGAGCATGTGTGCATCCATACACTCTAATTATAGTGAAATTGTCTTCTAAAAAGAAGTCTCCCCGATTGTGGTCACCTTCCCACTTATCAAAATACTCACATGGTCTCAGTAGTTGTAACACCTTCACTGGAAATCTAGTTTTATTGACACCCAAGCTCTGCATCAAAGGGTAGACAATCCAATTCTCAAATCCACAAAAATCACAGTCCTTGGAAGTTAAATTCCATATCTTGATCCAAAATTGGACAGGATTAGGCCGGTCATGAAAAATTCTCTGGGGGTTCAAATTGTTTACATCCATGATGCCATAATTGAAATGCAATAATAGATGCATCAAAATGGAATAATGTAAAAATTTAGGATCTTTATCCTTCTTCTATATAGCTACAAATCCCTCATGCATCATGTCAATGATGTATTGAATGTAATCATAGCTGGTGCTAGAATGCACATCTTGTAAATCCAAAACCATCATCAAAATCCCAGCATTTATCTTCTCAGTTCCTCCATCCCTACCCAGCACCTTACACAAAGCATATGCAATGTATTTGATATAAAAATGTAAATCCTTGAAACAATAAGGTGCAATTCCTGGTAAAGGGACAATGTGGTTTCTAACCTCCTTAAGGATATGTTTTTTTAATTGATTTCTAGCTATCCTTAGTTGCTCAATCGTCGAATAAATCTGCTCTTTAATATTTGCTTTGGAGACTTGGTGAAAAGGCTTATGAAACTTTATTTTATCATTCTAGATTTAATTTGGAGACTATGAAACTAAAACTTAATCTCATTGTCACAAGAATATTTTTACTTTGTGCAAATTTTATAGAGACTCAGCAACTACCGTTGATCTCATCTGCATCTGCATCTGATGGCCCCGCTAAGTCACTAAATACATTTTAAAAACCCTAAATCATTTGGAGACCACACGACTGATGTCTTCTACTTCATTCATTCTGGACACATGTCTTACCTTTACCTGTTTGTCTCTGAGTTGCTAGAAGAATGCTGACCTATCAAGTTTGACCAAAGACTACCCGACTAATGTATATTTCATTTCAATTTGTAGTTTTTCACCAAGTCTCTAAACCTTTTACTTAACTAACCTTTTATCTAGAAACATGGAGACTAAAGCCTTTTAACTTATTACTAACTATGTTCTGATCTGGAGACCCTGCGACTATAGGAATCGCTAAGTCTTGTGACTATTTTCTAACCGCAGGCTATACTGTGCGACACCGCGACTTAACCCCTCTGTCTCCATGTTTCCAGATCATATTTTCCTCATTGGGAGACTTTGCGACTGATGCTTTTCGCTAAGTCTCATGACTTATAAGGTATATTCTTTTCTTTTTAGAGAAATCCCGACCAAAGTGAATCGCTAAGTCTTGTTATGAAATAGAATATTCATTTAATATTAGGAGACTAGGTAACTAACCTTAAAAAGCACATGACCTTTTTATAACTTAAGCTTTTCAAAAAGTAACTCAAAAATATATACCAGATCAACATATCTAGGGTTTTTTAACACTTTGGCATATAATGAAACCTAAGATAGGGTTTTTTACCATTTCTCTGGATTCTGACCTTAAAACATGGAACTTTCTCAGGGACCTTGCAGCTTTGGACACATTTTTCAAAATTTGTGCACTTCTCAGTCATGAAGATATCAAAAATTTTAGGGTAAACACCAGAATTGGGAATACAACCAATAGTGGCTCTATCTAAGGATTGATTAAACACAATTTATGGAAAAGAACCACAGAATCTCTGGTTGCAGACTAGATCAAATATTGGGAGGGACACCAACTAACCTATTATAAAAGGGAAATTATTTACAGCATCTACACAACTGAAGGAGGGTATTTACAGTATGATACGTACTTACTTGTGCATGAACTTTGGTTCTTAGTTGAAAAAGGGCTTGAGAAATTTCCCATGCACAGGCAACTCAAAATCTTCTCCATTCATATTCTTCAATAGGTAGGAATTTTTTCCAAAACTCTGTGAGATGACAAATGGTCCAAGCCATAAAGACTCAATTTTTTTGTGTTTTCCTTTATCCTCTTCTCTTGCATTCCACTGAAGAAATAGGTAACCAGATTGGAATTTTCTTTCAGTAGCCCTCTTTTCAAATAGGTATTTCATTTTCTTTTGCAAATTAATGTTTTCTCTTTGTCTATTTCTTCTTGTCTCATCCAACTCTATCAACTAGATCATTCTATTTTGCATAGTGTGAGAAACATCTAACTGTTCTTCTCGTATAAACTGATATACTTGTAATAAATTATTGATAGGAATTCTGACTATAATCCATATACCAGCTCAAATGGATACTTGCATGTTTCTCTCTTAACTGTTATTCTGTCAGCCCAAATTGCTAGTTTTAAATTAGTATGCCATGCCCTTTTATTCTTCTCAAGAGTTCTTTTCAGTATTTTCAATATACTTTTATTACTAGACTTAGCTTGTCAATTTTCCTGTGGATGATATGGGGATGAATATGATATTGTAATCCCATATTTCTCACAGAAATATGCCATTTATTCTGATCTAAAACTCATGGCATTATCCATTACTAATTTAGCACGTACACCAAATTTGGTTATAATATTCTCCATTAGAAATTCAATGAAAACCCTGCTTGTTGCTTTCTTTGTAGGGATGGCCTCAATCCATTTAGTAAAATAATCTATGGCTACAAGTATCCATCTATGTCCCCCACTAGATCTCTTTTGAAATTCACCAATGAAATCAATCCCACACATAGTAAAAGGGGCTTCAGTACTTACTAGTTTTAACAATAGAGCTCCTGAAAATTTTAGCTTATTTGAGAACTTTTGACAAGGCTCACACTTTCTGACATATTCATAGGTATCTTTGAATAAACTAGGCCAATAGTACCCAGCCCTTAAAATCTTGTGGGTAGTAGTCTTACCAGAAAAATGACCTCCACATTCTCTTGCATGCATTTCACATAAAACCTTTTCAGCATGGTATTTATCAAGACATAACAGAAATACACCATTCTTATCCTTCCAATATATGTCTCCTTGAATCAAAGTCTATCTTTGGGTTTGCAATTTTAGATTTTTTTTCTTATTTTCTGTCATATGATTAGGACACTTGGCATTTTTGAGGAAAAACACAATATTAGTATAAAATGGTTGCCTTTCTATGCTTGTAATAGTTTGATCATGTATCTCTGTCTGATTTATTTTTACTAAACCCAAGTTTTCTTCTGTCATGAGTCTTGCCAGACCCTGACCTCTTATTAACTTTGTAATATGGATATCAAGGTTAAATTCCTAAATTCTGGTTATCCGTTTACATCTCTTACCAATAACCTTTGACTTTGTAAGAATATCTTTCACTGCTGAGTGAGGAACATATGCTTGTATCTGAGCACAGACCAAATATGGCCTAAAAGACTTTACAGCTTTTACCAAAGCATAAGCATGCTTCTCCATTATTTCATAATTAAGTTCTATAGCTTGTAGGGATTTACTATAAAAAGCTATTGGATGTTCAAATCCTTGTTCATCTTTTTGTAGTAAAATAGCAGCAATTGTATGAAAAGATACAAATGAAAACAAAGAAAAAGGCTTAGTATAATCTGGAGATTTTAAAACTAGAGCCTCTTGTACTGCTTTCTTTATTTTCTCAAATGCTTGTTGGGCTTCTTTATTCCAAATAAATTTTGCATCTTTCTTTAGAAACTTTACAATAGGTTTAACAATCTCAGCAAAGTTTGCTATGAACCTTCTGACAAAATTGATCTTTCCTTAAGAAATATTGTACTCCTTTTAGGTTCTTTGGAGCCATAACTTTCTGAATTGCTTCCACTCTCTCAGGGTCTATTATTACCCCCTCCTTAGACACTATGTGTCCAAGCAAATTTCCCTCTTGTACTACAAAATGGCATTTCTTGGGATTCAGTGAAACACCATATTCTAATGCTTTATTGAAAATCTTACCTAAGTGATCACAGTGATCCTGAGCTCTTTTAGAATATGCAGTTAAATCATCCTGATAAATGACCATAAATAAATCAATGAATTCTTTAAAAGCAACATCCATGGCCCTTTGAAAAGTTGCTCCTACATTTATTAGTCCAAATGGCATTCTAATATAAACATAGGTTCCTCATGGAGTGGTAAATGCAGTTTTGTGTTATTCTGATCCTTTAACTAAGACTTGGTTATATCCTGAGAAACCATCCATCATAGACAACAACTCACAACCAATGACCTTGTGTAACATTGCTTCCATATTAGGTAAGGAATAATTATCTTTTAATGAAGCAATATTTAAATTCCTGAAGTCCACACACAGTCTTATATCACCATTCTTCTTTCTGACTGGTACCAAATTTGATACCCAAGTTGAGTGTCTAATGGAATGGATTATCCTAGCATCTTTTAACTTCATCAATTCTTGTTGTATCTTAGAAGCCAACAAGGGGTTAATAGGCCTCTATTTTTGCCTAAATGGTTTCACATCTGACTTTAGTGGGATTTCATGTCGAAAAATATCCTCTCTATAGGATTTCAAATCCTTGTATGACCAAGCAAAGACATGTTTATATTTTCTTAATAGTTTGATCAAATTTTTCCTTATATGAGAGTCTAAACCATTTCCAATATAAACAACTTGAGGACTATTTTCAGATCCTAAATTTATTTCCTCCAAATCCTCAACCTTGGCATTGCTTAATTTTGTTGAATCATTTTGTTGACTACTAAACAATGCCTCGAGCTCAACCAAACCCCTAGGAATATGATTAGAACTTAACTGGACAACCTCATTTTCCAAAATGTAGTCTTTTCCATCATTACTTTCTAGAAAAGTATTACAATCTATACTTGGGTTATCATAATGGTCTAGACATTTAATAAATCTCAGAATATCTTGGTCATCCTGAAAAACTTGCCAGCTGTATATGTTGTCCGGAACAACTGGTCTTGTCTTGACTTCCAGTATTGACACCACATGTAAGGTCAAATCATCAATTTTTAGAGCAACACTTGCTAAAAATTCAGCCATTATATTCTTTGACCTTTCTATACATCTTATATCGAACGCGTCAAACATTTCAATTTGATCCCAAATAGCATACTTATACATTTTTAATCTATCATTCTTTACTGCATATTTGGATCTAACTTGAGCTACCACCAATTCAGAATCACCATAAACCTTTAAACATTTAATCCCATGTTTGATGGAAATTTCTAGCCCTAAAAATAAAGTCTCATATTCTACAGTATTATTTGTACATTGGAAGGCTAATAGAAATGAAAACTTAAAATTTTTACCTGATGGAGATACCAATAATACACCTGCCCCTGATCCTTCTTTTGAGCAAGCCCCATCAAAGTACATTTTCCACAATCCATCACCTTGTATAATCAACTCTCTATCCAAAGGATCTACCTTTTCATTCTGATAATAAAGTTCACTCTTTTGTATCCTAAAATTCTCCATATCTATATCAATGCAACAATTAATGTTAGTGTCTTCAAATATTTCTATCATGTGTGGAGTTCTACTCTCCCTTAACACCTTAACATTATCTCCAGCAATGTTAAAAGTAGCATATGATAAATCACTTTGTATACTACCTCCCATTGAAGCACTCCACTTTCTTGATAGCAACATGCCATAATGTGGTGGTATGTCAACCATAAGAACATTCATAGTCATTACTACATCAGGACAAACGGCTAATTTATAAGGCATAGCCTCAATGGTACCAATCATAGGGACCTCTCTAGAGTCCATAGCTTGACATCTCCCATGAGGAGTATCAACCTGTAGTCCCATTGACCTCATGATTTTCACTGGCATAATAGTATTTGATGCTCCTAAATCAATCATACAATTTTTTAGCATCTTTCCATTAATTATTAGAGAAAGAAAAAATGGGTCAACAACCTTTGGGGAAGAAGTTGTATTCAGGAAAATTTTAATACTTCAACTTCCTTCTCTTTGTTGATTGGTTTCTTACCAACATTCTCTAGACTTTGGACCTTTATTATGGGCACACTGTTTAATAATGACAACAACTTTTCCTTGTGTTCTTTAATTCTCATCATTTCTAGAAATGGCACCTTTACTGTCATTTGGGATAAATAGTGACCCATGTCCACTGGAGTATATTTCACTTCTAAGGACTTTGATTTATCAATAGTAATGTCACTTTCCTCAATATGTACATTCAGAGTAGGTTCTTTTAACTTTTTGCTTTCCATCTTAAGAACAGGAGTACATGTTTCTTGCCTTTTTAATTATCCTTCTTGTACAACATTTGGTTCTAAGGCTTTGGTAATAATTTTGACCTTATGCTTATTTAAATTTTCCCCAGGTCCTTCCTTTTTTTGTATATATTTGGTGTCCACTTTATTTTATTTTATAAAGACACCTGATGGCTGACTACCAATACCACCCACTACTTTATTTCTTAAATGGTAGTTGCTTCTAGCCTTGTTCACTAAATCTGCAGTAATCCTAGCTTTCTCTTCATCTGAATCTTTTCTAATAAGTGGAAAATACTTATTGTTTTGAGCATAACATCTTATATGGTCATAATTTTCCTTTTCTTCACTATCACATAAGATCTTTTGATGATGACTTTCTACCCTTCTTTGTGAACTACAAGAATCATGATTTTCAGTTTCACTGTCTGAATCTATATAATGGCATGAGTAAGTATTTTTCATACTATGATCACATTGTTCACCCTCATCATTTCCATGTTCTTCACTTACTCTTAATTATAAGGAAACAATAAAAAAATCAAAGTTATGTGGGGCTTCACAAGCTTCACACCAAGGATCATCATTGCAGAAATGGACAGCATTCTTATGTAGAGGGTCTAGAGTTCTATTATCTATCTTCTCCTTTCTAGGTAGAATAATAGGCTTCCCATCCTTAAATTGAGTTCCATAAGGATGGTTTTGCATTCTATTTTGAGGATTATATGTATTATTGTAAGAAGGCCTATTGTTCTGAGGAGCCCTATATTCCTTATACTCTAGTTCTTTTAGGTTTCTCCTACTAAACCTTGAGTCGTCTCTGCTATTTAATTTACCAGACACTCTTCTATTCATTTCAATATTCACTGCTATCTTATAAGCATCAGTAAGAGTTCTATGGTTTTATCCCTAAGAGCATATCCATTTTAGAATCAAAGACATTTAAATAAGTTGCTAAACATACCCCTTCATCTAGCCTTATCTTCTGAAATAGCTTGTGCATAGCTCTTTGAAATCTTGTATTAAACTTAGTGACCTCTTCATTGAAATTATTTTTGATATTGTTGAACTCATTCAACAAAAATCCTTTATTTGTTTTATCTCCATACTGATCCTTAAATAATTCAATTAACTCATCCATACAAAAAATAGATCCATTAGAAAGGCTCCTAAACCATTCTCTACCATCTTCTACTAGAGACTGAACAAATAATTTCATTAATACATCCTCATGAGTGATATTTAAATTATCAACAAAATCAATGAACTTTCTTAAATGTGTTTCACATGAAATAACATTGTTACCTGCGAACTTTGGGAGCTTTTCTCCTATATCACCCACATCTTTAGTGAATGCATTAGGATATCCAAGGATACCAATGAAGTTAAACTATTTATACCTTTTAGTATGCAATGGTTTTCTTTGAAAACTATCATTCTCTTTAAAAGTAGTGGCTTTTTCTTTAGAAGTTGTTGAATTCTCTGTCCCAGCATGAGAATTGTAATACCCACCTCTGAGTTTGCTTTTCTGGTTCGGTTGCCAAACTCTTTTGGGCCTTTTCATGTATGTGTGGTTTATTTCAGATGGTTTAGAGGATATTTATGTATCACGTTTTAGTATGTTATTGATTCATTGCTTAGAGTGTTATATCTCTTGTTTGCATATGATGTATGGTTATTTCATGATGCTTATGTATATGTTAGGATGTCATTTCAATTATGGTTTTCTGACAATACTAACCCTAGATTTATATGCACATGGATCATTTATATGTTTTGCATTAGTGTTTGACGTACTTGATATGGTATGGGACAGAGTCATAGTTACTTGCTTCGGCGAGATCCACACGATAAACTAGTCTCAACCATTGTTTGCTATATTATATGCATGTATGCTCATCTTTGTGATGACAGGTTTGCAGGTACCAGGCTACATCTTCCCTAAATTGACAGGAGTGAGCGTGCCCTATCGTAATATCTCAATGGTAAGAGAGGGGAGATAGTATTCAGGTCCAAATCCATACCCTGAACCCTTATTTTGTCATATTGATGGACAAATAATCTGATTGACTACCCTGCTATTTGGATCCGTCAAGTGACGTGGATTCGTGAGCCTATTTGTGTGTGTTTGTGGTTTTGTTTCGGTTGATTATCTGTTTCAGTTGTTTATCTATTTGGATGGGTTTCAAGTGATTTAATGATGCTTTTAGCTTGAGTTATTTAATGAATTTTCATGGTAAATATTAATGTTAATTATTGCACTTATAATAAAGTTAAAACTTTGATATATGAAATATATGGCGATTTAATAATTAAATATTAATTAAATTCCTATATTTAATTAATTGATTTAATTATTAAGTCTTGATTTAAATAATTGAGATTTAATAAGTATTAAAATCAATTAATTGTAATTAATTGTGCATAGTTGAATTATTGAATATTACCTTAAGTTGCATGGTTAATTGATTCATTTAATTGAAATATTATCTCATGCATTTTGAATTTAACACTTTGCTTTTATATTCCAAAGTTGAGTTTCTGTTGCATGCTTTAAGTGAAATTGAAAATAAAGGAATTATTATAATTATTAATTAGATAATTTATTTTCCCTTTAGGGTTTTCACTTTTTAAAAACCTAATTGCTTGGATTATCTATATCTTTTTGATTGGAAGCCTTTTTGAAGGTTGTTCAATTAGGGAGAAGGAGAAATTAGGTGATTGGGATTTTGAGGAGGATTGCTTGGATTTGGAATTCATCTTGCTTGGATTTGTGGGTTTGATCATCTCTTCTGTTACTAAGGTAGGATCTTGAGCTTTTCAATTCTAGTTTTCAGATCCCTGTCTTCTATGCATCTGAAAACTAGGATCCTTTGCTTGATCTTCTCTGTTTATGTATTTGGTGATTCCATTGATTAAAATGATAAAAAATGTGTTCTTGGATCCATTTGTATTTTTCTCCATGTTTGTTTATCAGATCTGTGATTGTGAGCATAGGGGTTTCATTTTTGGGTGTTGAATGCCAATTGGGTATAAGGGTTTTCATATGAAAGATTTCTATTTGGTATTGCCCTTAGGGTTTCATTTTTAGGCAAGATTCCTCTTTGAATGAAAATTTTTGTTAAGGTAAGAAAATTAGCTTGAAACCCTCAGATCTATGTTTAGTTCACCTTGAATTGTAGAAAATTTGTCTTCATCAGATGCATGTTGAAACTGGGATCAGATCTGCAAGAAAACAATTAAAAAGAGTTAATTTGCATGTTTATGAAACAAGTCAGCCTTTCTTGATAATATTAAATATTAAATTAGAAAATTCTCTTGTTTTCATCAATTTGCATGTAAGAGGAAAAAGAATCCCTCCTTGGTTATTCAGTAATTTATTAAAAAAAAGAGCGTATATTATTGCAAATATAGTTTTAAAAGTATCCGTGGAATGAAGAAATTTCCTTTAAAATAATCATTATTGAAAGAAAAATTAATTAAAAAAAAAGGAGTTAGTTGCTATTTTTTTATTAAAAAAAATACAGTGGTTATTTAATCCCCCAGTAAAAATTTATTAAAGTAATATATATATATATATTAATAAACAAGTGTTTATTAAATATATATTTCGAAGTTGTTAAATTTTAAAAAAAAATTATTGGAAACTATTTTTTAAAAAAATTTGTATAGAAGCAAATTTAAAAAAAAAATACATTTGTTTGGGAGGTGGGTGGCGGGGGCCACGGCACCCCCCTGCGCGGTACCACGTACTGTGGGCCATAGGTTTTGTTAGAATTAATCTTTCCTTGGTTGAAAATATGTAATTAAAAGGATAAACCAAGGTATCCTTATTTGTATTTGTCCTCTAGTCCAAGTAGGAGGACATGTCACTATTTTTGTAATTCCTTTAATAA
>MU227991.1:1717566-1735641 GCA_018584345.1 Thuja plicata | reverse complement strand
ATGCAATGTATTTGATATAAAAATGTAAATCCTTGAAACAATAAGGTGTAGTTCCTGGTAAAGGGACAATGTGGTTTCTAACCTCCTTAAGGATATGTTTATGTAATTGATTTCTAGCTATCCCAGGTTGTAACCTATATCTCTCCTCCTACTTTGTAATGTTAATCTGAGTGGACATTGTACTATACAAACCAAAAGCTTGCATAAAAGAATTCCTATTTAGAATTAACAGTGCAGTACCATCATTCTTTTTAATTATCCTTGACAAAGAGTCATAATGGTTTGCTAGACCTAGAAACAAGTCTACATCTACAAAGACATCAAGAAAAATCAACCTAGCCAAACCACTAGTCCAAGGGTTTGATATTGGTAGGGCCTTATCAGCATTCTTATAAAAATAATTGTAAAGAGAAAAAACTATAGAACCTAGTGTATGGGCATCTCTAATATCACAGTATTCATCTGCCAAGATGTTTGCATTTTCCCTCTTGTTCTATGTAGACCCAGGTAATAGATTCAAAAACTCATCAGAGAAGTTCCTTTTTCCCTTGGCATCTTTTTCCACCTCATCGCTCTTCCCACTAGTAGATGCCACACTAACTCCTTTACTCATTTTGTTCTTTTTTCCACTTCCTTTTTACCGATATTGGAACAAATCTTCTCTCAAGACCCCTTACCCTTTTCTGTGCATTGAAGACAATTCAAGAACTTTTAAAACTAAAAAATTATCCTGAAATTGATAAAAACTTTACTAAATCAACAATTCCTTCTTCTTAGACACAGAAAACCTAGCAAATTTTCCACTCTGAAATTCTGGATGTATGATGAATGAAAATAAACCTAAGATCATCCCTTTATGGTAATTTTACAAAGTACTTAACTCATCATTGAAGAATAAATCAATTCATCCTTCAAGTTTACATGCTGTGATATTAATTGAATTCCTAGCCATAGCTCATGAATGTGACAAGAAATTGAATTCAAATGAGTACTTCTCAGAAAAACCCTTATAAAATTTGAACAAAATCACATGTTTTTATATGATTGGCTCTTTATCAGACATCTCAGCTACCTTTTTCACATAGTTATTAATCTCCTGTATTTCTATTGGACGGTAAATTTTCATATTTTCATGTCAGCAACTGCCATTTAATATCACTTTTCATATTTCGCGACCAAGCGACTATGCATTATCTCCTTGTTGGTTATCAAACCCCTTAACTCTTAATTCTTCTGGAGATCTAGCGACTGCATGATTCTCTTCACCTCAGCTTAACCGTGGTTTACTCCTGGCGATCATGCAACTAAAGGAATCCAAGTCACTTGTAAAATAGCCTAACTCTGATTTTATTCATAGATCCCGTGACTATGGTTACTTTTTTCATCTATTAATCTTTGATCGCTAAGTCTCTTGAATGCTCTTTTCCCTTTACGAGACCCCGTGACTACCCTTAGTCACTCAATCATCGAATAAATTTGATCTTTAATATTTCCTTTAGAGACTTAGCGACAAGGCTTATGAAACTTTATTTTATCATTCTAGATTCAATTTGGAGACTACGCGACTAAAACTTAGTATCATTGTCGCGAGAATATTTTTACTCTGTGCAAATTTTATAGAGACTCACCGACTACCGTTGATCTCATCTACATCTGCATCTGATGGCCCCACTAAGTCACTGAATAAATTTTAAAAACCCTAAATCATTTGGAGACCATGCGACTGATGTCTTCTGCTTCATTCATTTTGGACACGTGTCTTACCTTTACCTGTTTGTCTTTGAGTCGCTAGAAGAATGCTGACCTATCAAGTTTGACCAAAGACTACCTGACCACTGTATATTTCATTTCAATTTGTAGTTTGTCGCCAAGTCTCTAAACCTTTTACTTAACTAAACTTTTATCTGGAGACATGGTGGCTGAAGCCTTTTAACTTATTACTAACTGTGTTCTGATTTGGAGACCCCGCGACTATAGGAATCGCTAAGTCTCGTGACTATTTTCTAACTGTAGGCTATACTGTGCGACACCGTGACTTAACCCTTTGTCTCCATGTTGCCAGATCATATTTTCCTTATTGGGAGACTTCATGACTGATGTTTTTCACTAAGTCTCATGACTTATAAGGTATATTCTTTTCTTTTTAGAGACATCCCGACCAAAGTGAATCGCTAAGTCTCATTATGAAATAGAATATTTGTTTAATATTAGGAGACTGGGTGACTAACCTTAAAAAGCACATGACCTTTTTATAACTTAAGCTTTTCAAAAAGTAACTCAAAAATATAAACCAGATCAACAGATCTAGGGTTTTTTAACACTTTTGCATATAATGAAACCTAAGATAGGGTTTTTTAGCATTTCTCTGGATTCTAACCTAAAAACATGGAACTTTCTCAGGGACCTTGCAGCTTTGGACACATTTTTCAAAATTTGTGCACTTCTCAGTCATGAAGATATCAAAAATTTTAGGGTAAATACCAGAACTGGGAATACAACCAACAGAGCCCAAACATTGAACCGCATGTGTAGATACTGAAATATTTTAGTTTAGAGACTTGCATGTACTGATTGTCAACCACAGACACTTGTTAGTGCAGATGTTGCTGGACAGCCACAAATGTTGATTCACCAAATTTGGTCAAAAATCTAAGTACCACAATGAGAATGCCAACTTGGACACTAAGATACAAGGAATTCATTCCCACTTAGGATTACTTATCAAGGTACATCGAGATTCCTTAATGAGCTCACGATTAGCACACATGCTCTAGGATCCAATCAGGATTTCATCGCATTCCTTCACTCAATCAAGGAAACACTAAGAGGAGTAAGAAAGCACCCTCAAGATCCACTAGATGACTAAAACTATACTTATAACTATACTTATGTTCATTTTAAGCACCAAATCAAATATTCTTTATGAAACATACCATGATTCAATCATAAACATAAAAGGATTGAAGATATAATGGGAGTGTGTGGTACCAACATTGGCACCCATAACTCAATATGATTACATATCAAACATATAATTATAATTACCTCCTTAGGGAGTGTTCACAATTCAATTACTGTGATACATAGATTTTAAATTCAATCCAAATTGTTTTGTTCAATGTAAGGAATAAGAGAATGTATAGTATAAAGGAGGAGAGGAGAAATGAGAACTACCAGAGCCGATCCATGAATCCCTACCCATCGGTCCCAAATGGTGGTTTTTTAATGCCACCTGATGATGTGGTAGCCTTAGGTACACCTCACCATACTTTTGGAGGTAGTCACAAGGCCTAAACACTAAAGAAAGAAGGCAAAAAGGATGAGACTTACACAAATGCTTTGGATACTTGAAATCTACAATGGAGAAGATTGCCTTGAAAGATGCTTTGGATACTTGAACTCTGCCTTAGGATGCTTGGGATTGAAGAGAGCTTGAAATTGTACTTGAGGTTATGATCGTGTATTAATTCTTGATTTACCAAAATGAGAAGAGATAGGTTTCTTATATACCCCTCACAAACATTTCAAAGCTCAAAACTCGAAGAGGTCTATCGGGAGTTTGAATTTCCCACTCAACCATTGAGACCAACCTCCAGTTACAATTTTGGAGCATTTATCAGGGAATAGGCTAACCTGGTCAACCTATTCCTCCCAAAAAACATATAAATTTGGACCATGGATCCCAATTGAAGAGGGGATGTCGGAATGGAAAACAAAATCAAGGTTGGAGTACAGGAAATTAATGCGGGAGCCCATACATGCTAAAATGGGGTCAAGTTAAATGAGGAATTACATAGTGATACAATTCTAGGATAGTACAAGTGCTCATGGAATATTTTATGAATCCACTTATATTAGTTAATTTTTACCCCAAGTTTATTATGTTATCACTTAATTACAAAACTCCCCAAAATTTATTGTCAAACGTACCACTTACAGGTCAAGGACGCGAGAGGGAGTCACTCCCTAAACCCACCTTAGTACCGTTACCTAAGATTATTCCATTAAATAGAATGGGGAATAAAACCAAACACAATTCCACCATTCACTTTGCCAATTTACGTATTTCCAATATCATTTTCACATCACAATTACCCAAATGAAGTTATATTTTCATATTTACTCTCAATTACGAAAGTCATTTCCATACATAATCATGATGAACTCAATTGGCCATAATGCCAAGAGAATGGATCCAATTTGATCCCACAATGAAATTTCCATAAACAATGTCATTATCAATGATAATCTCAATAATTTCACACACACGATACATCTCAATGCCATTGTTCGCAAAATGCCCAAATGGCCTAAAATGCATGGAATTGGATCTGAAATTATCCCAATTCAAAATAACATATATATTTATATTATACCATAATATAATATCATGAAAAAACTAGAAAAAATTCATTTTTTACAAAAAAAAAAGTCAATTTGGACCAAAAACCAGTCATGGAGGCCATCCACCATTGATGGGCCGTCAAAATAATCAAAAATTCAAACTCAGCAAATAAAAAATCCATGAAAACCCATTGATCCCCTACTACATAACACCTCAAAAATGCAATAAAATTTCCACTACACTCATCCAATAAAATTTGGGGAGCATTTTATTTTACAAAACTATGTTTTCAAAATCTAAATTGGAATCCTTTAAACTAAGAACCAAAATAATTTGGCTTAAAAAGGAAATATGTTCTATTTGGTTTAAAAAAATATTTGCAAAAAATTTCAAACAAAAAGATGGGGAATAGAGAGAAACTAAATTTCCTACCTCTCAATTTACCAAAATTTCAAAGAAGACCAAACTCCACATACCAAAAAAATCTACAAACAAAATCCCAAATTTTGAGTATATGAAGTTTTTTTGGGTCAAAAATGAACAAGTACCATGTAGTGGCTTAGTTCTTGCCTTTAATTGTGTATTTTTTGATTAAGGTAAATACAGGTTTTGAATGGAACCCGAAACCATTTACAGCTTAGAACAAAAGATAAACAGCAACAGCCCTTACAAACATCGATAGCCTGCTATACAACGAGAAGTAGGACCCCAGCTAACCCCAGTAAAACCAAAAAAAGACATAAAAAGAAGCCAAAAAATAGTTACCAGCACAAAACATAAAGAGAAACTACTTAATACTTTCAAAGGCTTTCTCAGCCTTTTTTTGCCATCATATCGATGGAGTCTTTAAGGGATTTCAGCTCCTTAGGTATCTCTGGAAGTTTCCTTTTGATGTTGCTTCTTGTACTGGTTCTCGGGCCTGAACTCCCAACTTTGTCTTCCATTGTGATATTTTTATTCTCCAGCATGCTTCTCTCCATATAGGCATAATAAGCCTTAAGATTAAGAACGGAGACTTTAAGCCCCTCATTTCTATGCTTAAGAATGATACTTATCATATGCCCATTATGTCTGATTTTTTCTTTCATGTCTTTCATCTTCTCCTCCACCAGAGTAGGGATTGTGGTCGTTATCTCTTCATTCAAGTTATTATTATTTACCTTCATCAGAAGATCCTTTTCCAGCTTTTCCAGCTTAGTTTTAAAGGGCTCCATGGCTTCTTCCATCTCCTTCAAGTGTTGCTTCATTTCATTCATTTCCTTGTTGATCCACTTCTGCATATTAGTGACATGATCCTCATTACTCTTAGGGATTTTGTCATCAATGTCAAACCTGACATTAGTTTGGTAGCCTGAATCCTTTCTCTATTTTTTCTTATTTCTATCACCAACCCTAAGATTAGGCTTCTCATTCAACTCCTCCTTGTCTTTACCCTCATTTTATTCTTCTTATTTTTCCTCCTCTTGATTTTCTTCTTCATTTACCCTATTCTCCTCTTCCTCATTCATAGGAATCTCCTCCTCATTCACATAGGATTCCTCCTCATTCACAGAATCATCCTTCTCATTCACGGGATCCTCCTCATTGTTCCCAGGTTTGTCCTCCTCATTCACAGACTCATCCTCCATTTTCTCATCTTGTATGTTCTCTTCTTCATTACCCTGAGGGGCTAGGGTTTGGTCTTCAAAATCCTCTTCTCTGTCCAGATTTTCCTCAATATTACTCCTTGCCCTCTTCTTTGAGTCCACCTTTTTTCTTTCTAGCTTGATTTTCTTGACATTCCCTTTAACCCTTTTAGGAATGGGTTTCGGGATAAGATTATTGGCATAGTCTACAATAAGAATGATTAACCCTTCATGTAGCACCGGATTGCTAGCCTTTTTCCTATGCTCCATAATGCTATTTTTCAAAGAACTAAGCAGATAGAAAGGAAACGATACTTTCTTGTTAGTCTAAAATGATTAACTAAAACAAAGTGAAGATTGTAGATTTTAGAGTAGCACCCATCTAGGGTAAAATGCTCTATCATGACCCTCAGAATATCAGCCCAATGACTCTTAATCTTATTTATATCTGCATAATCTCCAAACCCTTTGCCTTTAATTGTGTGGTTAATTATAGTTTTAATTTTGTATGTAAATTTAATTATGATTTTATTATATTTATTATAAGTATTAATTATATTAAATTTTTAGTTATTATAATTTTTTATTTTATTTTTATTGGTAAGGTTTTTTGTATTGATATTAAAATAGATTACATCATAATACTTTGCAAACATAAAAAACTGCCTTACTGTAGTATGTTTTCAGGCATTTACCCATCTTTTCTTGCCAATTTGATTTCAAAATAGCCTATAACCTATACATTCAACTATTACATCCATTACATTTATATTAATATTCCAAAAGAAGCAGCTGATCTTGTTAAATTTCTCCTTCCAACTGCTCTGGTAATCAGCATTCATGCTCTTCTACAACCAAAATCTTCAACATTTTCTTTGGCATTTTTCAGAAACCATCGTTCCTTCGTAGTTTATTCTTAGATACAAAAAGAAAAAAAGGGGAGACTTCATTACCTTCACTACTTACTCCATCACCTTTACAGGCCTAGAACCACCACACTTATTGCATTTCTTACAGGGCACCCTTTGAGTAAAAATTCCCTCTATATCCTTTGCTATGGCTTCATGCTTCTCTAGCTCTACTTTTACCTTCATCTAGCCTTCTTCGGCTCTACAAAACATAAAGGGTTTGTTTGTATTATCTCTCTAGCTCAAGAATGGGATAAGCCCATATCTCCTCTCATCCTCTTCTTCAAAACACTCTGAGAGGTTTGACCCTATCCCCAGAATTTCCCACTCCAAAATGGAGTCAATTTGCCCCAAAACATTCTCCTCAAATAAGGCTCGTGTTACTTGCCCCACCTCTTCTACACTCCTCCAAATTTCCAATCCCCGTGCTATAAAAATAGAGATGCAGTCTAGGTTTGTGTGGTGCTTGATCTTCCTCTCTTGAAATTGTTCTCCAATCACCATGAGAGCCACCTTTGTCATTTCCTTTGTCTTTACCTTAAGAAACCCTTGAATTCGCTCTCGACTTCCAGGCCCTTTAAATTATTTCATCTGTTTCTTCATGTCTACACTAAATTTGGCCTCCATTTTTCTTTTCAATCACTCTACTTTCTCTGCACGTGAAACCCACTCACCAAATTCACTATTTATTTAGGCGGTTTCCTTCAGCGAGCTTGCTTTATACACTTTCAAATTATTTTTGCATGTAACTTACAATCATTCCTAATTATGTTTCATTAAATGAGAACTGCATAAGCCGTCGGGTGTCATTATTACACATCAATGTCCTATTCCATCCTCTCATCTTGAGCAGTCCTCTTCCCCTATGACATCATTCTTTCCTTTGTAATTTTTCCTTTCAACTGCCAGTTGATATGTGTGAAATTTCCTATTGCCATCTTCTCATAATAATGCATTCATTTTGTGCCCGTCGCTTCATCATTAATATTGAGATTTCAAAAATCATCCAAAACAACATCTTTGGATGTGTCAAATGTTAGATCCCAATTTTCTATAATGTTTGCTTCCTTATTTCCCTCCCTTAATGTATGTGTTATTTTGAAATTGGTTTAAAACATTAACCACCTCCCTCAACACACTTTGTAGTTTCCATGTATTTGAGTTATTCACTTTAATCGCTTCAATAATCACCTTAGAATCTCCTTCAATATGAACATGATGTAGACCCAGCATCCTCCCAAGTTTTATAGCAAGCGAGGTTGCTTGCACTTCAGCCATATTATTGGTCCCAACTTGTAATTTCTTTGTTGTCATTGCAATGGTGTGTCAATTTGAATGACGGGCTATAACACCTACTCCAGAGGAGCCCGGATTACCTTTCAAACATCCATCAAAGTTTATCTTTACCCGCCTTGGGTCTGAAGGAATCCATACTATATTTTTCCTGCATGTATTATCCTTCAACATGATATTCCTATCATTATTATACCTTATTTTAATGTCAGGCCATGCCATTTTCACTATCCTATCCCATAAGGAGAAAATTGAATTCGATTTTGTATAACTGACCATTGTGCTCATCACTTCCTCTATATCCCCATCTATCCTTTGCAAGATCTGGTAGATTTAGCCACATTCTAAAAAATCTGTATGTTCCTCTCTTTCCACAATTTCCAAATCACCAGAGAAGGACACACAATCCATATTTTAGATAAATTATATTTTTGAACTTGAGTTGGCCAACATTTGAAGAGTTCCAATAATTAATTAGGTAAGGGTCCCATAAAATTTAGTTTTCATCTTACCATATCCTAGCATCTTTGTGCCATTTCACACTGTACTAGTAGGTGATCCACATCCTCACTAGCATTCTTGCACATCATACATATGCTCGGTCCTACAAAGACATACAACTTCCTACGTTCAACTATTAGTATTTTCCTCTGAATGGCCAGCCATGCAAAATCTCTTGCCTTCTGTAGACAACCTTGTCCCAACACAACTTATGAGGTCATTCCTCTACTTCCTCATCTCGGGCCAATAGATTGTAACCTAGCTTGGCAGAATAATGACTACTCTTGGTAGCACACCATATGATATCATCTATTTCATCACATAAGGTCACTTGTCTCTTATTTAGAATGTTGTTCAATTGTTCCATTTGAGCCTCCTCTAGCCCAATGAAAACTATACTTTTCCAACACCATTGATCCCCCATTGAACCATTCCTAATCTCCATATAGTCTCTGACCTTGTCACCCCATAAATTTTTCATAGTCAATATCAGGTCATGTAAATTATCATCTTCAGATAGCACCAGATTCCCATTCCAAGAGTCATCCCAAAATGCAGCCTCCTTGCCATCATCTATCTTCCATGATAAATACTTGCATGCCACTGGTATGCACTCAAGAATGAAATTCCAAATGGCAGACCCCTTTGGAGGATCCCGAACTATGAAGATTCGCTTATTCTCCATTGAATCCAGATATTTTCTTTTCAAGATTCGTACCTATAGCTGGGAAGGTTTAGAGTATACTTCCCAGTTTTTCCCTGATAGCTTTATTGATCAAGTTCCATTTTTGTAGACTAGCACCACATTTCTTCTTAGATTTGCATATCGTCTCCCATGCCACTAAAGGAATTTTATCTTCCTCCTGTCCTCCATTCCAGAAAAATTATCTCATTCTCTACTTAATATACCTCAAGACTTTTATTGGAATCTTTAATCAACTCATGGAGAAGGTTGGAATAGAAGATATGACTGATTGTAGCATAATGATTCGGCTAGCATAGGTGAGCCACTTACCTTTCCAACTTTCCATCTGCTTTACACGGCTATCAATTAAATATTTCCAAAGGTTAGCTTTAGATGCTCCCTCAAACAGTGGAATCCCCAAATACTTACTAGGTAGAGCCCTTGCCTTCATGCCCATAATTATGCATATGTGTTGTTGCACCGAGGGGAGGTGTTAAATAAAAATATTTATGGCTTTTCCCAATTTATGAATTGGCCTGACGCCCTGATATAAGTCTCCAAGTATTCCTTTATTATTTTGGCTTCTCTTGTAGAGGCCTCCCATCAAATAAGTGTCATCTACAAACTACAAGTGATTAACCAGATTCCTCTAGCTACCATAATGCCTTTCCATATGTCTCAGGAGCCTCTTAATTTAATTTATCTCCCTAGAGCTTCAGCTAGGATAATGAACAAGAAGGGGGATAAGGGGTCCCCTTGATGGATGTCTCTTGTAGTTTCAAAAAAGCCCTGGGGGCTGCCATTGACCAAAATAGAAAGTCATGGGGATGATATACAACCTGACACCCATTCACACCAGTGATTATCAAAGCCAAACCTCTTCAGAATTGTCATGAGGAATCCCCTATTGACTTTATCATAAGCTTTCTTTATATCCAATTTGATCATCATTCATGCTTCTTTGACAAATTTTAGAAAGTGAATTTCTTCATGCACTATAATAATACCCTCATAAATGGATCTACCCTATGCAAACCCACTTTGTTCCTCTAAAATAATTATTGGTAGCACATGTTTCAACCTATTTGCAATTACCTTTTATATAACTTTGTAAACTATATTGCAAAGGGCTATGGGCTGAAAATCATCAAAGGAGTCATTCTTCCCTTTCTTCGGGATCAGAGATAAGGTGTTGTTAAAATATTTAAACAGGGTTCCCTTTTGTCTGGAATCTTCTAACACCACATGCAAATCTTTGCCTATTATGTGTCATTCTTTTTGAAAAAATAGGGCAGGGAACCCATCTGGCCCTAGAGCCTTATCACCCCCTAAATTGAACAAAGCAAATTTTAACTCTTTCAGAGAGATATCCTTCATTAACCCGTCATTTTGTTCCTCGGATATTGTTGTTGGGATAACTCCTAAAAAATCTGAATCCTCATTAAACTCCTTTGTATTTTGATTGAATATGGAAGAGAAAAACTTACAGGTTCTACATTTATCAATGTTGGGTTTGTTAGCACAGTACCTTGTTGGTCTTTGATGGAGAAACTTTTATTGAGAGATCTCCTACCCTTGACTAAATTATGAAAAAAACTAGTATTTCTATCACCTCTTAACCATAACTCCCTACATTTTTGACGCTAGTAGATGTCTTCCCTCTCCAAAACTTCATTGTATTGTTGCTTCAAGTCTTTTTCTTTCTTAAAGACCTCAGAGTACATTCCTCCATTCATGGTTAATTCATTTAAATTTTCCAATTCCGTTTCCAATCTGAATTTTTCATCAAAAATGTTTTTAAACACTTCTCAGTTCCACAATTTAAGACATTCTTTTAAGAATTGTAATTTCTTAAAAAAAAAAGGCTACATTAGTTGATTGCCTTGATGAATTGTTCCACCATTGATCTATTAGGTCCATAAACCCCGGCTCACGCAACCACATCTTTTCAAACCTAAAGGGAGCTCTGTCAGGAGTAGCATCATCAACAATCCTTAAAGAGATTGGAAAATGGTCTGAACCTGTGATTGATAAGATCTATGCCTGGAAAATCCAAATTGTGTCCATCCAATCTCCTCCTAATAGAAATCTATCTAATTTATCAGCAATATTTGAGAACCCCATTCTTCTATTGGTCCATGTGAAGACTCCATTGTTGAACTGCACATCTTGAAGTTTATTAGTCATTACAAAATCTGCAAAATCTCTTTGGCTTTGGCTAATCCATCCTTTTCCCCCCAGTTTCTCCATCAGAGAGGTTATTGCATTAAAATCCCCTCCCATAATATACAAGCTATCCTTTAGTCTATTACTAATAATAGAGAGGGAATTCCAAAGTTTTTTCAGAACTTGACTACACGGCCCATATATATTAATAGCATAAAACTTCATCCTAAGCTGGAAGGAAGTGACTTCAACTAACTGCCAGTGATTACCCTCCTCCACCAGTGACCCATTCATCATTGATTCTTTCCATAAAATTCCCATTTCACCTGACGCCCCATCTGCCTTGGTGAAAAAGAATCCCCACTTTCCAAACTTCCTGATAAATTATAATTTTCCCACCCCACTTAGCTTTGTTTCCTACAAGAATACTAAATCTGGTTGGGTTTGGTCAAGACATATTTTGACCAAATGCCTCTTGTCAAGTGCATTGCAGCCCTTGACATTCCATGAAAGCAACTTCATTTCTTTTGGGAAGAGGGATAACATCTTCCTCATCTCAGCAGTTTAGCCTGGCTTGTTACATTATCATCCATTGCAAGTTTTACATGCGCAGGTTTACGTCCTCTTTTATGTTTGGCCTTTACATTCGATTTCTGCACTTGTGAAGGAGTCTGATGTATAGTTCTATCTTCTGTAATATCTACCTAATCTTGCAACCCTAGCACCCCATTCCCTTCTCCTTCCTCATGTGAATCATATTATGATTCTGAAGCCCATTCATTATCCTCATTTTCATGCATATCATTCATGGAAGACTCCATTTTCTTATTGGAGAAATATTAATATCCTTTCATTCAGCATTATTATCATTATCCTCTAGCCCTACATTAGTCCTATGAGTGTATATACCATAAGAGCCATCCATCATAGAGTCGGGTTTGATGCTTCTATACATACTCTTTTCATTACATTTTCTCGGATTCATTTGAAGCTCCTCCATTGTATTAGGGACAACAGTGGATATCTGTCCTTTCACCAGGGCCTCTTGTGATTCATTGAAATTCTCTTGAGAGAAGGGGGTTTCTTTAACCATTTGAGTAGAGATTTGGCTATGTGGGATCTCAATTTGTAATTTTGACTCAACAGGAATATATCTTATGACAGTATCATGTCCTTCCAATCCTCTCTGCATTTCCTGAAATGCTCTGTTTGTTTCCACCCTATTCATGATCATTTCCTCCTCATAATGGATAGACCAAGATGGTGTTCAGATTCTCTTCTCCTCTATCTCCTTGTTCTAATCCAAATTTTGATTGATATCAAGCCCCTTATTTTTCTGTTGGCCCCTCTCCCCTTAAACATTCACTCTCTGCACATTTAGCTTCAATTTTAAGCCTTCATTCACCGTGAGATGATCCTAAAACCACATAGTCAGGAATTTGATAACAATCTTGTATTTTCACTAAGATCTTAGAGTAGGAGTAGAAGTCATTAGCATCCACCTTTTCTTCTAAGCTTATGAAAGTTCCAATAATATTTCCTATTACTGTGAGAGTAGCCTCATCCTTATATTCCGATGGCAGGTTTTTAAGCTTCAACCATATTACGACCTCTTTAACCTTCTTTGCCTCTGGGTTAAAGTTAGGTTTCCAATCATAGACATAAAAACCTTTGTTATCCATCATATATGGGCCCCTATTAAGGACCCATTCTTCATCCATCTTTGTAGGGTTGAGAATCAATAGGAATTCATTAGCTAGGGTTTTAATCTCAAAATGATCCTCCCAATGTTTAAGCATCCATTGTTGTATTTTTGCAATGGACGGCCAGGGCCCCAACCATTTCATAAAGAAATCTCTATCCTGTAAGCGATTAACATATTCTTTCCAATGTTCATTGTTAATCAAAATAGAGGATGCTCTTACAAATTTAGGGTTACCTACCTTTGTGTTAAGCCTGTTATTGTCAGTCAAAGTATTCAGGATATTTGAATCTGGCATGTTATCCTTTGGGCGCCAAAAAAATTTCTCAATCTGTTTGAAATTGAAGATTTGAGGAGTTACCCTAACCTTTCTCGTGTGCCTCAAGGAAGCACCAATTTTCTCCCTTCTCCCACCATCTCGACTATTTCCGTGCATCCTAGGTCTGTTGTGATGCTAGAAACCATTATTAGAGCTACTTGGGAGCTTTGTCTCTGTGTTAAATCGCTGCATTTTGTAGCGATTAAAGGGCCATCTCCCTTTATTTTGATCATCATTCCACGGGGGTCCTGTCCTTCTTCTATTCCACTGTGTTTGCCTACACTCCTATGTCGAAGGACCCCGTGACTAGTAAGACTACCAGGGCCCCGATCGGCCATTATAGTCATTGAAGTCATCGCACTCCATTGTTCTATTATAATTTTTTATAATTATAATATAAATAATATTTTTTGTAATTAAAAACTTATAATGTAAATTATATTGGGAAGTTAATTGTAATGATAATTAAAATTTTAACAATCCTAATCTAATTATAATCTTAAATATCTTTAACTGATTCTTTTTAACTATAATCTTAATTTTAATTTTAATTAATTTATATAATTATAATAATATTTTTTCAATAATTATTATTATAACAAATAGAAATATCATTTTTTATTATAATTAGTTAAACAATCATTGATTATAAATCATAAATAATTTAAATGCTAATCTTAATTTTATTTATAATTAATTTTCATATGTTAATTAAATTATTTTGTAAATATAACAAAATCAGAATTTTATTTGTAATTATTTTATAAAATGTAATAATAATCTTAATTTTATTTTACTAATATATTTTTAATTATATATGATCAATAATATTATATATAATATACTATTATATTATATATAATATAATTAAATAGTAAATATTTTAGAATGTGTAGTAGTTATAAATATAATATTTCTTAAATGGAAAAATATAGTTTAATCCAAAAATTAAATTTGAAATAATCATAATCCAAAATTTTAATTTGAAATAGTACAATAGGATAAACTAAACATGGATCACAAAAGTTTTTAAAACAAAAATAATTTTTTTAACACAATATCTATAAATGTCGGGTAATGTGCCCAAAAAAAATAGCTGAAAAAATGGAGAGATATATTGTTGGGAAATTTGTGTATAAGACCCCAAGTTTTTTAGCCAATGAGATAGCTCTAAATTAATTTTCTTAATTGATAAATGTAAGAAATATGCATCTCTACTATAGAAAGTATTAATTGTATATTAAAGTTTTAAAATAATTGATTTTGATTGGTAGAAATAAGAATTTTTAATCACTCGTTAGCAAAAACTCATTGCAATAGTATATGCCTAACGGCAAGTACTAATAAAATAGACTAAGTATAATTTAGCTTTTATTCCTAATAATAGAAATCACTTTTTTCTAAAATGGGAATAAAATAATAATAATTTAAAACATAACTTAAGTGAATAATAAACTCCTCAAATCCATCCCAATTTATCTTATGTCAGTCCTAAAGATGCCTAAGCGTTCAATTGAAGAACTCCAGTCCAACTTAAGGGACTTTCTTTGGGCTGACAATGTAACTAAAAAGAAAAAGTTACCCCGACTTGATTGGAGTAAGGTCTCTACTCCTAAATCCATCTAGGGTGCTGGAGTCAGGGATCTACATTTACAGAATAAAGCATTGGGTGCTAAATTGCTTTGGAAATTATACCAAAACCCGAATTCTAAATGGGCCAGATTAATGAGATCGAAGTACCTTGACTCTGATGAAAGGGAAAGAATCTTTATGACTTCAGTTTTACCTCGGGGGTCTGACATGTGGCATTTCATGGTTTATTGTTGAGAGCTCATCCTGCCCTCCCTCTCTTGGTTCATACATGATGGGTCAAAATCGTGGTTCCGGGAGGACTCGTGGAATGGGCACACACCTTTATCTAAAATTCAGGAGTGGCACCCCTTAGATGCTCATCTTAAACAGATTTGGGGTGACCAGGTTTGTCATTATTTAGATATTCATGATGGTCTTGCAGTTTGGAAAGATCTTTTTGTCCTAAATGATTTTTCAAATTTGGCAGCAAAACTTCATAAAGAACTTAGCTCTAGACCTATTTTATTCTCTCCTCTTGAGGATGAACTTATTTGGTTAGGTTCCCCTTCTAGCCAATACACGGTTAAGGCCAGTTATGATTCAAATTTCCATCTTCAATCTTCTGACTCTTGGCCTGTTAGACTTTTATAGGGATCTGCATGTCTTTCTAAGGCGAGGGCCTTTGCCTGGTTGGCCATCCAGGATAGGCTCCTCACTAGGGCCAGGCTTGATAGATTGGGGATTATTGTTGTTTTTCCTTTTACTTTATGTTGATACTTTATGGAAACTTATGATTATTTATTCCTTCACTGCCCCCTTTGCTCTTGATTGTTGGTATTGGCTTATTCACAGGCTGGGGTGGTGTACAGCTATTGGCCCTAATCTTTGTGATCACTTCAAAGCCTGGCCTTTTTTGCGTAAATCTTCCACATTTGCACCTCTTTGGGAGGTGAGCCCCTCTATAGTCATCTGGAATATTTGGCTTGAGAGAAATGAAAGAGAATTTAGAGGAAAATCTACTTCATGGATCGAGGTCATTGGAAAACTAGAAAGTCTATATCTGAAGTGATGCTTACATGTCAGGTTAAATTGTTCAAGAGAAATAATAATTTTACTAAGTGGGATTTTTTTATTCATGACGATTGGCCTCTTCTTCAGTCCCTTCTGCCTCATGGATGTCGAGCTTCTTTCTCATCTTCCTCCTCCTGCCTTAATGCTACTTGGTCTACTCCTCCTTCTGGTTTTGTGAAATTGAATTATGATGGTGCCTCTAGGGGAAATCTAGGCATTTCAGGAGCGGGGATTTTTTTTAGAAATTCTGAGGGGAACATTATTAGAGAAGCTTACAAAAAGCTTCCCTCGGACTCCAGCAATGTAGCGTAGATGGAAGCTCTTCTCTTTGGGCTTTCTATTGCTATCTCCCTGAAGATATCTAAGCTCATAATTGAGGGGGGCTCAATGGTGACCTATAATATAATCACCTCTAGAAAGACTTCCTCATGGAAAATAAGATACATAATGGATTTGGTCCTCAAAATATTAACATCTTTTCAATCCTTTGAGCTTAAACACTGTTTCAGAGAAGCAAATGTGGTTGCTGATTTTCTGGCAAATAAGGCGATTGATGACCCATTCTCGCTTCAGGAAGTGGATATAAATTCTTTGTCACATTTGGTATAATCTTGATACTGCTATCTGAGGCTAACATGCCATGTTGATTTATAATACTCTTAATTGTTCTTGTGTGTTTCAGATTATATTCATGCTTCATGGATTTCAGTTTTTCTATATCAGTGGTACTAATATGGATTTTAGCCAAAGGTAGAGTTTCTCTTTGTGCAGGTGCACTGCTATGGGTGTGCAATCCCCTTCATATTCTTGCACTATGTATGGAGGATCAACTATTTATGTTCAGTAGGTGGAAGGGAGACAACTTTCTTCAGCAATGACATATGCATCCCTTGGGTCCCCTTCTTCTTCTCCCCCCTTTCTCTCCGATGGTTTTTTCTTGGATGTAACGGGCTAATAGTGATTGCATGAATTCTTTGGCATTATTACAAAGTTCACATTTGGGATTTTTTATTAGGTTTGGGTACATTTCTAGGTGGGGATCTCTTTTTGGCTCGATTTGGGTAGACTAGTATGTTACTATATCAATTTATTTGTATGGGCTACAATCGGAGGTTTTCTTCCTTGTTCTTTCCTACTGGTATGCCCACCTGAACCAGGTTTGTAAAAATTTTACTATTATTAATAAAATATTTCGTGGCCTAGACACTTTTACCAAAAAAAATATAGTAAACTCCTCAAATAACCTCACAAGCAAAATCATGCAATTACCGAGATTTTGCATACTCATAAATAGTAATTAATTAAATTGTCATTTAATTAACATCAAAATTTAATTACTACTCCCCAAATTAAAAATAATTACAATAATTACAATTAAATTATATCTGTAAATTCTTCGAAAGGCCTTAATAGTTGAATCACATCGTTGTCTTCATTTTAAATATATATAAGGCATATTTGACATTCAAATATTAAATTACTTTAACAATATTAAAATATCATTAATATATGCATTAAAATGATGAGTTTTCACAATTGACTGACTATGCACAAAAAATTATTATGGGTCTTACACAAACATGCATTGGAGTAAACACAAATAATTAAGGAAAATCGTCCAAATGAGGAACGATGGCTAGAGTTGGGCAACATAAATTACCAATGTGTTATATCTTGTAACCATCGTTTGGGATATAGGTACGCTCGAATCTATGGAACTAGGTGGATTCAATACATGATACCTATAATCACTAAAATATCCACATGTCAAGCGTACCTTATCATGCATATATAAAATTGTTGAAGCGGAAAAATATATGAAACAATAATAGTGACTGAAGCCATTGAAAGGGGAATTTTAACATAGTATTCATTCTCATATTTTCAA
>MU227991.1:1680075-1706290 GCA_018584345.1 Thuja plicata | reverse complement strand
GATGATGATGATGAAGAAGAAGAATATCAATAAATTATTAATCCATAAGTTGAACTTAAAACAATGATACTTGAACTGATGTAATGATTTAATTTTAATGTTTTGATTCTTGAATCTTTGATGTTGAACTTGCACTTGAAGTATATGATGGTATGACCATGATTCATAATGCTATGATTACAAGTGGTTTTGTTGTTTAAATGTTTTTATGATACTATGTGACATTCCAATCTTAACTCATGCTTCTAGGCTGCATAAATATGTAACGCATGTGATGGATTTATCATTTATGTTCCGTGTTTATGTATGTTAGCTTCTATTTGATGATGTTATAGTGTGTTTAAGTTATATTCAATAAATGGTGCATGAAATAAGTTTTAAATTGTTAAAATCTCTAAATTTTAAGGGTTTTTTAAATTTGTCGATTCATGGGCAATTCGATTCCGATTCATGGGCGATTCACGATTCGATTTGGCCTTGCCGATTCCGAGACGATTCTGGTTCTCGTTACTTTGGTTTATATGGACTTTCCACATACAGTTTCACATTTGAATTATCGTGTCTTGTATGTAATGTTGACTATATATAAAGATATAACAGCTGTACCCAAGCCATTTAGAACCTGGGTTTTTAATATTTGGCAAACCGATGTATGGAACTGGATCCTGAACCAGAAACTTCACCTGCAATCATTACAATAGTTAAACATGGATCTGCTGCTATTTCAAGATGAGACAAAATGCAATGAGGAAAAGGTACGTGTGGGATAAGCAAGTACCATATTTCATAATAGCCAATGGAAGAACTCGTTAAGGAAATTTGTCATGGTTTTCCAATTTTCACTAAAAACTGCATTTGTGCATTTGGTTGCTCTTTCCATTTTTTCCTTTTTTTCATTTTTAATGAAAGATATAACATCATTACTCATATTTTACCATTGCAAGATAGTGTCCACAAACAATCTTGTATAACCATAATCTTCTCAACTATCATACGAAATACATCAACATGACAAATAATTGCTTCAAAATCCATATGGCAACTCAATTTGCAAGCCCTTTATTTGCAAAATTAATTATTTACTGAATGAGATTTACATAATTCTGATTCTCAAAATTTAGGTGTTCTGATGGCAGGAGCAAGGGCACGCAAGTAGAGATACACTAACAAACAAAATCGAATATTACAATTCCTCAAAAGGTAATGATACAAATAAGTTAACAAGAATAGAGAGGAAAGGAAAGCAGTTTGACTCCTTTGAAATATGTCAATGGACAAGAGTTCAACATTTCCTTCTCCAAACAATTTGAAACATAGCAACTCTAGTTTTACTCTGCTCCAATGCCCCACTGTTTCATACACAACTTCAAGCTACAGGTGATAAATTCAACATTTATAGTCCCTAAGAATAAGATGGAATCCATATCCCTCTAGCAAAGAATAAATTCACATGAAAATGTCAGTCAAGCAAAGCAACTGTAAGATACTATGATCGGCACAGCTGTAAACTTACTAGTAACCGCCTCATAAACTTAGCCTAAGTGACCCCTTGATTTACAGATCATATGCCTATAAACCAAATTCAAGTTGGATTCCATGCTCAAAATTTTCAATTTCTGCCTGAGAAACAATATTCCCAAGCAGACCTTTTATTTAGACGGTAAGTTAAACTCTACAGTTGGCCTCCAAAACAAACAAGCTAATTGGTGTCCAGATGCTTGAGAGAGACCAAAATCAGTTGCTCCATATGACCGGATGATTTACCGCTATGGAGCTAAAGCATCAAAACGTTGTGGTAGTATGCTGCAATAGCAGAGAAATCTTACAGAGTGCCTGCATCAGGATCTCTTTGAATACTGCGAGTTAGAGGCGGCAAGGAGAGTAGCTCCAATGCCTGAACCATCTTTTGAATGTTCTATAACCACAGTCTCTGAGACCTCACTTCCAAGCAATTCTTTGACTGCAATTTGCATGTTATGCCTAAAGAGAGGATAGTGCTCATACAGTCCTCCATCAATTGCCACAACAGTCTTATTTTTGCCTGTGGGTCCAATGACATCTCTCCCTAATTTCTTTAGTATTCCCACAATACCAGCTCCTGACAAACGAGCAGCGCGTACTGTTACAATGTTGCAAAGTTCAACCACAAGTTTTCGTGTTTCCAGAGGATTGTTTGATATCTGAAAAACATGCATCAAACATAAGTACTAAAAGAGGTATGTAAAGATCTTATAATATTACTTGAAAAATAAATTCATCTTTCACAGAGGTTGATAATGCACTCCTAAATTTATAAACTATTTGAATTTGCTGGGTTGACTTACCCCAAATACATTCTTCAATGTGTTTTCAACTGCTTCTAGATCAGAAGAGACATCCTGGTGCATAGAAGATACATTTGGGGTCCTGCATGCTCCAAACAAAGAATATAGTTGTATCAGTGTGCAGAATTAAAATACTCAATTAGTAACATTGATTTGTGCTTCTGGTAATCTGTAACCAGTTTAAGAGACAAAGAAGCTCTATAGGCTAATAGCATATAGGCATAAAATGTCATATGCTTGAACAAAGCAATTGCAATAACCAGGGACATGAGCGAGTGGAGTTCCAGAACTTCACAGATATCCAAAGTCGGCATAGAATCGTGAGATTGCCAATGTACCCAATGCTTTTTAGGTAAGTTGTGAAAGAAGCAATATTAAACCATAGCACACAGATAACTAAGGAAAAGCTATTAAATGCTTGAAATGAAGAATGAATACACAAACAGTTACCAGGCTTTAATTTATAATAGAATAGAGGCTTAAAATATATGACAGATGTCTTGTCAACATTCTGTTTGTATGAACAGTGCAAAGCCAATGACTATAACTTCACACAATACAGCAGATGTCATAACTGAATTAACTATTAAACATAGAAAGCAGTTCTCTAAAAATTCAGTCAAGATATGACTTGCCCATTTTTCGGATTAACCTTGGATGCATTTAACAAGAGAAAATGTGGGGAAGAAGAGTTTAAATAACCTAACTCTGCAGTGAAAGGACTCTAACATGTTTCCATCAAATGATTCTGCAGGTCCACATTACTTCCCAAAATAGTTTCCTACTTTCTATACAGTGCTGTAAGCCTTTCTCAGAAAAAGACTGCAGAAGATGAGTTCAGCTTGATGAGCGAAATCAGTGACCTTTATTCCTTTGCACAAACTGAAGTTTGAAGAAGGATTTTCCAGAATAGCCGGAAACTCCTCTGTCCCTCCTCGGGTGTGTGTATCTCTGTATCAGATTTGGATATGTATCTGATAAAGCCCGGATACACGTTTGACACTGTACCCATGTGTGCCCAAAAAATCTTGATTTTCCAACTGTGCCGAATACTGTGTGATTTAATTTTTAAAAAAAATTGACATAAATCTTCCCAATTTAATTTAATAAAACTTCATTCATGCAAGTTTTTTAATTTTTGGCATAAACAAAACCTTCACCAAATGAGAAAGACAAATGAAATGCTTTTCTATTTCAGCAGCCCATTTTTAAGGGTTATCTTCTAATGCAACTCTACTATTTTGCATTAACGTGTCAGATTAACTCATTTATGTGTCTATATTGCTTTTGAAGTAACTAAAATCTCCTCTAATAACTTTGAAAATTGTAGTAGGCATGAGCTTTCCACAGTCCATAAGAATGCGCTTGAATTTCTGAGATCAACTGTGTATATTTTTAGATTCAAAATTTTGGATTGCACTCAGCAATCCATCATCAGGAAGAGGAAAAGTCGATGATGGATTGCTGAGTGCAATCTGAAACGTCAGTTCTAAAAATATACAGTTCATCCCAGAAACTCAAGCACATTAGAAAATTGTGCTAAATACATATGTATGTGTTTCTTTATTTAAATTGTATCCAGCCATACCCATATTGGGGGTATTAACAAATTGCCGATACCGTATCCATATTTGTATCCGTATCCGATTCTATGCAACTTTGGGATTTTCACATGGCTCTTTTCTCATAATAGACATCGAGATATACATATTTGGGAAGCCTTAGCAAGGAAAGATTAAGCGTGATGATGTGTAGGATGATTGCATACAAGGCGTTATAATAAGCTCTCCTATTTTAGACTGGCTCAGTTTAATTAAATATTAGCCAAATTGCATTAGGAAACAAAAGAAAAATTCCCAACAGGACTCACTACAATGAAAAACCAGTTTTGTTATACGCAAGTGTTAACTAATAGGACTGAAGCTAGATTATAAGAATTGGCAGTACATGTGTATTCACCTGAGTGCCAGCTTCAACCAAATGAAAAAGATATGCATGAGAAGTTACAAGCACTGAAAAACAGCATCACAATTAGAGGGAAAAGTGGCAACTCAAAAGCAGCCTTTAATGAACAGCCATCCAAGGCCGTGACATTAGAGTTGCAGTTTCACCTAAATAGAAGAACTCAACACAAATTATGACAAAAGAGCACTTTTTGACACTTATGTGAAACAGTGTGCTTGATATAACTTATGCATCGAATCGTCAAAGCAAAATTAGATCCTCCGTGTCAAATTGTCAAATGAAAGAACTAATAAAAGTGCACTAAGTCACCCAAGCACATTCCCAAGAGGGTTTGTGTAGAGTTGTCAAGACAAATTAGATGGAAAACTGATCCCCATGGTCCCAAGCATGCCAAAATCTTCTTTATCAAATTGTACAGTTAAAGTTACAAGTGTTTGAAGTCATTTAGCCACACACATGAGAAGTTGTGTCTCAATTTGTCAACTTTATAACATGTCACCATCCTTGTGTGACGATGTCAACATTAACATAGAAGAGAAAAAGTGCCTCCAAGTGTCCCATGCATGCCTAAGAGGGGTCAGATGTCAGAAAGCAAGTTGAGAAAATAAGGCGGCCAAAAAACATGCCATCCATAATCAGAGTTAGCGTTCCATCTTTAGAACGCCAAAGCATGTCATTGAAGCGAGCTTCCTAAACATTTTGTTTGTTATTGACAAAATTCCTCAAGCCCGTCACTACACAAAATACCAAATTACAAAAATACAAGATCCAAGTACAAAATACCAAATTACACAAGTTTCTGAGGAAAGAATTCAAATTCAAAGTACCATGATTGGTCTTAAGGGTTTCAAGACTTCTTAAGAGAAGTGGCAATGGTCAAAATGGAAGAGCTCCGTTAAAATCATCATCAAGGGTCACATGTCAGAATGACTAATTTTAGTCTCAACTATTTATAGCTCACGCTAATTTTAGCCTTCACTGTTTCAAAATGGCTATTTTTGATTGGTCGTTTCTAGTCAAACTTCTAGAAGATCTATTTTTTAGTTTATATTCATCCTTATCAAAAATCTATCTGAAGATTTCTTGATATAGGGTTTGGAATTTGTGAACAAACATGTCTAATAAGCTTGCTTTGTGCACAAGCGAACTAATCATAGCATACAAGTTCTAGTTATCTTTTTTATGATCCACATGTAAAACTTTGTAAATATTTTGAATTAAGTATTTTTGGCCCTTAGATTTTCATGAATGATAATTTTATACCTGCTTTCTACTGAAATTATTAATTAATTTACCTCATGGTATCTCTTGTGTTTACTTAGGTAAATTATTTGCTTTTGCAGACTTTGTATTGTACAATCCATGATATCAACCAGCCAATATCAACCAGCCTGTACAATCCATGCTCTTCGAGGCCAACTGCAATTGCCTTCTTGGACTCCTTATCAGCAGTGTGGCGCTTGTGTGCACTGAAGACGACATCCAACTTCGAACAGTGGCACATAAACAGACTCAGAGAGTAGATTGAGCTTCATGTCTAGAACATAGATACGTTGACAAATATGAGGTTTCTCCCACCAAATGTAATTTGAATGTTGTCCTTGCCAACAACTGTACTCTTCACCTTCGTCCAAGATCACTGAATTGGAGCAAATCTTGTACTCCATGAACCAATCTCTCCTATGTTTAAAATGTCGAGAAGCTCTAGAATCAATGTACAAGGCAGATGTTTTGACATGGTCTGATGGTTTTTTGGTCATAAATGCATAAAAGGAAGACTCCTACTGAGTATGCTATGCATCATGGGCCTTCAGTTGAGACCCTCCCTAGTTAGATTTTTCATCAGCCAACTGTTTCCTATAGTGTTGCTTCATATGACCATGCTTACCACAATAATGACATGTGATAGCCTTCTTGGAACTCTTCTCAGATTTGTCTTGTCCTTTTTGTTGAAAGGACTTGCCTTTGCCTTTGCCTTTGCCTTTGTCTTTGGCAGTAAACACTTTTTCCACAATGGTTGCCATGTTGCCACTCCCAAACAATTGCTTCCACTTGTCTTGCCGCAAGAGCTTGTTGCACAATTCATCAAACTTGAGGTCAACATTCCTGAAAGTAACGTTGAGTTTCAATGAAGTGTTCATAGGATTGTGGTAAGCTTTTCAGCATGATGACCACCATATGCTCTTCTTCCATCTAGCGACCAATGGCCTCTAGTTGATCGCAAATGTATTTAATCTTCATGAGATGCTCCTACAAAGACATCTTCATCCATCATAATTTAAAACAACATATTCTTCAGAAAGATGAGCATAGCCGATTCCCAATCGACCTCATCAAACTTGCCCTGCTCTTTGCTTGCTGCCATGGGACAAGCAATTTTACCAAGAACAATCTAATCCAAGCACCGGTACTCAAAAATTGTGAGCACGTGTTGTAATTCCTGTCATTGAAGCACTAATTGTTTTCCAACATGATGTTGTTCAATGACAACATCCCCCATCCTCTTACACGAATCCTGAGGCGCGGAATTTTTAGGAGAAAACCCTTCAAATTTTCTGGTGAAAAAAATCGGGAAAAATGCAAACCTAGCTACAAATATTTCAACAACCCATGTTTTTCAGAAACACCTTCGATGTGCATAAACCATGCACAAAGAACCCACGAGATTTCTTAAAACTTCCCATGGATAGCTTAGAACTTGTAACTGAAAAACCCAAAATGGGTTGCAGAACACTCAAAAACCCTGGTTGAGAGCAATAGATCCGACGCGATCTCAAACAAAACGGCCACAATTTTCAGATTCGTCACAAAAATAAATGAGTCGTCGCGGACAGAAATAATGTTCAACCAGAGACATGTGGCTGCTATTGCAAGACCCGTGGCCGCTATTGGAAACAGTGTTCAAGCAGTTAAGAAAGTCGATCTTTTCGTTGTGTTGCTCAAGCATCCAAAGTACCTGATGGAGTTTTGATTAGTTTCTCATATGCTTATAAAATTGTAGAATCTTCTCCCTCATCACCAAATCAGTAGCTTCGCATAGTTTCCAAAGCAACCCAAATCGCCGATGAAACAAGGATGTGAAAGATTATTGGAATCTTCAAAGGTTGGCATCGGCAAGTTTGCTTTCTGATGCAAAAGGGTGAAAGGGAAGTTATTATAACTCAAAGACAACATGTTAGAGATTACATGATTTGCTTTATTGAGGCGACTTTTAACACCAAGCACAGTAATCGACAAAAAAAAGACCAATCCCACAAGCGATCTATTTTACAACTTACTTGAAATGTGGAAGCTTTGGAATAGGGTATGAGCGTCCATTAAAGTATAATGTCGCTACAAGACTTGCATGCGGAACATGGAGTCAAAGACAAGGCCGACGAGCTGATTTTCTGAATGCCTCTGAGAAATGTGATCCATGGAATGAAATGATTGCAAGACTTGCAGAAAATGGATTTGTTGAAAAGGCTTTAGAAACTTCAATGTGAATCCAATTGGTGGGAATGAATCCAAATTCAACAACCTTTTCCCTTATCCTCCCTGTCCGTGCAAAATGAAAGCCATGAAACAGGTTATGGACATGCAAAATTGGGGGGATTGAATCCAAATTCAACAGCCTTTTCCATTATCCTCCCTGCCCGTGCAAAATGAAAGCCATGAAACAGGTTATGGACATGCAACAAGGCAATTAGTAGGGAGATCTGTGACATATATTATAGTTAAAAATGTTTTTTCAGTTACAACACCCAGTTAGAAACAATGCGAATCCAATTGGTGGGAATAAATCCAAATTCAACAACCTTTTCCATTATCCTCCCTGCCCGTGCAATGTGAAAGCTGTGAAACCGGTTATGGACATGCAACAAGGCATATTGGTAGGGAGATCTTTGACACATTATAGTTAGAAATGTGTTTTCAGTTACAACACCCAGCTAGACATACATGCAAATGTGGAAAACAACAATGCTGCACATCTTCCTATGGCACTATAATTCTAAGAATATGTACAAAATAAAACTATGAAGAGGTCTTAGAAAATTTCAAGCAAATGAAAGCGGCAGGTACAAAACTGAGTTCTACAATTTTCAGTGTGATCCCTACCATAGGCATTGGAAGAAAGCATGAATATCCCTCAAGGAAAAATGGGAACAAGTGTCATTACAGATGCCCGTGACATACATGCACATAATGTTAAAGCATCAACAAGGCATATAAACCATCTGAAAGAATGCCTGAAGGAGATGTAATCTCATCGAACATATTATTCACAGGATTTGTGCATAATGGTTTTGCTAAAAGGACTTCCAAAACTTCCAAGCAAATGAGAAGCAGAATAACATGTATGCAAAATGAGAAGCACAGAAAGGGCACATAAGTTATTGAACAAAATGCCTTGAAAGAAATGTCATCTAATTGAATGCAATGATTGCATGAAATGCCCAAAATCAATTTGTTGATAAGACTTAGGAAAACCTCAAATCAATGCAACTGGCAGGAATAAAGCCAAATTCCACAGCCCGCGCCAAGATGGGAGCTTTGGAAAAGGTTATGAACATCCATCAAAGTGGATAGAAGAGCAGACTTTTGTCAAATGTTGTGGTTGCAAGTGCAATGGTAAACACACATACAAAATGGCGCACAGACAGGCCACATGAACTGTTCGCATGATTACCTCAAGGATATGCACTCTCATGGAGTATAATGATTGCAAGATTTGCAGTTAATAAGTCCGTTGTAAATGTCAAAGAAACTTCCAAGAAAATGCAATTGTCAGGCATAACGCCAAATTCTACAACCTGTGCTACAGCTTCCCAAGGTAGCGCGCTAATATGGGAGAAATGAAAAATGTGTAGTCATCAACAAGACACATGAGCTGTTTCATCTCATCGAATGCAATGATTGTAAGATTTTCAGGATACGTGCAAAATAAATTTGTTGATAAGGTTTTAAGAAACTTTCAAGCAGATAGAAGTCACATGTGTGAATCTAAATCTCACAACCTTTGCCTGCATCCTTTGTGTCTATGCCAATGAAAGATATTTGAAGACGGTTTGCATCAAAACCTATTGGTACAGGAATTTTTGTCAGATATTAAAGTTAGAAATGCTCTCATAGAGATGCAATGCAAAATGTGGAATCATAGGCAACGCACCAAAATTGTTAGACAGAATGCCCGCAGAAACATCATCTCAGGGAATGAAATGAAATGGTGGTAGAATGTGTGCAAAATGGATTTGTTGTAAAGGCTTTAGAAAATTAACAGCATAATACAATTGGTAAGCATAGAGCCAATTTCACTCATTCTTAGTGTGTTGAGATGTACAAGAAAACGTCATGAGAATGGTAACATGCACAATGAAATTGATGATAAGTTAGGTATACAAGTATATGAAGTGAGAAAGGAACCTGTAAGAGGTCTTGACCCGTTTGTAGCACATGCTAAATGCCAAATTTAAAAGAAATATTTAAGAAATGGATTTGTCAATGGAAGGAAGACTCGTGTGCCATTTGATGATTTTCCTTATTATATAAACAAGAAGACAAAAACTCTTCTGATTGCATCAATGTTCATAAATTTAAATGAATTTACACAATTTACAAAGAAGCTTCCTAACGCAAGTCCAAAAATATTGATGTCTGGTTTGAAAAGGTCTGAGATATATCAAGAAACATTGGTGAAGGCACTGGCAAATCATTTTGATGCAAAATTGCTTATTTTTCATAGAAGTTCAATATTGACGAGCTCATCAATGAAGGATGGAGAGCTAAGAAGGGACATAAGTAGGAAACAAAGAGAGCATTGTCATAGTTTGTGGTCAAAATTGGGCTGCTTTCAAGTCGAAGTATGCCCTCTCCAACGTACTACGTCAAACTCGTACACATCAGAGGAATGCAATCCTAAGGAGCATGCTGATTGTAGGAAACACACAGAATAGATATGTTGAAAAGGCTTTAGAAGCTTTTAAAACAGATGTTATGGGTATATACGAAGCCACTTTTCAAAGTCGCTGGTTAACATCTTCTCTGTTCACTGGAAATGGAAAAAAGATTGTAGTAGATAATGTTAACAATAAGAATAAGAATAAGAACTGTTTTCACAAAGAGCAGTTGGTGTCAGTGGATATTGGTACTCTTCCCTTGTAGCTTTGAATGTCATGAAAAATGTCCGAGTTCCACTTCTTAGTGCATTTAAACTTGAATGATAATGTGCCTATGTAAAAGTGGTCTTTCATTATTTAACTTGAATAAAGGGTACAACCAAGAAGAGATATTCGATTGGCCTTCTCTACATAATGCTCCAAGATTAAAATGAGTCGCATGGATCATGGTGACATTTGATAGTTGTAATTAAGGTCATCAGATGCATCTCTTCACATCTTCAAGTATTGGGTGAAGTGGTCATGTTGAAGAGAATAAAGTTATTGACAAATTCCCACCAACACATTATTCCTCATGGCACTTCTTGCACTGAGCTTTAGTGTCTACAAAGGACTATTAGACCAATTTCTTCATGTGTCTCCTGCTTTTCTACTAATTGGAGAGAAACATCAAGAAGCAATTGAAGAGATGACTTTCAAAATGGAGAATTTGGAAGAGCATATGGGAGTTTGGCATCATTCAATCCTTCTCATCCTTAAGGAAAGCCCCAAAGTTGTCTTTTCTATAAAATGAAATAAAGCTATATTTTGTGTTCTCAAATGGTTAGACGGTGAGAGAGTTGCAGGTTCAAAAGAAGCAGATGAAGACGCATACACACCTCAGCAAAACCCTAACTTGAAAGTTACAAGTTTCAAGTTGCCTATTTGTAAAAGTGATTTAAGTCACTTATTGTAACAAAAGTTTGATTTTGGGCTTAATTTTTGTAAAAGTTAGGTAAACCCTAACTTGTCTTCAAATATGTAGTTACTCTAAGTGTTCACTTAGGTAGTTATCCTAAGTAACTATTTTAGGAAGTTATCCTAAGTAGTTATTCTAAGTAACTATCTTAAGTAACTATCCTAAGTAATTATCTGAACTAGCTACCTAGGTGTTTCTTCTAAGTGGTCAAGGGTTAGTTATCAAGGAGAGCCTATAAATACAAGCTATTTGTAATGTAAAGGAGACTTTTGAGAAGAGGAAATTCCGGAGAAATTCTCTAAAGGCCCCGTTTGTTTGCTGGAAGATGGCTGGAAGATGAAAACGGGAAGATGTATTTTTGTACGGCCAAATTCTCATTTTGGTCCAAAATGAGAATTTGGCAAATTCCACCTTTTTTGTGGAATTTGCCAGTACAAAAATACATCTTCCCGTTTTCATCTTCCAGCCATCTTCCAGCAAACAAACGGGGCCTAAGAATCTTTTAGTGGCTTTTGGTTCCACATTATGTACAAAAGGGTTTGAGATTGTATAATCTCATAAAAATAATAAAGAATACATTTGTCCGTATGTTCTAAATGCTCTTAAAGTTATGATTGTTAATTTTTTGTGTGTTAAATAAGTGATCCCTTTATCCATCTATGTGAATCATTAATAATCTATGAAATTGATATAATAGAACCCAATCATTTCATGGTATCTTGAGTTGGGTGTGTCAAAGCAACCTGTCTCCTTGTATGCCAAGATTTTTTATTCTTCTTTCTTCATCATTGCATATCAAAACTTGTTTTGTGCTAAAACCCATTTGTAATCATAATCAATTATGGAATCTCAGTTGGTTTTTGTAAGTCTACCATTGGGGTTTCTATTATTCAAGTTTCTTTAGTTTTGTCTTTTCTCCTTTTTGTACTTTCAGGTTAAAAGTACACAGAAACTACAAATACCCCCATCATATGAGGAAGAGCTACCCCTCTCAAACACAAAGAAAGATCGGAATTCTACAACAATCTCTCTAACTATTGGCACAGTTGTCACTGCCCTTCAGGCGAACAAGATCAAGTTTGGAGATGAATTCACAGTGACAAATCTATTTACCAACAAGTTCATAAGTCATAATTGGCAAGAAATGCCATTTTCATAATGCAAAACAAATCAATCATGCTTTGTGTAGACAACTCGTAGAAGAATCTCATCTAGAACATAACCATTTATCTTTTTACTTAACCACTCCTCTTTGTTAACAAGCTTCTCGAAGGCTTCAAACAAATTACTAATAAATTCCCCCCTTGAATATACACACCAGTCATTGAGACACAATCAAATATCATGACTACATCATCATCTAGGACCCATCTTAGACACTAGCATATGACTTGTCATGATGTTGGGATGAGTAAAGCACCTCCTTTGAGCCATAATCTTATAAATTTAGTTTTAATATTTGTTTTGATGCCATGGATTTCATATTCCATAAGTTTTGTATACATTTGACAATATTTATATATCTAAGTCAGTTATTTCCTCCAGCTGCAATTTGCATTCATACTATGTGATTGATGTATACTTGTGCATGTGATCAAATTAACTTCTATTTGATGATGTTAGTGTCTTTAAGGGTTATTTACTAAATGTTGCATGATACGAGTTTTAAATCCTTTAAAGTCTCTAAATTTCCTGGGTTTTTCAATTTGGCAACCTTTTGCCAAGATTTTGTGAAGTTTTTGCACAGAGTCTGAGTCTGAGTCCAAAATCAGTTTGCCAAGATCGAAACAAGTCCTAGTCTCGTATTATGGTTTAATCACTTAGTAGAAAAGTTCACTAAGGATGGGGATAAACTGACTATATATCCTCCATGAATGAGAACAATTTGGACTATATCTATGATGATCATAGTCTATGCATGCTCCATATGTCATGAGTCAAGACCAACAAATGCCTACCATGTTCTACAAGTGATGATTGCATCCCACAATGACCCCTCTCCATGAATTAAGAAAAAAAAAACTCAATGTCCCTTCTGATCTCTCTGCTTTGAAGCAATTCTGCACATAATGGTCCTATTTTGCAATAAAAATAACATATCTTCTACTCCTATGACATGCAAAGAAACTATTAAAGAAAATGATTCCTTTATAAATCGATCCTCAATGTGATCACATTATGATTGGCATCAACATGAGCATGCTCATCAATAATAGAATTTGGAAGAACATAAGTACAAGCAATGCTAAAATTGCGAACACCATTGGCAATTATCCTCAAAAGCTCTGAACTATGTTTTCTCAATCTATCAAACTCATTCCTAGAAGGAACATCATGTTCAAAGCCAAAAAACTTCAAACCCAACAATATCTCATTTTGGGAATGCCTATCAATATAAGAATGGAAAGTTTGTTGAAGTGAGTTAATATAATCCCAACAAACCCAATCTACCCTATAATAAAACCCATTCTTATCTTCCAAGAGCATTTCAATGCAACAAGAAAACACCACAATCCTTAGGTCTTCAAAATTGTCTCAAGAAATAATACCTATGAGTTGTCTCATCGACACAAAATCTTTAGAACCATCTCCATAAGAGAACTTAAGACCAGGGAAAAAGTTTACAAATGCTAGTAAAGAGTCTCATTGCAAACAGCTCAAGAATTTCACAATAATTTGAAAGAAAGCTAAAACAAAGTTTGTATGAAATAGCTAAAACATCTAGAATAATAGGTCTTGAAAAGGCAAATGATGATCTAGTGGGCATCAAATCTATCCTCACCCAAATTTTCAAATTCAAACACACAATTCAATAAATGGAGAAAGGACCAAAATGGCATTACAAGATGATGAAGGGCGACTCTAGCCAACAATCACACATAGCACAACAATAGATAATAACACAGAAATCACAAAAAAAATAACCCACTTTATATTTATTTAATAATATAGAATTACAGATTTAGAAATTGCAATGCTACAACCACATGGACTCAAATCATTACAAAGAAAAACAATTCGCTAAGAAAAACCTACAATCTAGGGCCACAATTTGTACAGATGGAGTTGTCTTCTATAAGCTTCATTCACCTCTTTATTTAGCACCAATAACCGCCTTAGATTTTTTTGGAAAGTGTAACTCTCCCTTTTATTGTGACTAACCACTTTTCTCTCGTTATTTCCTACCTTGGAATATGCCCAAATCAAAGCCCTTTTTTTAATTGAAGATCTCAGAGCGATCTACATCATGCTTTTCACAAATCAAGAATTGATTAGACATTCATTCAGCTCCCCATTTGATCATTTAAAGGTCCAAAATTCAAGTTGAATATTTCTTATAGGATTTTTGAACCTTGAAATATTAGTATCTCCCAAACGATATAGGATATTGAGATGATTCTTTAGCTAATCATTATATTTTCCCATTCTACACCTTGGGGTCAATTTCATGTTTGTGCATGCTCATATATAGGCTGACTTAATTAAAATAGTTAGTGATTATTTTTGGCCATTTCAAACTCCTAACTATCCTACACCTACAAAGTGTCATCAAAGGCTCCAAAACAACTATAGAACTAGTAAACAAAAGGAAAATACAATATCTGGGGTGATGCAAGATCATCCTTACACCATTGGATACTCCTACAGTACGAGATCTATCCCTTACACTTTGCTCTTCATTGACTATGAGTTGGCTTGATTTCCCTTGATGACTATATTGATTGAACTACCCCTATTGATGTACAGTAAATATAATTTGATTGTATGTTGGGTGGCTTGCTCATAAATCAGAAGGACTAAATATACAACATTTGGGTCAATGACATTGACTAATGTTGACTACTCATCCCAAAATACAAAAATTTGATATTTTACCACCTAGACTATTGATTCCTACAAATGAATCATATTCCATCATGTGGTACATAATATGCCAAATTAATAACATCATTGGTGATGTGGCACAATGACATAATGTTCACTATATGCCAAAATCGCGAAAAATAGCGAGACGGGGAAGTTGAAATGGTGTGAGACAATTCCTTAACAACCAATATGTGACTAGCTAGACTAGCCCATGTGCCCATTACCAATAAGTGGTCACTGTATCTAGCTAAGCATGCAAACAATCAATACAAACCCAACTACAAATTAATACAAAAGAATGTACAATATTATTAACAGAAGGTAAAGGATTGTGTACCATTGTGGTGTGGCTTGATGTTAAGGTTGTCCTTGTATTTGTTCAAAACCTACAAAATAGAAAGAGAGTTGGCTTGATATGTTGATCTCCACCTAGATTTTCAAGTAAACTAAGTATATGAGAGACTACTGCAAGAGACAAGATGGAAAACATTGCAAGTCCTTAGGTGTCACAAGAGATTCCTAGCAAGAAGGGATGGTGACCTTGCAAGTACAATAAGGAAACTTGTCACCAAGAGTGCAAGAGCAGAGCAGTGAGAGAGATTACTTGCCTTGGATAAACTGAATGGTTTCTCATTTATATCAATCCAAGTGATGGTGTCAAAGTTGGTCAAAGTCAAACATGTAAGATAATCTGAGAAGATGGAGAGATGGATGACAAAGAGTGCTAACGGGAATGGAATATTGAGATCTATAGGGGACCTAAAGGATCCTAGAATGGAGATGACCAGCACCAAGTCCTCTCACATTGTCTCACTAAGTGACACCACCAAACGATAGTCACATCAAGGGGAACATGTCAACAATATTTCTAACTTCTCAGAGTTGTATAAATACAGCCACATGTTCTTAAGCAAATAAAAGGGAATAGTGTGGCCAGCCCATGTGCCCAATAGCAATATATGGTCATACAGTTCTAAACAACCCCTCATCAAAATCCCAGATTCCTTTACTCAGCCCATGGTCACATGTCATGCTCCACATAACTTTATTTTTGTTTTACATTCCTATCACTCATCCACATGACTACAAACTTTCCCTAGAGTTGCTACAAGCCTACAACTTCCAGAGGTTTTTTGGAGGCTAAAATGGAAGAATTTTTTTATGAACAAAAAAAGGTCTCCCAAGGCCCAAGGGATTTTTGCAAGAATTGAAAAGAATAATCAGATCTGAAAAATCATGTACCTACATGGAGATTCTTTGGAGACCCTACTTTTTTCTATACAAGCAAACTCTTGCCTTGAGAGAACCTCACAATTCAATTCCCTACAACTAAGCTCCTATGCAAAATTCAGCCAAGAATGCAGGGTATAATATCATCAAAATTACATTACTCACAAAATGTGTTAATTTTACCTCTTTTCTATTTAAAAAAACCCTATGTTCCACAGCGTTTAGGGCACGGGTAGGGGGAGGGCAGGGGACGCATTTCCGAGACATTTCCTAAAGGACCAAAAATAGGGGACAGCAATATACAAAATTATATATATATATATATATATATATATATATAGAGAGAGAGAGAGAGAGAGATGTCAATAATTGATAACAACAAGACAATATGTAAATAAATCACGAGTTACAGCAGTAGTATAACAACATAAATGATTATAGCAGCATTATAAATCATGAGCAGTAGTATAACAGCATTATAACAATAGTCTCAAACATCGAAGCTATGGTTTATCAATATGAATATCCAAATCAAAATGTCTCAAACATCAAAATATAACAGGCTACAGGGACAGCCAATGAAACTAAGCCTCATTCTGCCCCATGAAACAATGAATTCGAACCTTGTGACATGGGTAAGAAATTATATGTTTACATTTTGATCTCTTTTTATCATTTTAGGGTTAAGAAGACAAATGCATGCCCTTGTGGGCCCCCAACATTGCCGCTTTGGCAAAAAGAAATTTAAAAGAAAGTGTTTTTTTGTTTTTTAAAGCCCAAACTCGTCCCAAGGCGCAGGGGACAGAAAACCGTCTCAGGGACGGATAGGGGATGTTTCGGCATCCCCTAGCCATTTCAAGGACTGCTAGCTGTCCTCAAATGTCCGTGGACATTTCCGGCGATTTTTGGCAATCGGGGACGACTGGGGGACCATAAGCACTTGCCATGTGACATTATTAGCATTGGCCCATAATCAAAATTGCCATAAAATCGACAAGAAAAAAAGAACAATATGTAAAGGTGTCAAGATACACCAAAAAGAAAAAAAGATGGGTTTTCCATTGCTATGCACAAATGTCAATAAATGAAACAGGCCCAAGAAGATGTGTTTCTCACATTCTTACGACATTCACAACATCATGTCTACCAACTTAGTATTACCAATCAGCAATTCACTACAATATGGAATATGGTATACCAAATACATTTAATCTTATGATGTTGTTGATAATCAAATCTTTGCTTTTCTAAAGTCTATTTGAATTTATCTTGCTCCCTTCATTGATGAGATTTAGAAGTCATGTAAAGATTCATTGGAACCTCATTGGGAGTGTGTGGTAGAGGTTCCCATAGTAGACCTCAAACAGAGGATACAACTTAATAGATCTATTGTAATTCGTATCCACATTACAACACATGGAAATACTTATTCTGCTAAATATTTTGTTAATAATAGGCGTGGAGATCATGAACCAAGGAGCAAATAACTATAGTTTAACTATCAATCTGTAGATGAGGGGATGCAAAAAATCTCAACTACAAACTTAAAAGATTGATACAGGGCAGAGAGGGATAAATACTGGTACTCCAGTCAAAGAAAGACAGGATATACGTAGTTAATTGCACCCATTAAAGAGGCCCACTATTGGTCATTTGGTGATACACAGAAGGGTAGTAACTCTTCTTCACAGCATCTTTGAAATGCTCTTGCTGGGTGATTTCATGATCAGGGCCATTTTCATCAGCAGCAGCCAAAACATGTTATCGTAATTGGCAGCAACAAAGGAAGCAAGAAAGAAATCCATTGTATTCATGAGTTAATTAAAAAAGGACCTATAAGCATAAGAGTCAATTACCCTCGAGAAGACTAGATCAAACGCCTTGGTCATGACTAACCTAATGGTGAGATCTAGTAAAGGTAAAAGATAGTGAAGTGGGAGCATCTTGGACTACCAATGATCCCGCATCACCAAAAAAATTGATTCAAAGTTTTGAATGGTATTTGTTTCATAGTTGTTTTTGGCAAACATGCTTAAACTCAAAACGTTGCTACAAGTTGCAGGGCTCCTCTTTTGCTACAATCTTACCTATAGTTGTGCTACAGGTCAGCTACAAGTAGCTACAGCCATGTATTAGGCTGTCAGAGATCAATTACAAGTGTTAATAGGCCACTACGGAGGTGCAACAAGCTGCTACATGTGTTCCATAGACAATTACAGGCAACTCGATAACATGCTACAAGTCATTGAAAATCAGTCATAAGCTGGATCAATTTGTTCATATGATTATCATTGCTTTCAGCAATATAATCTATGTCTATATGGATATGCAGAGATTTTTTTGTTATTTGTTAGCAGTCATTTTTCTACCTGAAGACCAGTTTTCTTCTTAACAGGAGTCTTGCCTTTGTCTTTTTTGTTACTGGTGACACAATGTCAGAAAATTTGTTATGATTTAACTATTGCTCACTTGTTCCTGTCATGATTACTCACCTTCCTTTGAAATGGCATTTGTTCATGTACGTTTTGGGGGTGTTTTCTTGCGCTACTGATTGTTGATGACCATGGAAGTTTGTTACACGGCACATTTGGAGTTCCTGAAATATCTAGGTGTTGGAAAGTTATTCTCTGCAGTTGTTTCCTATCCTCCACGCAGGAGATCATTTATCTTGATTATCTAAGCATTTGTTTTGGTTGGCAGTCAAATTCTTGTCGATTTCTTTGGAAGGTCGGTTGTATTTACATGTATACAATTCACCTTCCATGGAAAGTGGTGAGGGTGTTGTTTCTGGGAAGCAACAAACTGTATTCAAGTGGAGGCAATCTGAGAAGGGGAGGAGGCCGTATGGAAAACAAGAACTCACTGGCTGACTCTAAAAAAGAAGGTGCACAAATAAGATAAAAGTGAATCCTTTAAGACAAGGCAGAGAGGGATAAACACTGGTCCTCCAGTCAAAGAAAGAGGGAACAAAGAGTAGAAGAGACAAATAAAGCTGAATTGCTGATTGAGCCAAAGAGGGGAGAGAGGGGAAAGGCAGGGAAGCGGGTAATTAATTTGTAGCTCATCCTTCTATGATGAAGAACAGTCCCATAGTCCATTGTTGAACAGTCTTTGGATGGATCATCTAAGCATGTTGAAGGCCTGTTGCAGGCAGATTTCATAATTTAATGCAAGTTATATTGTTTTAGCTTCTCTCTGGTGTGCACAATTGTTAGTGAGTGTGAAGCTGCTGGGTTTAGGTTGTCTTCCATTGGATCCCCTTGTTTAGGCTGCATCAGATGGAAACCATTGAGAGGGATTGACCTAAAAGCCACAATTGACAAGCATTGGTACCAAATGTCAAAATGGCGTTAATACAGTTGAAGCTACACGAAAGAGCACAAAAGATTGTCACATGTGTATACGTACACTCATTTCTACTATGTACATATAAAATGATAAGCATATCAAAAGAAGCTTCTGTATAAAGGAAGCTTCTGAAAGATGAAAGTTAGGTGCACATGAAAGCTTCTGGATAATTGCATAAAGAGAAATAAAACATACAAACTAATTATATGATTTACCAGACCATGTGACTCTCTCATCAAGATTGCACAAGATTCTACACGAGATCATTTCCAAATGCAATTCATCATTCACTTTGGTAATTACCAATTAATAGAAATCATTTAATAGTGGAGAACCAAATGGAAGGCACAAGAATAGTGCATTGCTTTCCGTACTATTCAACAAAGAGGAAAAGCAATGAGTGGCTTAATGTTAACAAAATAGACTTGATCCTAAATAATATTATTCAAATAGCAACTTTTAGTGATCCTCATCTTAATTGAAGTCTCACATAAAATAAGAACTTGAATGTTAAATATGAAAATCTAATCCAAGTTGAATTCAACACATATTCTACAAAGAACTCGTATAATAGAACACAGACAAATCTTCAACAGAAATCAAAAGCATTTAAAATGGCCCGAGGTTTGGCTCGAGTGGTGCGGCTGCCCACTCTAAGTGTATGGTAGCTCACACCCGAGTTCAAATCCCATTTACCTATTGGCCGGGATTGAAGGCATCCTACAGGTTATAGGGATTTCCCCACTACTTCCATTCAAGTGAATGGTATTCATGCCAACTTGCACCTGTTAATGGATTGCCAATTCCCCCAGTTACCCAAAGAAAAAAGATTTAAAAATGTGATACAAATCCACAGTGCTAATTATACTAAACAACCAGAAGGAGACAAGAAGAAATGCATACATTAATACATATGGCTCTTTAAGTTTGGCTGGAATGCTATCTCCAAATAGAGCAGCGTCTACAGCTATTTTCAATAACAATCTTCTTACAATGTCTCCCAGATACATTCCTGAGATAAGCTTTTCAAATATCTGTGTACAAACAGCAGATTAACAAATTACCATGCTACAGAATAAATCATTCTTTTTTTGCAACATAATTTCAAATGCATTCTCAATTGAAAAACAACATAAAGATATCAGAATATGTGTCTTTACATGATCTCCAGGATTTATACTTTCCGCATCAAGAGCCTTGTCATATTCTGTCAAAGGAAGATGAGGAGACCAAAAGTTCCCCCATTCTGTGTTGATAACCTGAGAGTTATCAAAAGCGGTATTAATTATTCAATTGCTATAAGCTTGAGACATCAAAACTTGATGCCTATTCTTTCAGTTTCATTCATTTCATAGATGAAACTGAAGAAAAGTATTTGAGTGGTATGTCAGTTAACCATGTGACAATAAATTCAAAATAATCAAAAAACTATCTAGCTACAGGCAACTTACCATACAAGCAGACTCTGGGAGAGGACCTTTCCATTTTGGGATTGCATCTGCACGTTCCACGTAGCAGGCATTAGTTCCAGTGCCCAGAATAATAGCAGCCATAACATCTTCATCATGATATCGTCCTCCAGCCAATGTTCCCACGGTATCATTCACCTGTTTCAAATGTGCTACTTATCATATGTATCATAATTTGCAAGCCAGTGCGACATATGTGAAAAGATAAGTTAAAGCCCAAAATAGAACAAAGTTCATTTGTTGTTCCGTTAAAATAGCTATAACACAACTACTTAAGCTTTCTTGACAAAATATAATTAAAAAAAAAACATCATGCAAATTGTCTTCTAGGTGATGGATCTCCATTTTCAAAAAGATAAATTTAGCAATGATGTTGGTAGCATTTACCAGGGCAGAGACACGCATATCCAAACCTTGTCTTTCCATGGCCTCCTTTAAAGCTACCACCACATCCTTGCCAACCTGCAATCAGATAAATCTGTTTAGATATTGGAAGAAAAAGATGAAACACAAAGAAAAAGTTCAGAAATTTACTTATGTTGCATAAAAGAAATTGTTCCTAGCATTGAAGCGTACTATAATTTCAATGTCTGACACTAATGACAAACAAATACTAACACAATTCCCTTGTACTTATCAGAGTAAAACAACCACAACACTTATCCACCTTTGGCTGAGAAAGGAAAGGAACATCAAGTCGAAGCTAATATGTAATATGTAGGGCATAGACACAGAAGAGTCATTGGCTCTTGAAATGGACTGCTAGATTTGTTTTTCTTATAAGCGCAGAACAATGTATGCTCCCATACTCCCAATCAGTGGAATTGTTGGTAATTCAAGGATCAATCAACTTGTACCTTATAAACAGATCCAAGATGTGAAAAAATGACCTATTGTTATGTGGGCAATGCAATGGCTCTCATGTGATAGGTTCAAAGATGACCCAAGAGAACACCGTAGGAAGTTGGAAATTTATAAACAATAATTTTGGCTTGCATGGTTTTGAGTAGTAATGAGATCGGGAAACAAACATGTTAAGTTTTTAGGATAGCAGAGATATAGTCTGACCAAGAATATCAAGTCTCCTGATATTCACCATAACTCAAAAATGTTTTAGATATCACCTCAATATGGTATCAGAGATATGGTCTGACCAAGAATATCAAGTTTATGATATTCACCATAACTCAAAAAGTATTTTAGATATCACCTCAATATGATATCAGAGATATGGTCTGACCAAGAATATCAAGTCTCATGATATTCACCATAACTCAAAAATGTCCTACAGGTAATGTGCACATGTACACACAATAATACTTACCATAGGAAGATTTATCATCTATCATGATTTGTTTCAGCCATCACACGATGTCTATCACAATAGAAGATCATGGCCTGTTTAAGGAACTCAATCCACCATGCAAGATATCATCTATCATGATCTATTTCAGCCATCATAAGATGTCTATCACAATAGAAGGCCATGGTCTGTTTAAGGAACTTAATCCACCATGCAAGAAATCATCTATTGTGATATGTTTCAGCCATCACACGATGTCTATCACAATAGAAGGTCAAGTTATTGTAAGATCGTCACCTTTCAATAACTCTTACAAATACAAGTGATAATCATTTGGAAGTCGTCACTTCCTCATGATGTACACAGGGGGCAGGCCCATTAAAAATATGGAGTCACACACATGACATCCATCATGCCTCAGCGCAGAGGGTGAAAACAAGGGATTTCACCTCGAACTTCTCTCACAAAGAAGAACTCACTGAGTAGATATCAATTTGTTGATCATCCAAGATTGCTTATGATGAAATGTCAGACTCCCTCTGAGTCTGATATCAATCTTCTTAGCTCCTAGTTACCTCTGAAGAGTCAGACTCCCTCTGAAACAATTTCTTGTGCTTGTGTCCTGAAGGTATGTTAGAGAGAGATTACAAATAGCTTATAAACTAAACTATCTCATACGGAAATACCAAAGATAGAAGCATACAAGATTTTACTAGCCAATATTATAGCATAAATTTCAACTCAATAATTCATGTGCATTAATAAAACATAAAATACTTATCTTAAGTTTCAAATATTTCCTTTTGTAAGGTGAGCCCATATAGGAAATATCAACTCTCATCAAAATTTGAAGTTGTTTGCGGCGGACACGCTGCAGGGGATCATAATGTTGTTTGTGTTGGCCATGTTGACGACCTTCATGCAGAGCGAAAGCCTAGAGTGGATGATCACCATTTTCTCACTTTCCACTCAAGATGGTTCAAATGGAAATGTAACATTGGTTATTATTCTCCCCCCACAATGTATAATTCCCACTCTTATATCATTGAACAATTCTCATGTCTTCTTATGAAATGACTTGATTTCTCCAAGAGAGGTGACACTATAATTGATGCTTTCTTTCTAGAAAGAGACACCCTTCCTTGAATGCATGATTCTTTGTTAATGCTTGACCACGATCATAACGAATTAATATATCTCTTTAATGAAAGTCGCTTTCAGGAATTTCACATAGACCCGTACACATTCCGTCATAACTTTTGAACCCCGCACTTTCTTTCCAATCGCTCCGATGAGATTCTTCAAAATTTGATTTTCACCAACATATCCAAAATTCAGCAAAATCCAACAGTGGATTTGTGAGATATGATCCCTGTACTGAGACTGTATTTTCTAAGACAATCACACATTCACCATCAACAAACTACTCTCTTACATTTGCAATCTAGCTCTGATACCATGATAAGTTTTTAGGATAGCTGCAAAGGTAATAGCACTCTATGTTGTATGTGTTTTCCAAATGCAACAGTCTCTTTCATTTATATTGGGAATGAGGCTAAGAGAGACATGTCCCTTCATGGGACATGTCTATTCATTATTATTTATAAGGACATGCCTCTTCCCATTAATTATAATTTAATCAATCTTATAATGTTTCATCAATCAATTATTAATTAAGAATAATATAATAATTTAATTTAAAATTAAATATTAAATTTCATATGATTAATAATAATATAACATATATATTATATTATTATTAATCAACATATATTATATTTATTCTAATGATCATATGACTGAAGCTACAAACATTAACAGAACACATCCAAATGGAAGTTGTTGTGTTTAGTCATATCCCTAGCAAACTTGTTAGATGATTGAGATTGTTAGTGGAATAGCCAAGAGTTTTTATAGAATCAAGGTAAGTGACACTAAGACTAGATCATTTATCCATAGGGCTGATTTGACATAGACATCACCAATTTTCATGGTGAGAAAGAAAGATGGATTGTCAATTCAGAATTTTCATTGGGATAATAGAATTGACAGAGAACTTAAGAAACAGACATTGGTTTGTACTTTAGTCAATTTGGATGAATCGCTTCTTGCATTAGTGCAAGATATTTTCATTGTTACCATGTAGTGGGGACTCTTGGTCACGGGATGAGGGAATAGGGATACTCATTTTGAAAAGACACTTCATGAATTCGTTATGATGCATGGATGAAATTCTCAATAGCTCAAGAAGTGAAATTTTGCTAGAGAGGGTGACTAGTTCAGTTGTGGGTCCCATTCATCAAGGATGGGTTGCTCTAAAATTGATTTTTGTGGAGAGATAGAGATCATATTAAGTGGAGAAGGATATGAGGAGAAGTTTTTAGATTGCTAGTTTTTATTTTCTTGTTTTTGAGTTCCAGCATCAGCCATGGACAATGATGTTTGGTGTTTTTAAAGTTTTGCATTTTTGAGTCTAGGAAATGGATTTCAAGGAATTAGCTTTGACAATTCTATAAAAATGCTGTGGTTCTGATGATGACGAACCCTCAACCCCAATCAAATACCTCTAACTTTGCCCTCTAGGCGACAGAAACTCCAGGTGCAAACAATAACACATTAAGAGACAGGAATTTAATATTCTGATTTCTTTAATAATGTAATGACAGAAACTCATAGCAAGAAGAAAAACAACAAGGAACAATGAACTGAAGTTCAGATTTAACATAGAGCTCTTATGAAACAGACTTTCCTTCTCCACAAGCAGAGAAGAACAGAACAAATAGAATTATAATCAACAGAACTAGTGAACAAAATCTGATTTAAGACAAATCTTTATACTCCCGTATCAGGGCTTTACAATGCTCTCGATTCCACAGGAATCAGACTCACACACAGTATCGTAAACTAGAGACTTCCCAAACTCCACCCGACGCAACAACTTGCACATCAATGCAGGCCTGCCAGTTTTCCTTCACCATTCGGGCTGCTCTGGGGAATTAATTATTCTCCTTTCTTATGTCCTGGTCCGAAACCCCCAACCCTGTAACAGGAATCAATCTTCCCATTATATCATTTGAGGAGGCAGACGAAACAACCAGCAACGAACTTGTAACTGTTGTGGTCGTTCTAACTTCCAACCGATGGTTTGTCTTTCTGTCTGTACATTGTCAGGAATTTCTGTTTTATCCAATGAACACATGTGGCAGGATCTGAATTTGCAATGAATCTACCAAAACAGAATACAATTATACAAACAAACCAAAATTTGAAACTGAAATTAAGAAGAGCATGATGCTCCTGCATCAGGTTCATTTGAATACCCAAAGTCAACTCAAGCAATGACATGTCTTGTGCATTATAGGTTACTATTTTTTATCATCCAAGGTGTAATTAGAGTTTGAGCGATTGCTTAGTTGACATTAGCTTGGTGGATGTCTTTGACTTTACTTTTCTTGCATTTTATGAACTTGTGCAGGCTTCATCACTCTTATCATCAGTGGTCAAATTCATAGCCTAACATGAAAGATAAAGCTAGCTAGCAAAACTTATGGCAGTTCTCAAGGGAATGCCCCTAGTCAGAATGCTATCAACAAATTTTGATTGGTGTAGTACCACTGGAGAAGGGGTCTAGAAGTGTCCATTTCATGATATCGATTGACAAGAATAAGTAGCTTGATGTCATGCTTTTCAATGCTACTCACCCACCTTTAAGTGCAGCACCAAAGGTGTCTATTGGAATTTCAGATTGATCACATTGAATGTGCAATTGGAATAAAAATTGAAGTCATGAGTATACGTGACACCATAATCAAAGACAACTTTGGTTTTGTTACTAGGGAGTAATCTAGTGGTTTTAGGTTAAATGGTACTTGTAA
>MU227991.1:1642306-1662202 GCA_018584345.1 Thuja plicata | reverse complement strand
AAAATCCAAAACATATTGTAAAATTCTAAGATTTTTTCTGGAGATAGGAAATTTAATTTCCTGAACTGGGTCTTTTTTAGATTTTTAAAATTCGACCATCTTCATCCTCTGTCGACATCATCTTTGCAGCAGGTCTAAATTCCAGCATCTCTGAAACCTTCGCTTGTAGAATTTTGATTGTTTCTCTCATAGAGCCTCCTTCCATAATCCCTCAAATTTTAATTGAAAAGCAATATGTTGTTGTATCCCATTTAATGTACTTCATCATATTATTAATTATTGGGCATAGATTTTAGGATTCCATTTTTTAGAGTTTTATCACTTTATAGGACTCTAAATTTTGCCAAAAATTGAGAGCTCCAACAGGGTGACCTTTAGAACCATATAAAACATAAAGATGGAAGAATGGCCTTCTTACATCCTCAGAATACAACTAGAATTGCCCTAGAAATGATTTTGCTTCAAAGTTATTGGAAACGATGGAGTAATTTGATTTTCATAGTGAAATACTGAAGAAAGTGGGTCAAGAATTTGTAACATCAAAAAGTAAAGGAGAAGTTGATGTTTTTAATTTTTAAATATTTTTTCATTATTTCCTGAATTTTGAAATTGGATTTTTATCAGTTTTCTCCAAACTGATTCTGCCTGCCAAAAGGTATAAGATTGATAAAACCATGCCAATTTTGGGTGAGAAATCAGAACTATGTAAGTGGTTGGAATCGCTTTGACAATGACACTTGTGAAAAGAAAGTTAAGAGGTTATAAAAATTCTTGACCATCCTAATAACCTAAATAGAGATGAAAGATTAGACAAGAGACCAATTATTCTAAAACTGGGAAAGCCTAACGATTTGGTGGTAGGCAGAAATATTTAATGCTTGAAAACTTTTTGTCAATACAATGTAAAAGCATTAAATACTTCTATAAAAGCACTAAAAGGGGGTTTTTGGCATTTATTATTACTTTTGAATTGTAAGGCTTCTACCCATTGCATCTAAAGAGCTACGATCTGTAATTCAAATCATTCATCTTTCTAATGGGCTAAAAATGGTCACCCAAAACATTGATTGTAATATTTTGTATGCTGTTTATTCCAAAAAAAAACAATTGTAATGATATTCACATAATGGAAATACTAAATACTTAGTTACCGGATGCTCTCTCAGAGGCCCTGGATCCGGATCCGGGTGCGTTCGGAGCCGGATCCTGATTCTGGTGTGCTCTGATGCGCACAGGGAGCGTTACTCCCTGTGGATGCGCGTGGATGCACATCCATGCGCATCCACAGGGATCTGTAACGCTCCCTGTGAGCATCCTCAAGCATCCAGGCATGTTCAATTCACCCTCCAAGTGTTTCAGTGCTTGTTATATTCTCTCACCTCTTCTTGCCACTCATTCTTCGTGCCTTCCACCTCAAAATGTATATTTAACACTCTATTCTGCTCTACAGTTCTTTTGGTTAAGAATCAGTATCACTTATTATCTCTGTCGTGGACAAGATACTCTTTCGTTGTAGGGATTTAAGTTTATTCAGCCAGGCAGTAGACTTTTACTTTATGAAATACTCACAGAAATATGAAAAAATAATAAATATTCTATTGAATTCCTATTTCCATATGCCAAGTGGACATGTATCCCCTAAGAATAAGTAAAATCCTTTCTAAGCTGAGCCATTTTAGTAAAAATACGTTCCATCTGTAGATGCCTCCGCGCACTTTCAAGAATGAAAAAAGAAATTTGAGAATCGTCCAATTAGAAACTACAAGAATATTTTCAAAGAGAGATATGTTTCGTTAATTGTGGATCCAGTTAGGGCAGTGGAAGGACAGTGTCAGTACTAAAATCTGAGTCCTGTTCTAGCTGCTATGCTACTGCCAAAACTCAAATTTCTTATGTAGATGTCAATACTGTGTTTGTGTTCTGTATAGTTTTGATTTTGTAATTGGTTGTGAATCCTGATTGATGAACATTGAATCATGAATTACATTTTGATATTGTAATTGTAATAATTTTCTGATTTTCATTGGAATCGTCAACATAGATGTATATGATATGGCTTATTTGAATATTTGTGAACTATCAATTGGCATTTGATATTTATCTTGATCAATGATGAAGTATCATACTATCAAATGATTTAATTATGTATATTTCTTGCATTTCTTTTTGTGCATATATATATATATATATATATATATATATATATAAACACGCCCAAATGCACCCAAAACCCCCAAAAAAAAATCACGCATCCACGTACTGGATTCTCGTACCCACATCCGCATTCGCACCTGAATCGGTAACTTAGACTAAATATGAATTATCTAGTTAATTTTAATTTATTAACAGTTATATACATAGCCACAATGTTGAAATCATCGTAGAGCTGACACTGCACATAATTTATATAAAAGTTCGATAAAAATTAAAAAAATGAGCAAAGCTCCATTCAAAATCAAACAATTCCAAGAAATAAGCATTTCCTAACAAACAATATCATTAACTTAGGAAAATCAAAATGTGAACATGAAGGACTAGTGAACATAAAAGGATAAAATTCAACGATTACCTTACATGAAGGACAACAAAAGGGAATTTGAGAGAACTTAAGGAGAAACAATTCGTGAATTCTCTCTCACGATAAGCCAATGCAAGATAGTTCGATCACACCTTTCATTTTAGCTACTAGAAGGGACACACTAAAGTAAGTTTGGTTATGATTGACTAATTCAAGCATATATAGTACTAACATGACAAAAGAAACGGGTTCTTTTATGAAAATTTATCTGAGTTCAAGGAGATCAGCAGTATTTCAGAAAGATGGATAATGGTTAAGTGTGGCTCATTTAAAGTACATTGCCCATTACAAAATCTAATTTATTCAATACCACTTGAAAATCTACTATCGGCTGAAACTTCCTCATAATTGCCATTCAGATTGACTCGTTTAGTATTGGGCAGCAGATAAAGAGCAATTTCTCAACTCCACTGGCAAATAAAATTATGATTTCCAAGATAACAGTCAATGAAACCACATGAGCATTCGCAAATCCTTGTTCAAAATCAGTAAGTCAAAACATTCAGCTTCCCATTGGCCCTTGGAAAAACTATGTACCTCAATTAGTTAGGTAATAGTACTATTAGAATCCTTCCATAAAGAATTGACGTTCATTGCTTGAAGAAAAAAAAAACCTACGCTGAGACTAATTGGATGAGAAAAACCATGAAACCCATTCAAATTCACGTACAAGAAGATTCTCGTTACAAGGAGTTTCTTAAAGCTAACCATTACAGAAAGAAATTTGGTAATGAAAATGATGATATACAAGGCCAACAGGAGGACAGAGTTAGGAAATGTCCTAAGTACAAAAACCTAAGTTATTTTTTCCCTGTGACCAAACTCGCATTGGTCCACAGGTGCCTACATTCGTACAGTGCAGGTACGCGGCACCCAGTATAAATGCCCAATATTTGGGCATACTGGTGCAAGAGTGCAGCAGTATGCAAGGTGCGGGAGTATTCAGGGGGCAAACCATCAAAAATTGGCATGCTGTAAAATTAAACAGGAAAATCAAACTTGAAACTTGGAACTTGAACATTAACTTCACTATGAAACTTGGTACAACTGAAATCAAGTACATCTTATTTCATTTTTTCCTTGCAAGTATGGTTTTTACCTATAAAATATTGGGTGTTTCTAAAGAATTCTCTATAGAGATTCACTGCTGTACAGGACGGTGTACATGCATTCCAAGCACTCTGAAATGAATCTAACCTTACATTGTCCGATTATTTTAGCCCCTTTAATGATTCCCTTTTTCTAATAGGGCAGCGTGTGAGATTTAAAATAAATGCACCAGGCCTGCCAACGTGCATCAGGTTGTAGCGGGCGCGCCTCAGCTGCGAATTCTTGTGTGCTTTGCCCCCGCACCCACATACCCAGTTCAGGTGGATCGCAATTTCAATCACCCACACGCGCCCCTACAATTCTACCTGCGATTTATGCCTCTTTTTTCAGAAGCCTTCGAAAACAAACCCAATGATTGGGAATGAAAATTCAAGGAGAGAGCCATGCAACATTTGTTAACATGAGTTTAGCAAGTATAATGTTTAAGTTCTGCGGAGGTGTAAAAAATCTACAACATGATCCAAAACCAGGCACTTCTCGTTTACTTCATCAGAAATGGTATCTCAAATTTTTCTGTTTTAAAAAATCATCTGTCTGTCTAAGAAGTAATCGATCCGTGCCTGCAAGAATTCGGCTTGTTTGGAGGACAGTTTTCCGCTAACTTTGTAGATATAAAAAAAGATACACCTTAACTGGAAAGGGGCATCCAGGCAAATGAATAGTCAAAGACGCGCACCATGAAATGCTGACAAGAAATGAAAGGCAGGGATAAAACTACATGTCGAATCAATGCATGTGCGATCATAGGTTGTGCTTACACACAGATGTCATTTGTTAGAGATCCACAAAATAGAATGTAGAAACGCTGTGAGAAAAGAGTAGAAAGAGTGATCTAAGGATATAAAAGAGGTATCAATCAAGTTACCCTGTTGGCAAGGAATCGACATAGGTGATGACCATCTTGAGCAATTGGTTATCAGATGCAAGACCCTCTTCCATGCGCTCTACCAACGCATCCGCCACCTCCCTCAGGAGAGGGATCGGAGTGGCGCACGCCTCCTCGACCTCCTTCACTATTGCTTCCGCTTTTTCCCACCGCACTGTCTCCTTCGCCATCTCCATCCTGATTTTCATCCTCATACTGCCCTTTCTTCCCCATAAGCATTGCTTTCTCTGCGCACTTAAACTTACATGGTGAGGGGTAATTGGATGCAAAAGCCTGCCACAAAGCGCCATTTCTAGGCCTGATCGGCAATCACCAATCTCCAATCCCCAATCCCTCACTTACCCAAAGTTCACAAATTTAAGAATTGCGATTCTATGTAGCGATCTGCCCTCGCACCATTCATGTAGTTGAGAAGTCAAATGGTAGATATGAAGATTTGAATGTCATCACAGTGTCTATTGACAGTAGCGAATGGCGTTTCTTGAACAGGGAAAGCAAACCTGACGTCCCCACCTCCCCCACTTTTTTATTCGATGAATTGGTTTTCCGTTGCCCGCTCGTGGACTTCCCGATGGGACATTATTTTTTTTATCGCCCCTAATTTGTCCTTTTTCATAAAATGTGTGCTTCACTTCCTCTTAACCTTGGATCACTCCTCCAAGGAGAATTGCTTCACTACCTCTTAACCTTGGATCACTCCTCAAGGAGAATTGTTAACATGATGTTGCAGCTTGATTGATGGTTTGTGCATGTCATTAAAATTTCATTCTTAATTAGAAGTGTAGAGAATAAAATAAAAATATTTTTTCCATGTTTTATATAATTTTTAATTAATAAATATATAATAATTCAATTTATATGTAATAAGAGTTAACTTTATTTGAGTATATAAATGAACTAATTAAATTAATTCATTTATCAAAAATCAAATTCAACATTTAATATTAAGCATAGGATTAGTATAAATTTATAAGATATAAAGGAATCGTATATGATGTTGTGGGTAGATTGATGGTTTGTGCATGTCATTAAAATTCTATTCATTGTTTCATTCATTTTTAATTCGAATTGTAGAGAATATAATTTTTAATGAATAAATAATAATTAAATCCATATGTAATAAGAGTTAAATTTATTTGAGTATGGAAATGAACTAATTAAATTAATTCATTTATCCATAATCAAATTCAACACTTAATCTTAAGCATGGGATTAGTATAAATTGATAAGATATAAAGGAATCTTATTACTACCAACCCTTGTTGTACATCATGGTGATTTTTTTCAAAGACAATTGAATTGGTGACTTACATGAGGAACAAAGGTTCTATTTCAAAATATGGTTCAAATGACCAAGGATGAGGCCAATTTATAGAATTTTGCCCAAGAATTGAATGGTTAAAATTGACCCTAAGTATAAGGGCTCATATTAGTTGAAAGCATTAGGAGGATGAGAGGAGGACAAGTGTCCTCGTATGATTGGTGGGTGGAGAGGGTAAATATATTGAAGGGAAATTGATAGTGGAGATTCTCCTAAGAGAAAGTGGAAGGACAAGATAGAAAGATGTACTTGAGAGTACTCTTAAAGGATGGACAAGTTCTTTAACCCATGTAACATGGTAGAAGGTCAAGTCACATGTACAAAGGTACAAAGGCCTTAACTTTTGGGAGTAACTAATCTCCCAACAAAACCATACCCAATACATATGTCCATCACATACATATTCATCCTCCGCATGATGTTGGATAAGATGGATGACAACAAAGAAATAAACCATGAGAGAAATAGTAAGCAGTAGAGAAACAGACTGAAATGGAGGCCTAGTTGGAAAACGTCAAAAATTTTGAATTTTAAATATCTCCAGCCCAGCATAAATTTAAATTCCTATCCCACGCAATGTAATATTTAGTATTTGTGTCTATTAGTTTTTCATTTTGATGAATAGCAATCTGAAATGGAGTAGCTGGCTAAGATGTGTGACATAGTGGAAGAAAAAAGACTTTGGAGGGAGATACCCTATGTGATTCTTTGATTTGGTTTTATCGACTTATTGATAGCATGTGCAATAATTTTGTATGATCCTTTACAATGCCACATGCAAATACAAACACCCCCCTTTTCTTGAACTAGATGATGGGATTCCCCTATTGAACGAGTGTGTTGTCTTGACTAGCAAATGGAGTTGAGGAACCGAGACACCTTCTCTCTTTCTCCTTCAAATGTGTTGCTTTACATAACTAGTGGTCATGATGAAAATAAGGGTGCTTCCTCTTTTTGTTGTATGTTTCTTAAATATTTAATACAATGTTTGGTTTCAAAACAAAAAAAAAGTTACTACAAAATTGGCTCAAAATGCAAATCTACAGTCATATTTATCTTGCAATATTAACACATATAGGGTATAAATGTTCGAAATTCTCAAAATAGAGAAAATGGATGAATAACGTGCATCAATCATCCAATAGTCATATGCCTAGAAGCTTAGTACACATAAAAATTCGTGTGAGTGTTTGGATCCTTCTTATTCCTTTATTTGGAGAGTAAAATCTTTATATCATCATGAGATAATCCCTATCCTAATCAATGTAATATTAAATAGTTATGCATGTCAGTTTTTCTTTTTGGTGAATAGAATTTGAAATGGAGTACCTGGTTGAATTGTGTGATGCAGTGGAAGTAGAAAAATCATTGAAGGGTGATAGTTTGTGTGATTTTTTTATTTGGTTTTATCGGCTTGTTGATAGCATATGCAATAGTTTTGCATAATCCTTTGTAATGCTACTTGCAAAGACAATTGTCCCCTTTTATTGAATTGGGCCATGGGATTACCATGTTCAATGAGTGTGTTGTCTTGACTGGAAGATGGAGCAGGGGAGTTGATATACCTACTCTATTTCTCCTTCAAATGGATTGCTATACATAACCATTGGTCACATGAAAATAAGGATGATTCCTCTTTTTGTTGTATTTTCTTAAATATTTTATATAGTGTTTTGTTCCAAAACAAAAACAAAAAAACATTTACTACAAAATTGGCTCAAAATGGAGATCCACATTCATATTTATCTCATAATATTAACACATGGGTATAAGTGGCCAAAATAGTCAAAATAGGTAAAATGCATGAATAATACTCATCGGTCATCCAATGGTCGGAGGCCCAGAAGCTTTGTGGACACAAAAAGTCTTCTAAGTTGTGGATCCTTCTTATCCCTTTCTTTGGACTATAAAATCTTCAAATCATTGTGAGATCACAGTAGTTATTGTAAAAGCCTAAATTTAGGTACTAGTTATCTGAGCAACCAATAAGTTTAAGCTTGATCTGGGACCATAATGTTTGGTGATCCTCCTTTGTCTTTATCCTCCTCGTTATTTTCCTTAAATTGGCCATTAAAATTTTGTGTTAAGCATTTGCCTTTGGGCTAGATTCCTGTAATTCATAGCTTTGTAGTTTTGGTGATGTCTACAATAATTTTAGCCAATTATTAGGAGGCCACGATAGTGAATTGAGGGGAATGAGATGACTATGTTGAAAGAAAAGTGTCATGGAATGGTTGGTCTATTCTCCATTGGGCAGTTGTTCCATGTGGATGGTTTTCCCCTGGTCTTATGTCTTTTATCTCATAGATTACTATGAAATAATGGATATTTTGATAAGTAATTTTCTTGTAACTACTATGAATCGTGTAAAAAGAACTATAAATAAAACTTCATTCAAATTCTTATATCATGTACCAATTTTATCTTATATATACACTTAAAAATGGTAGTGGCATAAAAGGTAGATCTTATTAAAAGCTATATTATTTTGAAAGAAATGTAAAATATAGTTTTTATTTTGCATATTTGCAATATTTGGAGAAATGCCTAATGTAGATTTTAAGTGGACAGATTTCATAATACAACAATACAATCTCTCTTTTTCTTTTAATCTTTCATACATATAAATATAAATAGAACACTTTACTTCCCAAAGTAAACATTCAAGTTTTATGTAATTAGTGGGCATGAAAGTGAGGTGTGAGAGCAATTCAACTGGGTATTGATTATGTCAGTAGCCCTATCTTTTCCCTCTCTTTCTATGTTATATTCTACATGAATTTAATTAGAAAATATGAAAATATTTTAGATTTTGATTTGTATGGGAAAAACATTTTATCAATTGTAAAATGAAAATTTCAAAGAACATATTGCAGCCTTAACATATTGCAAAAAGCTTCTAATAATCCCACCATATTTCCCCATGAATCATCTCATAGCTCTATTAACTCTCTAAGGCTTTGGTTGCAATTTGAGGGGAAATCTAGGATCCCTCTTAGCTGGTTGAACTAGTTGATCATGTATAATAGAAAAAGGGAAGCAAGGTGGTTGATCTAATTTCTAGCACAATTGGAAGGAAGATGACCCAATAGGCTCAATTAGGACTTAAGTGTTAAATTAGTGCAATGATCCTTCATATTAATGAATTGGGGGAAGTTGGATTTTAGGGGAAATGATATGATGATGCAAGAAAGATGAATAAATAAGAAAAATTAAGTAGTTTTGGGAAATTACGAACTGACAAAAATATACAGGAAGAGCTACACTAACCTAAAAAGGGATCTTGGAAGTTGTACTGAACTGTAAATGGAATCTAAAGGTGTTCTGATAGGAACCTGGGGTATTTTTTTCCCAAGAATTATGTCTAAAACTTTGACTAATAGTCTTGCAGGTCCTGATCTTTCTGGATCTGTTTTGACAGTTGCATCACATGTTCCTGCACATAGAAAAATGGGGGAAAAGGTTATGGAAAGGGGTTTGCCTTGGTCAAACCCCTATTTAGGAATCAACCTTGAAAATGAATTTGTGTAAAGGAAAGATTGTTGATTTGAAATAAAAGCTAGATCTGAATTGTAAGTTACCTTATACCTTGATGGTGCAATGCTTCTTTTGATGTAATCACAAGTGTTAATGCAATAACCCTTGACTCCACACAAAAAACTCAAAGGAAATCGTGAAAGAAAATATCTTGCACCATGAATGTTGTAGTTTGCCACAATTCTTGATGAAGGAGAAGAATGATGCTCTAAAGGCTTGAAGACTTGGATGCTTAAAGACCTTGAGAATGCTTAGACATAGAAGAGCTCTAGAAATATTGATCATGAATCTTTTTGGTTACCAAAATGAGGAGATATGGGCCACTATATACCTCTTTACACATTTCAAGATTCAAAACTTGATCTAGGCCAATCACAGGAGCTAATTTTCCACCAAAACACCACAACCAAGCCCCAATTCAAATTTTAGCCAAATTCTTGGGGAACAAAAAACCTTGGGCATTTTGTACCTAGGGGAATGAGCCAAAATTGAAATTGAAGTTTGGGTAGATAGGGTAGATTCTGGACTAAGAGGCACAACTAATTTCAAGGTCGAGAAGAAGTACAAAGGCCACAAATGGTAACATAGGGCCCATGTAGGCTAATAAATGATGGAAGAGGAGAAATAATAGATGAATGTGCCTAGAAATAAGGGCTCGTGTCAATATTTGGTGAATTTGAATTAACATAAGATCTATAATATTAATTTAAAGTTCTATTAAGCATTAGGAGAGTGTGAAATCAATGTGGGAATACATGCTAAAATGGGGCTAACTTGAGAATCTAATTATATGTGTTGACTTTTTAGGATGGTACATTTAGCCCCCACTTTATCAGGAGTATGAGTCCACCTCATGCTCACAATAAATTAGAAGAAAGAGGGATAAAGATATTGGGATGTGATCATGGGCAACCTGGAAAGAGATAAGACATCACTAAGTTTAGGGACACAAGCCCCCAAACCAAGGATCTTAACTTGTATGATCACATGCAAGGACGCATAAAATAAGAACAAAATCCTAAAGCTTATTAAGATTCCAAGTCAGCTAGTTGAAGAGACCTCAATAAAGAAAATATCTCAACCACTAGCATCATGCTCGAAAATCTATCGCAAAAGAACAAGCAGTCACATGAAAAGAGTGAGAGCGCACACCAAAGATGAGATAAGACTCCATTATCCAATCATAATGCAAAGTGCATTATGCTACAGAATCATGAATGAGAGAAGAAGACAATCATGGATGACACAGACTAGCCAATTGTGTTGTGTTAGGTGATCCATGAGAGAGAGAAGGAAAAGAGAAGAGGGAGTAAATGGTCAAGGAAATTGTGTCATGCTACTTTCACCCATCAAAAAATGTAAAGAGGGTGTTGATGGTTTAGTACATGTTAGTCAACTCATAAAAGTATATGCAAATGAGAGGTTGATGTTAGAATAATGGAAGGGTGTGTACTGAGAGGGGAGGGGCTTTTCTCAATTAACCTTAGTACTTATTTCTTGTATAGCCAGCCATTGTAGCTTTCCTACTTCATGCATGCAATATAATAGCATAAGTGTAAATGTATGAAAACAAACATTTAAACATTCATGAAACTTATTGACACATGACACAAGTATTTGGTAACATAGAAACCTTTGTTAGAAGGTGAAAGCTATTGTGGGGATGCAACCCACAAAGCTTCACTATCTGCAGAATAGAAGGTGCATGTTAGGGCTACAAGCTGTGACCACTTCTGATGATATTACCATGTTAGGAGTAACATGTTAGACTTGTTAAGTCTACTCAGTTAAGAGATTTTTGCAACACAATGTATGTGTGCACTCGATTAAGAGATTTACAATAAGACTGTTAAGTCCACCTTCTTGAAGGATTTTTTCTATTTGCTACAATTGTTAGAGAGTAGAAAAAAATATAGATGACCTAATAGCTTGCAATCTTGAATTGTTGATTACAGATCCATTAAGTTCACAAAATATATGTATCACATATTGTGATGAATAATACCTTTGTTCTGCTCGGTAGTCTTGAATGTAGTTCTTCATAACTGAATTCTTCTTTATATGTCCTTCTGCATGAAAACCTTTGTTTAATCCATAGATGTCCTTGTGTGGCTACAATCATCATGTTCTTGATTGATTATACATCTATATATATAATGTTTTGACCTAATTAGGTTTCACGCTTTTCTTAAAAAACTCTAAGATATAAGGTTTACAACTTGAATTTGATCTCCTATTTTGCATGAATATAATAAGTTAAACTAATTAAATCCATCATTTATGCTTTTCTTTATCCACAAGAAATGGTTGTCCAGCTAAGCAAGAAGCTATTTTAAAGACTAAAGTGCTTTAGTTGACGTGTAGTTCAGATCCTCTTTTATCGGTGTTAAAACTGTCTCTCGGTTAGACTGGTGCTCGGTGATGTCTATGAGTACTGGTGCTCGGTTGATATACTCTGCTTAATTGATATACTGTTTGGTGTTCATAACATCTCGGTGACCACTGTGCTCGGTGAACACTACGCTCGGTGATCATTGTCACTCGGTGAATGTTGTTGCCCGGTGAATGCTGACCGACCGACCAATATTGTCTACTTGAATACTAATGACAAATTTTGATCCTTTAAGGATTATCAATCTCCCCCTTTGGCATTAGTATCAAAAACTGATATGCACAGTATATATACCAAGCTCTTTACTTATACAATGACTCCCCCTATGTGCATGCTCTCGGTATGTAGATATAATGTATGTACATGTTTCCCCCTTTACAATGTAATGTACATGTGCATTTTCCCCTTTTTTTGAAATTAATGACAAAGATGTATAATTTATAGCTTGTCAAGAATATGCTTATGATATTGCTTGATGTCTTCCATTAGCTTTTCCCATTTCTCCTTCAGGTTCTCTAGGGTCATTTGCTCCAATGTGAGTTGAGCATGCATGTCATAGATGCTTTCAACTACTGACATCTCTGGGGTGGAAATTAGTGTCTTTGTCGTAGTCATATGTGTCATCAGCAATGTGAGATTCATTAGTAACATGGCTTGTATCTCATTTACTTCATCTCTAATTTTTCTTTCTTCCTTTTGTATTTCAAGTCTCAACCGCTTAGATTCAATTAGTTTTTCATAATGCAGTTTGAATGCATTTGGATCGGTTGAAAGATTTTGTGCACTAGCTTGTAGATCTTCATTCAACTTAGCTATTTGTGCATCTTTCTCAGTGGTGAATTTTTCAATAGTACATAACTTTTGAACTAAGGTAACTAGTTCTGAAATAACAAGATCTAGTGTAGTTACTAGTTTAGAAAGTTTCACCTTCTTTACTGCCACTTCTTGGCTTATTTTCTCTGTGAGCCTGTAGTGATACTTTTCTTCTTCTCTTTCCTCAATGACCTTCTTAGCGTCTACATTTGGTTGTGTGATAGCCTCGGTCAAAACTGCTAGTTGATCAATCTGTGTGTCAGGAACTACCTGCAATAGAATATCCTTTGTTGTTTCTAGGACTTGTGTATTTTTGTGTTCCTTTTTGAGATTTTCCTGTTGTGATTTCCTTTTGCATAGCTCCCCATACCTTGATAATGACTCAGGATCAAGTGTTCTTGGATCGCAGTCAGGTATGTATATTATCTCATTAAGTGTAACATGGGCTTTACTTTTCTTGTTCTTCTTGTTCTTCGGAATGTTGCTTGATGCAAGGGAATGATGGATGATAGAAAGAGACTTTTGTTTCTCTATTTCTATCATTGATTACTTTCAAGGTGTGGTGCCTTGGCTAGGTTGTTTGGTCAGTACCTGTTGGTCGGTTGTAGACGTCTCTACATCAACCTTGTCTTGACTTGCAGCCTTGTCTTCCTTTCCACTATCCTCGGTGGGTGCATCACTCGGTTTCTCATCTATTTTCTTTTCCCCTTGTTCATCACCTTTATCCATTGGTGTGTTTGTTTCAGGCTCGGGCGTTTTCTTCTTTGCTTTGGTCATTATATTGATAGCTTGTATTAATAAAGACATATTACTTGGTATTTGTGCTTGTGCAACATTTGTAGTGTCCTATTCCTTTGTTTGCTCGGTGGCAATATTTACATCATCATTAACCTTGGGATCATCATCAGAATCAATATGAGTTATATATTTTATAGTGATGTCTGGTGTTTCCTCTAATGATTGCAATATTTGATGAATATATCCATGGCCTTACTTGTCTCTGTTGTCAAATCAATAGGATTGACATCCTCAGTGTTGTTGATGAAAATGTGCTCGGGGCTCGGTGTGGCCTCATTCTCCTTGGTGTGTGCAGTCTCGATTAGAGATAGTACCTTCTCGGGTGGATTAAATTTATGTGTCCAAATCTTATTGCTATCAATGTCAATATCTTCGATCTTGTTCTGCAATACCTTGTATGCTCTTGTTTTTGCAAAAAATTTATTTTCATGCTCCTGCATTGTTGATTCAATTTCTTCAATTGTGGAATCGGGCATGAAATTAACTAAGATTATTTCTCTCATTTGCTTTTCCATGTGCAATGCATATGTCCACCTTGCCGATATTTTATCTTGTAGCTCCTTTAGAATATGAGTACCAAATTGTAGAGGTACATATTTGTATGCTACCATCATTTTAATGATTGCTTCTTCTATTTTGTTATGATCCTCGATAGACAGATTTACCCATTGTCTAATCTTGTGATGTGATATATTGCCTGTATTGATGATTGACTTTGTAATTTCATCAATTGTCTTTGGTATTTTGGTCTTTTCTACTTGGATCCTCTATTCTCTTTATGCTTCTGTAGTATCATCCTTATCCTCTCTTCTTCTTACATATCTCTTTCGTTGTCTCGGTGCTTGTTGCTCGGTTGAGGCTTTTATTTTCATATATGTTTTAACTGTGCCTTTCTTCAAGGGTGATGAGTCTACCTTGGTTGTTTTGCTCCGTGTCCTGGATGCAACTGTTACATCAGTAACTTTTGTTTTCTTTGCCTTTGGAGGCTCTACATCTGATTTAGTAGACTCAAAATCACTTAGTTCTTTTCCTTCACCGACAGGTGACTGTTCCTCGATGATATCTGATGTTTGGTCCAACTCTTCATCAATTACTGAGAGTTTATTCTTAAGTGTTTTCACCATTTGAGTTTGCTTCTTCCCTATCTTCTTAACTACCAAGCCAGTCTTTATTCTTGACTTGGATTCCTCATATGTGCCAAATCTTCTTATAGATTTATCAACTGGTTCATTTAGTAGGGATTCAATGGCTTTTGTAGCCTGATCTATGTCAATTTCATATTCCAATGGTGGTAACCATGATGTTCTTAGGTTGGTGGCTTTGATGAGTGTAGTGTCGGTGTCAACTACAAAGCATATCTCATCTTTGTATTGTTCCACCAACTGTGTAGGGATTCTCATCCTCTTTTTCATCCTATTCTTAAATGTTTTGAAGTATGCATCCAATAGTGGAATGAAATTGTCTCCTAGCGATTTAATGTAATCACTAATCTGTGTTGTGATCGATCAGTTTGTATCCAAGTGACATTACCGATTGAAGGAAAGAATTTCTGAAAGTAAAATAATGTGCACATTAATAGAGAACTGAACTTACATGTATTATATCATGTTGATCTAATTATTGTCATGTTTTCTTCCAGTTACTTTAGTAGCAGCTCTGCTAGGTCTAGTTGCACTCCTTTCTTCACTATCTTTTATGTTGTGTCAACCGCTCCACAAGCAATGTTGTTCATCCTGCTTGCTTGAAATATCTTGTAACCTATTACATATGCACCGGATGTCATTTCAAGGTCGGTGATTGAATTCACTTTCAGACCTCTATCGTCCCATCTAGCTCCGATTAACTTTTCAATCTCTGGGCGTCTAGGGTGCCTTAGGGATTTTGCCTTCTTGGTGATTAGGTATCCTGTTACTGCATGAATCACATCCTTTGTGATTGTTTTAGGTTCATCTAACCACATTTTACCTTCATGCACTCGGTTGAGCACAATATGAATCTATTCTATTTTGAATTCTTTCGAGAATAGTAGGGCATTGGTTAACCCTTTCACTTTGATGTATTTTTACTCATCCTTCATGTTTCCGTCCTTACATAGCTTCTGATAAGATCCTTCAAGTTCAACGTCTCCAATCTCTGCAACTTTGCAGTGAAAGTATGCTCGGATGTCTTCGACTAGCAAAACCCTAGGTGGGATACTTGAAAATTATCCCTTGTCGTCGGGTTGAGCTGCAACCTCAGGGAAGAACTTGTAGTTAGGTTCTTCGCAGGTCAAGTTCTTGTTAAGAACAACCTTCTTATCCTTTTCCATTTTGATCTTTGAGGTTCGGGAAGTGGTTGCCATTTTTCGTAAAATTAGGGCTTCTTTATAAATAACCTGATAACTCAGTAGGTCTAGATACTCACTGGATGTTCTTGATGAGTACTTGAAATCTGTTGGATTTGTTTTGGACGTGTTGTGATTCACTCTATAATGTTTTCATTGTAAATTGCTCTTCTCACTCTGCAATATGCTCTTTAAACGCTAGGCGAATGAATGAGTTCATGTTTTCCCTTTTTATAGAAAAATATAACCTAAGTGATGCATTAAATGCTTCACCTACCACTCGGTCAACAAAGAGAAGATGCTCGGTTAACTCTCCAAAGTCTTTAGCTCAGTGAGTATACAATACTTGGTACAAAGTGTTAACTCGGTTGTCTTCCACATGTTTACCGATGATGCTCAGTATAAAGTATCAACTTGGTTATCTTTCATATGTTTACCAATGTGCAGTTTATGCTTAGTTAATATTAACTGACCACACATAACATGCAATACCATAGTGCATCTTCATTCATGCTAATTTGACATATTCTCAATGAATATAGGAACTGATGTAAAATACAACTTTGTAGAGTGCAGTTCCATACTTACTTGTATTACTTAGGTGGGGGTGGTGGGATCACCATATCCATTAGATGAGGTGTCACCAACTGTAGTGCTTGGTCCAGCATTATCATTGTTTGAGGCTTTCCTCCACAATTGATTTCTCATTCTCCTGATGTCTTCAATAGTATTTCCATTTGCAAAAGTGTTGGTCTCTGTCACTCGATCTCTGTAGTCCTTGCTTAAGTGACCGACCTTATGACAATGTAAGTATGTCATTCCAAGGTTAGTCCAGTTTCTAGATCTTCTTATCCATTTCCTCATACATTTTGCAGCTATATGTCCGTATCTACCACATGCTATGCAATTTACCCAAGTTTTGTAATCCCATACTTATGTACTACCGACTCTTCTCGGTTGATATGCATTTTCTTATTCTTTGGGTTTCCAGACTTGCTTTTTCTTTTTCTTGCATTCATCTAATGTGTGGCCATGCATGTTGAAATTAGGACAATGTTTTTTCATGTAAGATTTCTTCTTTGGTTTTTTCATCTTAGATTTTCATTCATGTGCTTTGTGTCCATGCTTTTTACAGTTATAACAATTACCTATGAATGTAGAAGTAGTTTTAGGAATACCTTTTTGCTTTGCTCTTGCAAACATTTGATGTGTGGCCTAGTTTTCCACAGTGGTTACATGAACGCTTCGTTGGTCTTGGATTTGTGTAGACATTCCTTTGATCAAATTGGTTTGATTATTGTCCATGCTTGGTATACCCTAAACCGGTATTGTTGTTGAGTCTTCTTTGTCCATTCAGAAATTCATCCATTCTTTTTGTACTGTCTTCAGCTTTCTTGACCATATCATTATGTTGTTGTTGAATCTTTGCTTCATGCTTTAGTTTCTTATTTTCTTCTTTTAGTTCACCAATAACTTCCAATTTTCCATTAAGTTCTATGTTCACTTGGTTGGCCTCGTGACTCATAAGAACTATTTGATTGGTGATCTCAATGTGATGTTAACTAAGTCTCTGTATCTCAGATTCTTTCTCTTGTAAATTTTCAGTAAGCTTTCTCCTGTCATCAACAACTAAAGTTCTTTCTTGTTCAACTTGTCTAGCATTATTCATAACATCAATCATTCTTACCATATGTGTCTCTTAACCGATCTGCAATACTTTTACTTGTTCAGTCAGATGTTGATTGATTTCATTTAGATTTGTAATGCTTCCTTCAGATTTGTCAGATGTATTACAAGATCCAAATCCAAATGAATCAAATAGGTCAGGTATCTCTTCTTCATGATAGTTATTTTCATTGTAGCCAGATGCCATGGCTTTTCTTTTAGCCAATAACTCTTTCATTTTGATTCTTGCCTCTTTGTATTGCTCAAAGAAAATCTGTATTTGCAACTTCTGATTCTCCATATTTTATCAAGCTTATACCTTTCCATTATATTATATTTTCTCTCAAGTGATTAAAATTTTCCAAAATAAGAGATCTAGCTCTGATACCAATTGTTTGAATAATGGAAGGGTTGTGTACTGAGAGGGGAGGGGTGAATCAGTACCCTTAAAAAAATTTCTCAATTAACCTTAGTACTTATTTCTTGTATAACTGATCATTGTATCTTTCCTACATCATGCATGCATTATCATATCATAAGCTTAAATGTATGAAAACAAACATTGAAACATTCATGAAACTTATTGACACATGACACAAGTATTTGGTAATGCAGAAACCCTTATTAGAAGGTAAAAACTGCGATGGGGATGCAACCCACAAAAATTCACTATCTGCAGAATGGAAGGTGCTCGTTAGGGCTACAAGTTGTGATCACTTCTAATTATCTTACCCCATTAGGAGTAACATGTTAGACTTGTTAAGTCTACTCAGTGAAGAGATTTTAGAAACACAATGTATGTGTGCACTTGGTTAAGAGATTTACAATAAGCCTATTACTTCCACCTTCTTGAAGGATTTTTTTCTGTTTGCTACAATTGTTAGAGAGTAGAAAAAAATATAGATGACCTGATAGCTTGTAATCTTGAATTGTTGATTACAAATCCATTAAGTTCACAAAATATATGTATCACCTATTGTGATGACTAATACCTCTAGTATGCTCGATATCCTTGAATGTAGTTCTTCATAACTGAATTCTTGTTTATTTGTCTTCCTGCATGAAAAACTTTGTTTGATCCATAGATGTCCTTGTACGGCTACAATCACCATATTATTGATTGATTATACATCTATATATAAAATGGTTTGACCTAATTAGGTTTCACGCTTTTCTTGAATAACTCTAAGATCCAAGGTTTACAACTTGACCTTGATCTCCTAGTTTGCATGAATACATTCAGTTAAACTAATTAAATCCACCATTTACACTTTTCTTGATCCATAAGAAATGATTTTCCAGCTAAGAAAGAAGCTATTTTAAAGACTAAAGTGCTTTAGTTGACGTGTAGTTCAGATCTGATTTTCTCGGTGTTAAAACTATCTCTCGATTAGACTAGTGCTCGGTGATGTCTCTATGTACTGGTGCTCAGTTGATATACTCTGCTTGGTTGATATACTGCTCGGTGTTTAGAACATCTCAGTGACCACTATTCTTGGTGAACACTGCACTCGGTGATCATTGTCGCTCGGTGAATGTTGTTGCTCGGTGAATGTTGACCGACCGACCAAAACTGTCTGCTTGAATACTAATGACAACTTCTGATCCTTTAAGGATTATCAGTTGAATGGTCTAGCAATTTGCATTATGCTAGTCAACCCATGAAGAGGATAGGTTAAATGGTCTAAAAAATTATGTTATGTGAGTCAACCAATCCTAAAAATGTATGAAAATGAGAGGTCAAATGGTCTAGCAAGTTGTGTTATGCTAGTCAACCAATCCTGAAAATGTATGCAAAGGAGAGGTCAAATGGGCTAGCAAGTTGTGGTGTGCTAGTTCAACCAATCTTAAGGATTGTGTATGAGGAATTCTTCAACCTGTTGGGAGCAAGCTCAAACATGCAAACATTAGTGGGTTAGCACATAAATCATTTCAAAAGCATGTAAAGGAGCAAACAATCAACAAAAAACTCAACATAACATCAGATAGAACTTAAAAATAAGTAAGAATGCACCCTATTCTACTCATTTTGATTTTCTCTTTTAGATTGTATGTAGGTGTGCTCTCTCAAACACACAAAATTCTATGGATCCTAATACAATGCAAGATTATCAAAACAAGAAGAAAGATTCAAGAGATAGTATGAAGAACTAGTCTCAAATCTTCTTCAAGAAGATGATACTCTAAGCTAATTATGAAGATGATATGCATATACTATATAGAAACTAATATTCATTCACTAATTTGAAACCTAGCATGTGATTTCTAAGTGACTTAAGCATGGAAAGCATAAAAACTAGAAACTAAGAACATTAGCATGAAAATAACTATGAATTCTAAAGCAACTCTAGCATAATAACAATGCACAATGAGAGATGAAAATATGAGAGGAGAAGGCCTCTATTTATAGAGTTTTTGGAGAGAGGAAGAGGCTTGGATGAAGTGGCACCTATGTGGCATCCACATAAGAGCC
>MU227991.1:1612867-1623298 GCA_018584345.1 Thuja plicata | reverse complement strand
TATATATATATATATGATGAGGACTCTATTGATGCTTATGATGTATGATCTATATGATGTGTTGATGCATACGACTATATGATTACTGACATTTGATGCTTGCAGGATGTGATGAATATGGATGACTTGATTATGTATATATGATGTATGACTTATGCAGGATGGATGATGCTTATATATATATATATATGATGTACTGACGTGTGTGGATGCAGGATGTGATGTGTTTTTATGATGTATGCAATGTATATATGTTAATGTTTTATGCATGACAAATGAACCTAAATGATGCTTTAACAAAGACTAAAATGAATCTAAATGAATTGATTATGCAAGTGGTACATGAATCTAAATGTTGTAATAATGTGAGATGAACCTAAATTGATGAACTATGCAAGATGAATTAACAATGAACCTAAAATGGATGAGCAATGCAAGATGAATTAAAATGAATGTGCAACTGAGTGAACAATGAAATCTAAATGAATCTAAAGATTAAAATGACTTAATTATGCAAGATGTACATGTTTTTAACAATGCAAGACTAAAATGAATCTAAAATGGATTAACAATGCAAGATGACTTAAATGAACCTAAAAATGGAGTAACAATACAAGATGATAAAATAGAGTAACAATGCAAGATGATAAAATGAATCTAAAATGAATTTAACAATGTAAGATGATAAAATGAATCTAAAATGATTTGATCATGCAAGATGAATAATGGATACTAACTATTGACATGATAATTAATGCAATTTAATAATGAACATTGTGACCTGAATGGTGGATCTAATGTAATCTAATGAATCTAAAATGATGAATCTAACGAGTCTAGATGCAATAATGATACAAGAGGTAATGAATGAAATGGATGCAGTGGGTGCAAATGGGACTCACCTACACACACACACACACACACACACACACACACACACACACACACATATTTTGTGTTGTGTCACAATCAATTGATAAACTAGATAGGTGGACTATGGAGGATCGGGCATGGAATGTTAGCAAGATGACGACTAAGGATGTTAGCATGATGGTGGGAAGATGGAGTGTGTTACGAATGTACAAGGATCAAACTGAGCAATTAATTACAAGCAATTAGGTACAATGATTATGTACAAAGATTGTTGCCAAGATTTTGATTGGATCATGTTACCTGTCTCGATGCATGTGATAGTTGTGTGTGCTGATTGATTAGTTCAAGAGGAGAGATACATCCTGCAAGAACCCAAAATGATGATGATCTAGATTTAAGTTGACAAGAGGAAGGATACATCCTCAAGACTCATTTCCAGAAAGATGGGACTTACCAAGTTGATTGATCAAATGCGTACTACAAGCAAACTATAGAACCAACGTAGGATCTTACAAGGAGCAACTTAGGACACGAGAAATATATAGGACTGACACTCGAGGCTTTAGATAGTACAATGTATGGACAAAAATATACAAGATTATGTGTACAAAAGCTCAGGATATGAGATAGGAAGATCATTGTGGACTAGTGCGTATGATATGCGAACACCCAGGGAATGTAGAGAATGTGGAGATTAGTGGAGATGTGTTGCTGGTGATGGAAGGAAATGAGATTTTGATAGATAATGGAATGGTCCATTATGTGTCATGCCTGTTTCCAAGTTTTCATCAGCCATACTTGTCCAAGGCGCCTGATTGCCAAGTTTTCACCATTGGACAAAAGTTTTTTTCTCTTTATTTTTCTTTTTGATTTCTTTGGATCTTTTTGATTTTTTGATTTTTTTGATATTGCCCAAGTGCCTGTTTACTAGGTTTTCACTGGGACAACCATTTTTTCAGCTTCATTTTTCTGATTTTTTTAGAGATTTTTTCAGGACTGTTTTTCATTGTTTTTATGCTTTCTTCAGGACTTTTTATACTTTTTATGGATTTTGCTCAGATAACTGGAATGAACAACCAATCGTCAGGCATAGAAGCACCTAAGATGAAGGATGTTGATAGGATCAATCAATGATTCTCCTTCTGGGGTAGAGAGTTGATAGGCCCCAGAACTGAAGCATGCAGTGACAACATATGGGCCTTGCCAGGTGACTTCAAACTTGCCTTTCTTTTCCCGATTAGTACCCACTTTCTGATTTTCTTTTAGCACAAGGTCCCCTGCCTAGAACTGGCGTGGGTGGACCTTCTGGTTATAGTTCCATTTGAGTCTATTATGGTAAACAATCAAGTGATCATAAGCTTGCTGGCACTTTTCATCTAGGAGATCCAGTTGTGTGAGTCGTGCTACCCAGTAATCTTCATCATCAATCAGGCCTCTTAGTGATACTCGGAGGGAGGGTAGTTCAACCTCAATTGGTAAGACTGCTTCAGCACCGTAGACTAGGGAGTAGGGAGTAGTGCCAGTAGGAGTACAGTAGGAGGTGCGATATGCCTAGAGGGCAGGATTGATCTAGAGATGCCAGTCATGACTAGTATCATTGACAACTTTCTTGAGGATTTTGAGGATGGTTTTATTAGTTGCCTCAGCTTGGCCGTTACCTTGCGGGAAATATGGACTGGAGAAATGGTGATGGATATGGAGGCGAGCACAGAGATCATTGACATGTTGATTTTCAAATGGTGTATCGTGATCTGTGAAGATGGTGGAGGGTATGCTGAAGTGGCAAACGATGTGATAGAGGAAATTTGGATATTTGGACACCACTAGTGAGTGTGAGAAGAATTGCTTCGACCCACTTTGTAAAGTACTCCGTAGTTGTGATTATGTACTTGTGGCCTTCAGAAGAGAGGGGAGTAATCTTATCAATGAGGTCAAAACCCTAACAAGAGAAGGGACAAGGAGGCGCAATAGGTCTGAGGTCTTGAGTAGGAGCATGGATCAAATTAGCATGTTGTTGACAAGGTAGACACTTTTTGACGAACTCACAAGCATCATGTTCCATTGTAGGCCAATAGTACCTTGTACGTAGAATTTACTTGGCTAGGACCATGCCACTCGTGTGGGCACCGGAGATCCAGCATGTACCTCTTGTAAAGCCTGGGCAGCTTCATTTTCATCTAAACATCTGGAGAGTACATTGTGATAGCCTCGACAATAAAGGGTATTGGCTACGAGGGTGTAACGGGATGCTCTGTGGATAAGGTTTTGGCGTTGGTTTGCAGTGAGATGAGGAGATATGATACCATTTTGTAGGTAATCTTGGATATCGTGGTACCACAGTGACTGAGGACCAACCAAGACACATACGTGATTCGATTCATCATTCTCATAAGCGGGAGCATGTAGTTGCTCAACTAAGAATTTGTATTGCGTAGACTCGTGGGGAATCTTGAGAAGGGAGCCAATTGTGGCCATTACATCAGCAACTTTGTTCTATAAATGTGGTACTTGTGTTATCTGTAAGTGGAGGAAATGTTCTTTTAACTTGTCAACCATCTGCTTATATGGCGTCAATTTGTCATCTTTGGTTTGATACTCATCCAAGACTTGTTTGATGGTGAGTTGGGAGTCGCCAAAGACCCAGATATCTGTGATGTTCCATTCTATGGCCATGCAGAGTCCTATAATTAGTGCTTCATATTCTACAATGTTGTTTGTGCAGGGAAATCCCAATTTGAATGACATGGGGATGTAGTCACCTTGAGGTGTGACAAAAATTATTCCTGCCCCTGTGCCATGAGTTGTGTAGGACCCATCAAAGTAAAGTTGCCATGTTGATTGTTCTTCTATCATGTATAAATGCTCATCTTGAAATTCTGTGACCAAAGGATATGCATCTACCAATGGTGCTTCGGCTAGCTGATCAGTAATAACTTGCCCTTTAATGGCTTTTTTGTCGACATATTGAATATCAAATTCACTTAGCAACATAACCCATTTTGCCATTCAACTTTTAAGTGTAGTCCTGGAGAGTAGGTACTTGAGAGGATCCACCTTTGAAATGAGCTTGGTTATGTGACTAAGCATGTAGTGGCAAAGTTTTTGAGTGGCGAAGACCACTGCTAGACATGCTTTTTCCATAGGAGAATAATGGAGCTCATAACCCACTAAGGTTCGATTGATATAATAAATAGCTCTTTCTTTGCCTTTGTCATTCAATTGAGCAAGGAGTGCCCCCAATGCTATAGTAGTAGCAGAAATGTATAGGATGAGTGGTCAACCAGGTACAGGTGGTACTAAGATGGGTGGATTAGCCAAGTATTCTTTGATTTTGTCGAAACTCTTCTGACACTGAGGATCCCACTTGAATGTATTATCTTTGCGCAGGAGATGAGTGAATGGTTGGCACTTGTCTACTAGTTGAGAGATGAAATGATGCACAGATTGTAGCTTTCCTTAGAGGCTGCATAGCTGTCAGAGTGTTTTTGGTGGAGGCATCTCTATGATAGCTTGTACTTTCTTTGGATCAATTTCAATGCCTTGTATGGATACAATAAACCCTAGGAGTTTCCCTGATGTGACTCCAAAGACACATTTCTTAGGGTTGAGCATCAAGCAGTAGTGCCCTATTCTATCAAAGACGCATTCTAGAACATCTAGGTGATCTTCCCTTTTTACTGATTTTGCCAAGATATCATCCACATAGTCTTGAAGGATCTTGTGAATCATGTCATGAAAAATGACAGTCATGGCTCTTTGATAGGTTGCCCCAACATTCTTTAAGCCAAAAGGCATCATGTTATAGAAAAAGGTGCCCCAAGGGGTTGTGAATGATGTCTTATGCTGATCTTCTTCTGCAATGCAGATCTGATTATATCCGGAAAAGTCATCCATGAGTGACAACATCTCATGTCCTGCTGTGAGATCCACAATCATGTCTATGTTTGGCAAGGGAAAATCATCCTTGGGACATGCCTTATTGAGATCTATGAAATCTGTACATATCCTAATTGATTTATTAGGCTTAGAGATGGGCACCATATTAGAAATCTAGTCATAATAGTCAATGGGGCGGATGATCTTGGCGTGGAGTAATTTTTCTAGCTCCACTTTGGCAAGTAGTGCCACTTTAGGGTGCATCTTTCTAAGCTTTTTCTTGACAGGTTTGATGTTCGGGTCCACTACTAGATGATGGACCACCAATTTGGGATCTAACCCCAGCATGTGGGAATAAGACCATGTGAACTTGTTGATGGATTCATTTAATAAAGTGACAAGATCACTTTCTTTTGCTTCACTCAGAGATGATGCTATGTATGTGATGGTGGGATTTTCTTTGGTACCCAGGTTGACAGGTTTTGCTTCTTCAATGAGAATTGATGACTGTTCAAGCCTGTAATCTCGAATAAGAGGAAGAGGAGATTCTTCATCCTCTGGCACCTCAGAGAGGTTTTCACCAGGGGATACACCCTTTGTTTTTACATTTTTATGATCAGATAGCGCCCCAGAGGAGTTTTCGCTAAGGGATCAATTTTTCTCTTTTTTATTTTTGTTTTTTGTGTCATTTTTGTGGCTAAAGTTCTCCTCTTCCCCAAAGTATGCCTTTGGGTCCAGCTTGTAGACATATGTTGAGTCTTGCCCCCAGTCACTGCTTTGCTCAGTTGCTCCCATAAAGCTTAGGAGCGCATCCTCACTTTGGAACTCGTCAACGTGTATGACACTTGGTTGGTCGCAATCTATGAGTTTAGGGAGGGGAAGGTCAATGAAGAGGATGGAAATTTGTTGTAGGACAACAATTCCCAGGAAGGTTTCATCATCAAAAACATCGTCATAAGGTCTCACAACTTTCTCTTTTGGATATCTTCGATGTCAACGATTTCGCCTAGGGATGGACAAGAGGAATAGTCAATGAACTCATTGGTGCCCCCATTCATGTCAGAGCCCATACCAAGGCCTAGGTGCTTTTCTAGTCAGGTAGGTACAATAGGATCTTTCATTCCCTGTTCTTCATAACCAAGGCCACCTTCTTGGTAATTCCATTTTTCTGTCACCAGTTTGTGCATTGTGGGGTACTTATCTTTGAAGTAATTGAGGCGACTTGTGTACTTGGGTGGTGGATCTTTATATAGCCATTGGTTCATGTTTGGTGCCATTTCCTGGCCAGTCAAAGTACCTTTTGATATAAAAGTTATAGAACCAAATTGTAGTGCCTTGGTTGTCTCTGATTCTGTTTTGCTTAGATTAGGCTGGCGACCTTGAGTGTGAGGATCAATTGGCAGTGCTCCAACTGTGAAGGCATCAAATAAAGTGTACTCACCACAACCTTTGTTGTTGATCTTGACTGTGGACAAGGTGGAGGAGAGGATTGTTTCTGGGTCTGAATGGGTTCGAGATGAGTTGGCGACAAAGGTGCCAATATCAATCCTAGGACAGTGATTGGAATGTGGAAAGGATGTCTCCAATGCATTGCAGTATGCGAAGGGCTTGGGATCTGCACGGATGGTGATCTCAGTGCCTTTATATGGGAATTTGATGCACTGATGGTAGGTGGATGGGACATCTTGCATAGAATGAATCCATGGGCATTCGAGGAGAATGTTGAAGGGGAGGTCAAGATCAACAACATGACATAGTGTATCCTGGATAATTGGGCCCACTTGGATGGGCAATGATATTGTGCCTTTAGAAGTACGCTCCAGATTGTCATACGCTTTTATTATGATGACATCATTTGTTATATCAGCCTCAGTGCAACCCAACTATTTTATGAATTTTAGAGTACACAGATTTAGGGCCGATCCATTATCTATCATGACCCATTTGATGGAAAAATATTTAACCATAACAGCGATACGAAGTGGGAGATTATGATCGGTTTCTTCAGAGGGTACGTCTATTTTCTAAAGGAGACCCCACAAGATGTAGATAGGTGTCTGACAAGGTTTTGGAATTCAATGAGGTTGATGTCGCTGGGAACACGAGATTATTGCAAGGCTTTATTGAGGATCTCTTGATAAGTGGGTGATGTGCGGAGAAGATCCAGGATGGAAATTTGGGTTGGAGTATTCCCTAGGTGTTCCAAAATGTTGTATTGGGTCCCAGCAGATGGGGCGGGACCGGCACCTGCAACTGTTATCCTGCCTCTATGAGTGGTGATGGTGCATTGGTTATCGACACCCTTGACATGGATGACATTGACGGAGGATTGGACTTGGGATATGCAATCGATGAGATTATCGTAGTTGATATATGCATTTGTATAATCTTTTCTATAAGCATTTTCCACTTGTTTACCCTTTCCTTGATAAGAGGACTGAGTAAGATTGCCTGGGCCTGTACCAAAAGTGTGTTTAGGGAATGCATTTTGATAAATTTTAAGGCCTGCGTTTGGCGATGATTGGGCAGGAGAATCCACTTCGATCTCCTTGCAGTCAATGAGATCCTGGATATAGTGTTTCAACTTCATGCATTTAAGAGTGGTGTGTCCCTTAACATGATGGTATTCACAGTACTCGTTGTCTTTATACCAAGCTGTCTTAGGAGTTGAGTCATCAATGGCTGAGTTTTAGGATACACGACTTGGTTAGCTTGGACCAGCTTGCGGAAGATGACGTCTCTAGGTTCACCCAAAGAGGTAAACGTGCATTATGGCATATTTGAAGTGTGAGGTCTTTGTTGTCCCCATAGGACTGATATAGCATTTGTCTGATTCATAGGACCCTAATAGTTGTGTTGATATGATGTCCCTAGAGGGGGATAGATAGGTGCACCTTGAGGGCGCATGTTTTGCTGATACATTGGTTGAGGATACATGGGATTGGGTTGTTGATACATGGGAGGAGGTTGAGGGTACATTAGTGGTGCTTGCTGATAAGTCTGGGTAGGTGCATTAGGACTAACTACCACAACTTGAACGTGTTTGGTGTCAGTGGCTCCAACTTGGACTAGCTACCACATTTTTGTTCTTTTTCCAGTATCATGATTGATCATTGTTATGTTTGTCAGGATGGGATTCTTTGTAGTGCTTAATCATACCTTCTTCTACGAGACCTCGTTCAAGGTCCATACCCTTGATTCTGATATCGTGATAAGTTTGTATACAGTTCATACACATGTGATAGGCAAGCTTAGGATGAAGGTTGTTAATGAAGATTTTGATTAGATGTTGTTCTGGGGGTTGGTAAGACAACCTTGTAGTAAGCCCTTGCCAGCACTAAAGATAATTGGCCAGGATTTCTCCTCCCTTTTGTTTGCAATTGCATAAGTCAAGGAGTGAGAGTTCATTTTCGACATTATGTGCATATTGGGCCACAAACTTTTTAGATAATTCTGCGAAAGTAGAGACTGTGCTGTAAGGGATTTTGTAGAACCATTCAAGAGTGGTGCCTCCCAAGCTTTTGGGAAATAGTCTCATGAGGAAGTTATTGCTATAGGCCACTTCTTGACAGGCCATGTAGAATTCTTTCATGTGACTCACAGGATCGCCCTTCCCCCGATATTTATCAAATTTTAGGGTCTCAAAGTGCTTGGGGAAGGGTATAGCAGTGATAGATCAGTCAAATGGATAAGGACATACCTCTTCGAACTTAAATGTTTTAGCCTCTGTCCAAGCCTTTAGCTCCTTGAGAGCATTCTTCATTTCCTCCCATTCGTGATTGATTTGTGGGGGAGGATTGTTGATCGTGATTGCAGGATTTCCTTGAACCTAATATGGATCGAATGGCGAGTATGGAGGATTTTGTGGGGGGTATTGTGGTTTTTGGTAGGGTGGTATTTGATCAACGTATACGGGTTGTTGTGGTGGAAGTTGTGGTTGAGTGGAATACTGCAGTGGAGGAGGTGTTGGCGCTTGATAAGATTGTTGCAACTGTTGGAAATATGCTTGTATTTGTTGCGGCCTTGGATATGTAGGATGAACCTGTTGCACACCTGTATAGGGTGGAGCATAGGTATTTTGTGGCGGGATGCCCCTAGTGAGAACTTATTGTGGAGGGGGAATTGTTTGTGATGCAACAGAAGATGGCATGGCTATGTAATTGGCGGAATGAGTTTGTTGTTGTTGCACGGGTTGGATAAAAGGATTAGCAAACTGTTGCAGTGGTTGTGCCATGAGGGGATTTGCCCCCTGTGTTTGTGGTTGTGGCAGCTATGTAGTTTGGATAGTGGGTTGTGTAGCTGTGAAGGGGTTGATTGGTTGTTGTTGTGCTTGGGATGTGAATGGATTGGTGATTTGCTATTGTTGGATAGGTTGTTGTTGTTATTGTTGGATAGGTTGCTGTTGTTGTTGTTGGATAGGTTGATGTTGGATTGGTTGGATAGGAATTTGGGGTATGACGAAGGGATTCGTAGATGGTTGTAGTATGGAGGGATTTGGGTTGAACAATGTGTGAGGTGGAACTACTGGCATTCATTGTGATTGAGTTGTTGGTGGAGCGGGAAAAGTGGACCCTTGCAGAAATAAGGGTTGGTTATAGGCGTTAGTAGGTGGCATGCCTATGGTGAAGAAAGGCGGAATGGGCATGGAGACTTGGGTGATTTGATGATGTGAAGTGGTTGTATCACTTTGAATGGGTTGAGTAGGAATAGGTAGAATGGTGGTTTGCCATGTGCTAACTAGTGGTGGTGGAAAGTTTGCAACGAATGTTGGGATTGCTTGCGAAAGAGGAGCAACTGTGGTTTGTGGAGGTGCTTGCATAGTGATAGGGGGTATTGTTTGTGCTGCTCATGTGGCATCAGGAGGTAGGGGTGGGTGTTGTGTGCATGATGGAAGGTGGAATGGAGGGATGAACTACTTGCGTGAGAAGAGTTCCCACTTGTAGGGCTCATTGAAGCAGATCAAAAACTTTATTTCTAGTGGGATAAGGACGTTCCCTTGGAAGTGCCATAGGTCATGTGACAAGTGTGGGTATAATCCATGGTGGAAGTTGAAGTCCTTATTGTTGGATGTCCAAGAGTACCTGGTTGTTGTTACGTCCACTCATGGCATTTACCATGTGGACAAGCGCTAGATGGTTGATAAATGTTTCCACAATACTTAGAGTGGGAGTTTCATTAGTGTCTACCTAGATATGTTCAATTTGATCATTGGGCTAAGGCGCATAAGTAACCATGACGTTGGTATTGTCAGTTGAATGATTAGATGAGCTAGCGGCAAGATTAGGATCCATGTTCTTCCTCTTCTTAGTGGCTTGTGTGATAGGTGGCATGAAATGACTATCCTAAGGGGATATGAGATGCAAGATGTATGTAAGGATGCACCTAGGAAACTAAGGATGATGATTCTAAGATTAGGATGTGCTTAAGACGTTGGATGCGCTTCTACGGATTAAGGATGACTTGATGTATGCAAGGATTAAGGGTTGCTTTCCCTAGTGTAGGATCAAGTGGATATGATTGTCTACCTAAGACAGACTTGTGGTCTTCGGCGGACTAGATTCTTTGTTAATGTGAACCAACCTTTTGATCAAGGTGATGAGGTTGCAAAAGACAAAGGGGATTATCCTAAACAATGCTTAGTTTAAGGACACTCAAGGATGGGGTTTGATTAAGATGTAGGTT
>MU227991.1:1567714-1611387 GCA_018584345.1 Thuja plicata | reverse complement strand
TGAAATACATTAGAATAGTATTTAAACTATTGATAAATGAAACTATTTAATTGATTGAATTAAATAGTTAGAGGAATAAGAGGGAAAATAATATTAATAATAATATTAATATTTTTGGATGTCTACAAGGACAACCAAGGAAAGAATTGTATCGAAGAAAATATACCAAATTATACAAACGAGAGTGATCTAGGCCTATCAAATTATATTACTCTAGTGTACTCTACCTGAAATACTAAATATTTGCAATAAGGAGGCCACATGTGCCCCCCCTTAAGATGGAAAAATGAGATTGTTTTGACAAATTAAGGAAAAGAGACCTAAATAAACAAAATTTCTCAACCACTAGCATCATGCTAAAAAATCCATTGCAAAAGCACAAGCAGTCACATGAAAAGAGTGAGAGCACACACCAAAGATGAGATAAGGTTCCATAATCCAATCATAAAGAAAAGTGCATTATGATACAAAATCATGGAGGAGAGAAGAAGACAAACATGGATGACATAGACTAGAAAGATGTGTTATGATAGGTGATCCATGAGAGAAAGAAAGAGAAGGAGAAGAGAAGAGGGTGAAATGGTCTATCAAATTGTGTCATGCTGCTTTAACCCATAGAAAAATGTAAAGATGGTGTTGATGGTCTAGTGCATGTTAGTCAACTCATAAAAGTCTATGCAAACGAGAGATTGAATGGTCTATCAAATTGCATTATACTAGTCAACCCATGAAGAGGATGGGTCAAAGGGTCTAGCAAATTATGTTATGCTAGTCAACCAATCGAAAAAAATGTATGCAAAGGAGAGGTCAAATGGTCTAGCAAACTGTGTTATGCTAGTCAACCAATCCTAAAAATGTATGCAAAGGAGAGGTCAAATGGGCTAGCAAGTTGTGTTATGATAGTTCAACCAATCCTAAGGATAACCAAGGAAAGCATTATATCTAAGAAAATCTACCAAAATATACAAAGCAGAGTGATCTAGGCCTATAAAATTGCATTATGCCAGTGTACTCTACCTGAAATTATAAATATTTGCAATAAGGAAGCCATATATGCCCCCCTTAAGATGAAAAATGGGATTGTTTTGACATATTAAGGAAAAGATAAAAAAGGATGAAGCACCTTAAACAAGAAGGGGGTATCCCACAAGAAACACCCAGTCCAAGCCAAAGAGGTCACAACTCCTATGAGGTCAAGAAAGGGACGAATGCAAAGAGATACCATGTCACAAGTGTAAAGGGATCCTTTTGAAGGATTTTGAAAAGAGATATGGAACAATAAGGGAAGAATCACACCTTCCCTATTGCTATGCTAAGGGATTCTTAAGGAAGGAAGACACACTTTTAGCCCCCATGGTAAGGGATTTGTTTACCATGGATACCCAATTGTGAACAACAAAGAGGTTATGATCAAGGATACATACCTATTGTATAAGATAAAATCCCTAATGTAAACAAACAATTCTATGTAAGATGAGATATTGCATGATAAAAAAATGCCACATATCCAAGAGGAAAAAGGATCCTTAGGAAGGATGAAAGATTGGTGTTGGTACTCTCAAATTTGGCACAAATTTGGCTTGACCAATTTAAACTTTTCTCTAAGGCAAGGTGCGTACCCTAAAAAACTCTTCGAAGAGGCCTAATTGGAGTACAAGTAAAATGAGACCTGATGATTTGTATGAGATACCGATTGGGGAACATGTGGAAAAACTATAACAGATTAAATATAATGGGTTACAAATTTCAGATGTAAGATTTGATGTGTTTTGAAGAGGGTCATTTGGAGGTGTTCACTTAAATCTGCATTTTGCACATTTCCTTATTATATCAAATGGCCTACTTTGCATGCTTGCATCTTTGGCCAAATCAAGACTCATGATATAAGGATTATGCCAAAGTTTTTTAGGCATGAGATAGAAGCTTTGTTTCCATTTTCAGATTCCCATGAGTTCTTTTTCACAATTTGCCAAAGTCATTCTGTTTGCAATAAATTCTGATTCTCATAGTGTAATTTGAAGAATTACTAAGTACCCTATTTTGAGGTCTTTCACTATGTACCCAGTTGAATTCCCTGAAGAATTGAGTGTTCCTCTACTTTGAAAACATGGAGATGTACCTTCCTGGAGATTTTAGACTCTGATTAATCTAGTTGACCATTTTTCTCGGCCCATTCCAAAACTAATTTCTGTATTTTTATTGTGTTTAGGTTCAGAAAATAGTTGAAGTGCTAACTTTGCAGATTAGTGCTAGTTGACCAGTTGATCGTCATAGAGGGCTGATTGAAATTTCATATTATTTTTGTGAAAGTGAATCTATGTTCAAGGTTCCAGACTGTAAGAGTCTTATTTGATAGGTTTTTGAAGTCAAAATCGAAAGCAATTTATGCAGATTAACAGTGTGGGCAGAATTGATTTTTAGAGTGGTCATTTTCAGAGGATCATAACTTCATGTCAGATTATGGTTTTGAGATGTGAATTGTTTCCTTTTAATCCTTGTATCTAAGTGTATTATCATGGTCAATGGTCGAGCCTCAAAACATGATTTCCTATTTTTGCAAAGGCTAATCCATTTGCATTTTATGTTGTTTTGACATTTGCGCTTGCACTGTGTTCCAGAATTATCATGTTTGATCGGTTACATTTTGCACATGGATTTGAATCAGGTAAAGCCCCTTTGGGTGCATACTTAGTATGTTTTAAAGAATCATATGCCAAATTATGGATCCTCAGGAGTTGATCCGGTGTCTTTCCAAGTTGCATTTTGGGCAGGGTTTGCATATGTTTGAGTACATCCAATTGCAGAATAAGTGAAGTAGCTCATTTTGAATGTTATTATCTTGCAACCCTGATGTTGTCATGAAAATCCCTCTGGCATCTGGTCAAATAAAAATTGATGTTGTGATAAAAGAAGGGATGGGACCATAAATGGGTGTTGATGTTTGCAGTAGCGTTGTTTTGAACTTTGAGCTTAATAACATACAATGGAATAATGTTTTCCCCAAGTATGTGTGAAGAATATGTATTTTAATACATGAAAAATGGTCAATATGTGAATGATGTAAATGAAGCAATTGAGGCAGCAGTTAGCTTTTTAATTTCTAAAATTGTGAATGGTGATGGACTGGATACAGTAATATTGGACATTGATGAAACAACTTTGTCCAACTTTCCCTACTTCAGTACTTTTCAGCGTCATTTCATGCTGCATGATGTGGATGCTTGGAATCATTGGGTTGAAGAAGAAAAATATCCACCATTGATTCCCTCTTTGAATTTGTATCAGAAGCTTTAGAACCATGGTCTGGCTTTGATTTTCCTTTCTGGAAGACACGAGAACCAACGAGATTACACTGTGAAGAGTCTCCTTCATGCTAGTTATTCTGGTTGGACAATGTTGATGATGTAGACTAAACATGAGATGCAGATGAATGCCCAAGCTTACAAGTCCAAACATATATTATAATTGGAGAACAAGGGCTTGTTCACCAAAGGTGTTATTGGGGATTCAAAGTGGAATCCTACACAGTTATGTAGGAGGATCGTGCTGGACAAGGAAAAGCTTTAAAACAATTAACAACCAAAGTGCAAATGCCATAGGAAGCTAGCATATGATCTTGCTAGAGACAATCAAGCCACTGCATTTTGACAAGTATAGAAACATGCCCAACAACCTCTGAAACATACTCCCTTCCGCATTATGGAGAAAAGAAAAGTCTGCGTTGAAACTAAAGAGACTCTAGGCAATGCCTTTTTGAAAGGTCGTGCATTACATGGAATCATGCATAGGGGTTGCAACATGTTTTTAGAGGGATAAATGGAGTAAAGAAAGGTTGGCTCAATTGAAAGAGACTTATTCAAAGTCCTGCACAGACATAGACACAAGGATGATCCATCATGTTGGAAGACAACATTCAAATTTATAAAACTCCTCTGCAAGCATGGAAGCCTACATAATTTGGCAGGTGCAAAACTAAAGTTTACAACCTATGCCATATCCACCAGTCTGCGCAGGAGATATGGTGATTGAAAATGTAGAAGCATGGAGACAGGAGTGAATGCCAAGAAAAAACTATGCATTATATTTGATAAAGAACTTGGGCTGCGCAGGATATAGGGAAATATCCCACATGCATGGGGTGGTGTAATATTTTGATGTTTTTATAGTATAATGAACAATATAACATGTGAAGTAAGAGCTAGAGGTCTTGGTGGCCGCTTAGTGCTCGGGAAGGGTGAGTATGCTCAGACTTGGTTGAGGAAACCAATATTTTGGGCGCAAAGTTGATAAACTTTAAAAAACTCATCAAACATTATCCCACATTGGTGGGGTGGAGAAATTTTGTGATGTTTAAATGCAAAAACACACAATATGTAGTTTGAAGAAGGAGCCCAGAGGCTTTGGGTGTGCGTGTTTGAGTGCCTCAAAATGCGTACTAGACAAGCAACAATGGAGGAAGAAAAACCAATTTTGGTGGGGCCCGCAGGGATGACATGGCAGGTGAGGTGGCGGCTGAGGCTACAAATTGTGCATATTTCTCAGGGTGAATGAGATCGATGGTCAACTTAATGGCTTGATGAAAAGATGATCAAAATTTGGGGTATAAGCCATTAAGCTAGCGCGACATGTGGCAGAGCCGACAGTCAGGTGGACCAAGTGGAGGTGATGTGGCAGTATGTTGGAGAGGCCTGTCAGATGGGCGAGGATCTTGAGGAAAAGGAAATTGATGACCGAATTAAAGTCTTAAAGGGAAGATGCTCGAGATATACCCATTAAGAAATTAAGTCAATGCAACATGTGGCACCCAAATAGGTGGAAAAACATGGTGCAGTGCAGAGGTGGCTCCTCCAGACCAATCAGGAGGTTCTACATGGCACAGTCTGGTGCGTTCTGGGTAGAAAATGTGAAATAAAAGGTAAAAAGCAGTGCAGATTTAAAAGGTGCATATGGAAATATATATTTAAAAGATTTGAAAGATGCATACGGGTGTTAGAAATATTATTAAAAAGACAAATGAAAAGCAAATAGATGGGTAATGCATGGGAATAATGATAAAAGAAAATTATAAAGTGTGGGAAAGAAGTAAAGATTAAGGCTCAGATGATGATGCAAACTATGTAAAATGCACAAGTATATATAAAATGCACAAGAATATAGTAAATAATGTTAAATCTACACAGGACTAAAATAATGAGAAAACATTTGAAATATTTTATTTTCAAAGACATAATTTGGATTACAAAGGCTTTCTCGGGAGATTTTTGAGGATTTTCAAAGACAGTCAAAGGAGATATTTAAAAAAAAGATCAAATCAGATTTTTGGCAGTTGAAGAAGAGTTCAGTTTAAGATATTTGGGGGAAAGGACATGTGCTGAACATAGGAGGAATCTGATAGTTTTTTCTTTTCCTACATATTCTAATTTCTGGCCTTTGTACAAGGTTCCAACTTCTTGGTCTCCATAGAGAGTTGTAAAGTACTAGCTCTATGAGCTTCCAGTTGTCTTATGGCTCCATAGGGATATAGTTTATCGATTGTACCAGTTTTGTTATCAGATAGAATAGAAGTTTTCTTTGGTCTTTTGCATATTATTGAAGTGGTTTTATCTGAAGAAAATTGTACACAACAGTGTGTTTCTTCATACTTAATATGGGAGTTCCAGATTTATATCTCTCCTCTGTGTTGTTCTTTTGGGTTATGAATTTTTTGATACATTGCATGGATTCATCTATGTATATGTTATTAGTCCTTAGTTCTCTAGGATCAAATTAAATGAAGCTATGGATATGACATTAGTTCATCTGGTCTACATAAGGATTTATTGTAAGAAGTAATGGTCCGGATTGATTGTATTTATGGCTTAGAATCATTGACAATAGTTGATTATTGTGTATTATGTTTGCTTTGGAGTATTGCCCAATGGATAAGGCACTGATCAAAGATTAGTCTTTCCATATTGATGCATATCTAGTGGGTATGGCTATATTCTGCACTTGAAAATAAACTCTGAAATATCCTATGTTTTATGTGGTTTGTGGTGTTGTACCTATTACATGCTCCACTTCAAGGTCGATGTTCAATGGGTGATTAGCCAGTTACTTAGTGTCCCTTAGTCATGTTGAGACTTTGTGAGATCTCTGCCTGATTGATTCCTTATTGAATATTTGAAGGTGTTGAAGGGTGTCCCCCCTTGGTTTTTCAAAACCTAAAGTGTAGAAGGATGGATTTGCATCCTTGTTAATTGGTCCTTTCTAGTCTTGGTTGAATACTGGGAGTTGGCTACTCTTTAAAATCTATCAGAAAGTGAAAAGGTTGATGTTAAGTAATCTTAGCATAAAAAAAAACCAAAAAAATGGTGACTCTACTGGGGATTGAGTATTAATTGCATAATTAATAAGGTTTCAGTTGAGCTTGGCTCCTTGTCTTCTTAAATTTTAGTCCAGTTAAGTCTGTCCAGATTTGCATAGAGTTGAAAAGTTATTTCTATGTTATGGGGTTTGAAGGATATTGTTTTGTATATGAGATATTTTGGTCCAAGAGCTCATGTCTTGTGAGGAGTTAGTTTTATCTTGTAAAGGTCATTTTACAAAGGGTTTGTTCTTGCAAAATGACATATATTTCCCAATTTGTATTGGGTGGCGACTCTAATTTCTGCAGCAGTGCTGAATGAAAGATTTATTTTAAAATATTTGTAAGATAATAAAGGTAGTCACAAGATAGTGAGGTGAAGCAACATCCCAAAAAATAGCAGGGCAAGCTTCTAAGTTTTCAAAGAATGGACACTAATGGAGAAATTAATGAGAATGCAGTGCTACCCCATCATGAAAATCAGAATGTTTAAATGCAAAGTGTGAAGAGAATTTGAGTTGGGATTACATCTCAGTGGTTTCAAATTTTATTTCCTCCAAAAGGAGATGGTGACTCTACAAAATATTTAGTGGAAGGTGTGAAGGTAACTTTAGATCTAGCATCTTGCAGCCACTACAATACGTGCCAGGTATTTTTATTTTCATGGGTAAGATTTTTCCATGAGAATAGTTTATGAATGGTTCCCTATCAAGTGATAGTAGCACTAGTTAAAAGGGAAGAGTATTGAAGCATTGTTTGCATACTACTTCGATTATTAGTTTTAGCTTTATTCTTTTGGCTTTGGTATGCAAATGGTTTTAAAATTTTGGTCAAGTTCTTTGTGGTCAAACTAAAGTGTTTATGAAGGTATGTGGGAATGTACTTTGATTATTTCTATCCTTGTGTATGTTAAGTGTAACTATGCCTAATAAGATGTCTCAGCAATGTAGTAAACAAGGTCTCAACATTAAGTTGTATGCAACCCTAAACTTCAATGGCATTCCGGGTTACCCGAATCTTATTCCATCTGAAATCAGAAAACATTTGCCAAAGTTTAGTGGTATAAAAGAGGAATCGGCTGAGAAGCATTTAAATGAGTTCACTAATACGATAGAGGATTTTGATGTTGTTAATGAGGACATTATTATGAAGTTGTTTGCACAATCTTTAATGGATGAGGCAAGAGAATGGTTCTCATTTTTGTTACCACAATCTATCAGCTCATGGAAAGAATTTGAAGTAGCATTCAATGAACAATTCAAAGAATGGGTTAATGAATATGAGTTGATTTCTGATTTCTTTAATACTCATATTGGAGATGAGGAGCTAGTATCTAATTTCAATATCAGATTTATGAAGACTTTGAAGAAAATTCCTGAGAAGTGTAGACCCCAAGATGCCATGGCTCTAGTTATATACTTGTGTGCGTTTGATAAAAAAATGAGTTACAAGCTAAGAGATAAAGAACCTCAAAATTTATATCAAGCATGTCAGATGGTGAGGGACATTGAAGGAATGATGAAGTTTGGTTTCATGAGATGCCATAAATCTGAAAATACAGCTTCTCATGGGACTGCATATGGGGCTGAATTTAGAAGTATAGAAGTTCCATGGAATTATTAGAATGCTGGTGAGTTTTCTACCTCAAATGAAACACAGATAACTAATACAAATTAGATTGAGAATGCAGATTTCAACTAGTAGTATAAAGTTTTTTCTGACTCTTCTACACACATTCAGTTTCAAATTGAGACAAAGGTAAAGGAGCAAGTAAGAGATGAGATTTTTTTAGTTGTAGATGTTCAAAGGAAACCTTCTAATGATGATCATGTAAGTGATAAATATGTTGAAGATGTTGTAAATGTTGATTTAGATAATTATCAACATGTTGCTCCAGTCGTAAATTTGTCTTATGTATCTCCTAGAAATTTTGGTTATGTTTCTCATGAGGCTAATATTGATCCAAGAAGTTTTATAATGTACTCAGAAGGAGTGGATAAGCCTCAACATATGTTTACTCTAGCTCTATGTGTCCCAAATGTTGTCTATGAAGAACCAATTGATGTATGTATGCATGAAGCCATTCTTGCAAACGATTATGTATGTGATGTTTCAACACAAGAGCTCCTTTACATAGTTGGTGGTTTTTCTTTTCAACATTCTCATCAGCAAGGTATGCTTAATCCAATATGTAAATCTAAAAATATTGAATCCCTAAGTGATCATAACAGCCTTGCAAGTTTTGTTGAAACCAATGATGATTTTCCTTTTGAAAATCATGATTATAATTGCTTATCTTCTCAAGCTCATAGGGTTGAATGTGGTTAGAAATTTGATGATGTTGATTCAGATGTTTCTATCATTGATGAAGATGACTGTGATATTGAAAGTGATTGTAGATATAATGAATTTTTTAAACCACTGTTTGATGAAGAAGTAGATATGGACCAGCTAGTGTTTTGCTATTCAGATTTTGAGAGGGGTTTCCATGTAGTTTCTAATCCTTTGTATGAGGACATAGTTGAAAATTTAGTTGATTTGAATAATATATCAGATTATGAAAAGAATAACTATGGGAGCCAGGATGAAATATCTGATTCAATATCCTTCTCTAATGATCAGTCTTCTTTTAGTGTTGATTTTGAAGATCCTTGTAGCTTGGAAATGAATGAAGTTTCTTATTATGAAGCAAGTCTGAAATCAGAAGTTACAATTCAAAGTCATTCCCCTGAAAGTTGGTGTAGTATGTATGGGGTTGAGTGTGAGAATATTTTCTTTTATGTCCAAGCACTTGCTGAGGTAAATCATCATGATGTTGATTATGTGGTTGAGTTTGAATGTTTAAAATTTCTAATGTAGCCGGTTGAGTATTTATTTGAGCACGTCAAGGAGATTGATAACAAATAATATCATGTTGCATATAAATGTTCACCATGTTTTGAGTACCAAGGATATTTTTTAGATTATGTATCTTTTCATCCAATGCATGATTTTGTTATGTCACAAGATGTTAGGTGTAATGACAGTGAAAAGTGTGATAGTGGCATGAATAATGCAAAAAAAATTTAGAACGGAAATAAGTTTTATAGAATGATCATACTGCTGAATGATGAAAATCAGACATTTGATAGGGGTAAGTGATTATTTCAGTTTTGTGACTATGGGCCTTTGTAAATAATGTGCATGTTGTATTGCTGCTTTGTTTCCAGTTGTGCATGGTTTGTTTTCAATAAGGAACCTAGTTTTGGGAAGTCAAAAGAAGAATTCTGATTGATTTTTGAGTGGTCTGCTTCACCAAGAGATTCTAGATTCTCTACATGCTCGCAAGGGGCATGCGTCCCCAGACAGAGCCACTATTGGTACTCTCAAATTTGGCACAGTTTTGGAGTGACCAATTAAAAATTTTCTCTAAGGCAAGGTGAGTACCCTAAAAAACTCTTCGAAGAGGCCTAATTGAAGTGCAAGTAAAATGAGACCTGATGATTTGTATGAGATACCAATTGGGGAACATGTGAAAAACCTATCACAAACTAAATATAATGGGTTACAACTTTTAGATGTTAGATTTGATGTGTTTTGAAGAGGGTCATTTGGAGGTGTTCACTTAAATCTGCATTTTGCACATTTCCTGATTATATCAAATGACCTACTTTGCATGCTTGCATGTTTGGCCAAATTAAGACTCATGATATAAGGATTATGCCAAGGTTTTAAAGGAATGAGATAGAATATTTGTTTCCATTTTCAGATTCCCATGAGTTATTTTTCACAATTTGCCAAAGTCATTCCATTTGCAATTAATTTTGATTCTCAGAGTGTAATTTGCAGAATTACTAAGTACCTTATTTTGAGGTCTTGCAGTATGTACCCAGTTGAATGCCCTGAATAATTGAGTTTTCCCCTACTTTTAAAACATGGAGATGTACCTTCCTAAATATTTTTAGACTCTGATCAATCCAGTTGACCATTTTTATTGGCCCATTCCAAAACTATTTTCTATATTTTTACTGTGTTTAAGTTCAGAAAATACTTGAAGTGCTAACTTTGCATATTAGTGCTAGTTGACCAGTTGATCATCAGAGCGAGCTGATTGAAATTTCATATTCTTTGTGTGAATTTGAATCTTTGTTCAAGGTTCTAGACTATAAGAGTCTTATTTGATAGGTTTTTGAAGTAAGATCAAAAGCAATTTATGCAGATTGACAGTATGGGCATAATTGATTTTCAAAGTGGTCATTTTTAGAGGATCATAACTTCATGTCAGATTGTGGTTTTGAGATGTGAATTATTTCCTTGTGATCCTTGTATCTAAGTGTATTACCATGGTCAATGGTGGAGCCTCGAAACATGATTTCCTATTTTTGCAAAGGCTAATCCATTTGTATTTTATGTTGTTTTGATATTTGCGCTTGCACCATGTTCCCGAATTACCATGTTTGATCGGTTACATTTTGCACATGGATTTGAATTAGGTAAAGCCCTTTTGGGTGCATACTTAATATGTTTTAAATAGTCATATTCCAAGTGACGGATCCTTAGGAGTTGATCCAGTGTCTTTCTAAGTTGCATTTTGGGCAGGGTTTGCATATGTTTGAGTACATCCAATTGCAGAATAAGTGAAGTAGCTCATTTTAAACGTTATTATCTTGCAACCTTGATGTTTTCATGAAAATCCCTCTGACATATTGTCAAAGAAAACTTGATGTTGTGATCAAAGAAGGGACGGGACCAGAAATGGGTGGTGATGTTTGCAGGAGTGTTGTTCTGAACTTTGAGCTTAATAACATAAAAGGGAATAATGTTTTCCCCAATTATGTGTGAAGAATATGTGTTTCAATACATGACAAATGGTCAATATGTGAACGAATTAAATGAAGCAATCAAGGCAATAGTTAGCTTTTTAATTTCTAAAATTGTGAATGGTGATGGACTGGATACAATAATATTGGACAGTGATGAAACAACTTTGTCCAAATTTCCCTACTTCAGTACTTTTTAGCGTCATTCCATGTTGCATAATGTGGATTATTGGAATCATGGGGTTGAAGAAGCAAAATATCCACCACTGATTCCCTCTTTGAAGTTGTATCAGAAGATTTAGAACCATGGTCTGGCTTTGATTTTCCTTTCTGGAAGACACAAGAACCAACAAGATTCCACTGTGAAGAGTCTCCTTCATGCTGGTTATTCTGGTTGGACAATGTTGATGATGTAGACTAAAGATGAGATGCAGATGAATTCCCAAGCTTACAAGTCCAAACATAGATTGCAATTGGAGAACAAGGGCTTATTCATCAAAGGTGTTATTGGGGATTCAAAGTGGAGTTCTGTGCAGCTATGTAGGAGGATCGCATTGGACAAGGAAAAGCTTTAAAATAATTACCAACCAAAATGCAAATGCCATAGGAAGCCAGTGTATGATCTTGCTAGAGATAATCAAGCCACTGCATTTTGACAAGTGTAAAAACATGCCCAAAAACCTCTGAAATATACTCCCTTTCGTGCTATGGATAAAATAAAATTTTGCATTAAAACTAAAAGACACTTTGCACAATGCCTTTCTGAAAGGCAGCGCATTACATGGCATCATGCGTGGGGGCTGCAACATGTTTTTAGAGGGCTAAGTGGAGTAAAGAAAGGTTGGCGCAATTGAAAGAGACTTATTAAAAAGTCTAAATGGAAATAGACAGAAGGAGGATCCAACATGTTGGAAGACAACATTCAAATTTATAAAACTCCTTTGAAAGCATGGAAGCTTGCGTAATTTGGCAGGTGCAAAACTAAAGTTTACATCCTACGCCATATCCACTAGTCTGCGTAGGAGATGGGGAAGTAGGAATAAGGAAACAAACTTGTTGAAAGGCTACGCATGGTGATTGAAAACACAACAACATGGAGACAGGAGTGAATGCCAAGGAAAAATTGTGCATTATATTTGATAAAGAACTTGGGTTGCGCAGGCTATAGGGAAATATCCCACATGCATGGGGTGGCATAATATTTTGATGTTTTTATAGTATAATGATAGTATAACATGTGAAGTAAGAGCTAGAGGTCTTGGTGTCCACTTAGTGCTTGGGAAAGGTGAGTATGCTCAGACTTGGTCGAGGAAACCAATATTTTGGGCGCGAAGTTGAAAAACTTTAAAAAACTCATCAAACATTATCCGACATTGGTGGGCTAGAGAAAGTTTGTGATGTTTAAATGAAAATACACATAGTATATAGTTTGAAGAAGGATCTTGGAGGCTCTGGGTGCGCATGTTTGAGTGCCTCAAAATGCATGCCAGACAAGCCATGAAGGAGGAAGAAAACCCAGTTTTGGCGGGGCCCGCAAGGATGACATGTTAGGTGAGGTGTCGACAGAGGTACATATTATGCAGGTTTCCCAGGCAAACAAGATCAATGGTTAGCTTAATGGCTTGATGAAAATATAATCAAGATTTGGGGTATAATCCATTAAGCCAACTCGACACGTGGAAAAGCTGATAGCTGGGTGGACCAAGTGGAGGTGATGTGGCAGCACGCTGGAGAGGCCTGTCAAATGGGCACAAATCCTGAGGAAAATGAAATCGATGGCCGAATTAAAGACTTAAAGGGAAGATGCTCAAGATCTACCCATTAAGCCATTAAGCTGACACGACATGTGGCACCCAAACATGTGGCAAAATCTTGTGCAGTGCATAGGTGGCTCCTCCAGACCAATTAGGAGGGGCCATGTGGCATGATGTGGTGCATTCTGGGATGAAAATGTGAAATAAAAGGTAAAAGCAATGCAGATTAAAAGGTGCATATGGAAATATAGATTTAAAATATTTAAAAGTTGCATACGGGTGTTAGAAACATTATTTAAAAGGCAAATGAAATGCAAATGGATGGGAAATGCACAGGAATAATGATAAAAGAAAATTATAAAGTGCAGGAAAGAAGTAAATATTAAGGCCCAACTGATGATGCAAACTATGTAAAATGCAAAAGAATATATAAAATGCACAAGAATATAGTAAATAATGTTAAATTTGCATAGGACTAAAATAATGAGAAAACCTTTGAAATATTTTATTTTTAAAGACATAATTTGGATTACAAAGGCTTTCTCAGGAGATTTTTGAGGATTTTCAACGATAGCCAAAGGGGATATTTTCAAAAAAGATCAAATCAGATTTTTGGTAGTTGAAGAAGAGTTCAGCTTCAGATATTTGGGGGAAAGGACAATTGTTGAACGCAGGAGGAATTTGATAGTTTTTTTTCCTACATATTTCAATTTCTAGCCTTTGTACAAGGTTCCAAATTCTTGGTCTCCACAGAGAGTTGCAGAGTACTGGCTTCAGGAGCTTCCAGTTGTCTTATGGTTCCATAGGCCGGATATAGTTTATCGATTGTAACAATTTTGTTATCAGATAGAATAGAAGTTTTCTTTCAACTTTCGCATATTATTGAAGCGGTTTTATCTGAAGCAAATTGTACATAGTGTTGTGTTTCTTCATACTTAATATGAGAGTTCCATATCCATATCTCTCCCCTGTGTTGTTCTTTTGGGTTATGAATTTTTTGATTCATTGCATGGATTCATCTATGTATATGGTATTAGTCCTTAGTTCTGATCTAGGATCAGATTAAATGAAGCTATGTATATGACATAAGTTCATCTGGTGTGTATAAGGATTCATTATAAGAAGTAATGGTCTAGATTGATTATATTTATGGCTTAGAATCATTGAAAAAAACTTATTGTTCTGTATTATGTTTGCTTTGGAGTATTTCCCAATGGATAAGGCACTGATCAGAGATTAGTCTTTCCATATTGATGCATATCTGGTGGGTCTGGATATATTCTACACTTGAAAATAAACTTTGAAATAGCCTATGTTTTATGTGGTTTGTGGTGTTGTACCAATCTCATGCTCCACTTCAAGGTCGATGTTCAATGGGTGATTAGCAGGTTACTTAGTATCTCCCGGTTATGTTGAGCCTTTGTGAGATCTCTGCCTGATTAATGCCTTACTAAATATTTGAAGGTGTTGAAGGGTGTCCCCCCTTGGTTTTACAAAACCTAAAGCGTAGAAGGATTGATCCAAATCCTTGTTAATTGGTCCTTTTTTAGTCTTGGTTGAATATTGGGAGTTGGTTACTCTTTAAAATCTATCAGAAAGTGAAAAGGTTTATGTTCAATAATCTCAGCATGAAAAAAACCAACATAAGGAATACTATCCTTGCCCTAATTGTGGAGACAAAGATAAGGAGAAATATGACTATTATGTTACTCACAAAGTATGATCGCACTTGAAATTGTACCAACATCAATGAAAATGAGCCCCCAATGGGAACACTAACAATGCCACATAGTGTGGGGCAACATAATATGTACTTAAATGTTATTCAAAGTAATCATGGTTGAAAAACAACTTATTATTGCATGTTATATGATTAATGTCATAATCAATAAGTTTTTTAGTTTTATAATGTAAAGCATGACATTCATTAGTAGAGTGGTCATGATATTCACAATACATGCAAAAAGGAATATTTACAAGATTTTGACTAGGATTCTTCTTTCATTTAGGTTGAGTATTCAACTTAGCGTGAAGAAGGTCAGGCAAAATGATTTCATGATTAAATCTAGGCATGTAAGAAATGTTAGATGGTAAGAGAAGTGATGTATACAAAGGAGGAGGTTGGAAACCAAAGCCTTTAGAGGAATGTGTGAGTTAGGTTTCTCATGAGTCTCATTGCTTTGTTTCACATGACCTAAACTATTGAATATTATGATTTTAAATGTTAGGAGAGTCGAGTTGAATAAATGACACACTAGGCACTTTAGAAACTTTGTATTCTCCCACAAAAGATAGCAAAAATTATAATGACCCCCAATCATCTTCCAAAATGACATTTCTAGGAGAAGAAGTATCTTTAGGAGGAGAATATATGTTTTATTCAAATGGTGTAGGAATGGATGGAGAATTGGATTTGTTTTGTAATAAATTTGGGAAATTATCATCAACAAGGGTATACATGATGTTTTTATAGATGAACTTCACTTTGTGATGAAATGTTGAAGGAACAACTTGCATGGAGTGTAGTCATGGTTTCCCTAAGAGAATCTTATAAGTGAGAGTATCAGGTATGACATGAATAGGTGTAGGTAAATTAACAAGACCTACCTTAATAGGTAAGTTTATAATACCTAATTATTTTAAATAGCATTGTCAAAGCCACAGATAAGAATAGAATCAGTTTTAATCAATGAAGTATCCACCTTAATTTTACGCAACAAATCAATGCTACTCACATTAAGACCATATCTATTATCAATTAAAGTTATTCAAATAATATTACCATTGATAAGGACAACAACCATAAGAGAATAATGTTGATATTGAATTTCTTTAGAAGGTAACTCATCTTGAAAAAACACAATTTGAGCTTTATTATTTGTTGCATTCCCATATTCCAATATAGAAGTTATGCTAGTTTGCACAAGCGGTGGAACATACTTATTTCTCAAGGTTTTGTGTAACGCTTCATGGTATGTAGGTGAAGTTTGAAGAAGATTCCAAAGAGATATCTTGGGAGGAGTAGCATGGAGTTGTTCTACTAAATCATTATTCATTTCCAAGATTTTAAGGGAGACAAGGTGCAGGAGGAAGCACAGGTTGAGAGGTAGGAAGAGAAGGGGGAACAATCGAATTGGTAGGTTGTCTATTATTTCTTGTGTGATATGTGTGAGCAACCGCATGATAATTAGGTTGTTGAGCACATATTACCACAATGATTAGTTTATTTTCAGGTTGATGGGTATCTTGACGAAGATGAACAACAACCTTAGGCTTTTTACTACACAACACATTGCCAACATTGACTTGACTAGGTTATTGAATTGTATGAGGGAGAGATTCAAGGATGGTATCCTCTTTCTCCAAAGTATCATTATTGTAAATACAAACTTTATAAGAGGGACAAACACAACTCATTAATGCTTCATTAGAAGGAATATTGTTGAAGTGAATAGAATAAATTATAATAGACTCCTCTACCACAATATTATCTTCTTTTTTGGAAGTTATTTCATGGGGGAGATAATAATAAATATTCTTTTCCAATGTCTCATCCCAACTAGGGGATTCATCAAGAGTAGGAACATTTCTCTGAGTAAAGAAAACTTTAGGAGTGGGATAAGAATAACTCTCTAAAGCTTTATCCCTAAAGGGGGAGTGATTGAAATGAATAGAAGGTAAGGTATAATGAGGGGAATCATCATCCTTGATCAAGGTATTATCATAGGGGAGGCTCATATTAGGAGTAGAGTTAACATCAATCCTTAATGCTTCTCCCCAAAGAGAGATATTATTGAGATAAAGGTTTAAAACATCTTCTTGCACTAATATACCCTTATGAGGAAGAGAATAGTTGGGAGATGGTGATATAAGAGAAGATAAAGAAACATCACATGTATTAAATTTATTATTTTTAGTTATAACATAATGTAAAGGCAAGTTGATGAGAGGATGTTGTTTTATCTTAAAATTGACTCAATAATTTTAGGACAATGCCCTGAATAATTTTCGCAACATGATAAAGTAATGTGTACAAATCAAATTAAGATACATGTAAAACAAAAATGCATGAAATGAAATAATTTTTTTTGGTACCTTTTAAATGAAAATCAAAGAGATAAAAATGCATGAAATGAAATTTTTTTTGTACTTCTTAATGAAAATGCAAGAATAAAAGAGATAATAATGCACAATTTTTATTTCTCTTTTAAAAATAAATGATAATAGCATAAAAAATGTAGCAAATATGTGATATTGTTGATGAAAATTATTCAATTGTGTATTGTCATTGATGTTTACACAAGTATAGTGATGTTTACACAAATGTATAATCCTATCCGAGCACAATCAGTGTCCGTCGAGCTCTCTTGGGCATTGAAGAGGACCAAAGTGATTTGTAGTTCTAACCGAGTTCACTTGAGCATTACAGTGTTGGTCAGACGTTGAAGGATTTCAGTGTTGACTGAGTTAAACAGTTAGTGTCAGCTGACTAATAGTATTTTATATTTTATGGATAATTGATTGTATGAAGCCGACAAACATGAGTTTTATTATTTATTTGGAAGGATAATAAGGCCGAATTGACAAGGCTTATCTCATATATATATATATATATATATATATATATAAGGTCAAGTTTGGATTGAATAGAGTGATGATGTGGAATTGCATGCGGAAGTGTGATATGAAGAGTGAAGGCAAAATCATATGGGATTCCGATTGAGAACATTACACCGAGGACTACAATAGAATATCCAATCAGTGAGGATAAAGTATTTAATCTAGAATAGAGATCTGAATCAACAAAGATAACTGCTTATCAAAACAATTCAATCCATTTCTACTTTCAGACAATTGTAGCAGTGATCAAAATCACTTAACAGAGTAGACTTAACAGTCTTTTGTAAATCCTTTCACAAGGTGAAATTTCTACATTGAAGTGTTAGATTACCTCTAACAAGGCCACTCCTTACAGGGTGATTAAATCCTCTAACATGGTCACACCTAACAGTGTGTTATTGTAACCTTTAACAGGGTTGGCTCCTAATAAGGCCCAGTTTAGAAGAGTGAAAAACAATGACTAGTTGCTATTGGTGGTTTTTACCATATTGTTTTCCACATTAAATCTTGGTGTTATCTATGTACATTTCATTTGCTTCATGGTTTATGTTTCTACAATTAATTACTAAAGATAATCACAATTAATATCTTAAGATTTTCTATGTTAACCGAGTGACAGTGAAATATCTATGTTAACTGAGAAACAATGTTAAATTTGTTTAAGACATCTAAGGGACTTGGATTTGTTTTTGTGGTAACTGATTCACCCCTCCCCTCTCAGTTACTCAACTCATTTCCAACAATTGGTATCAGAGCTGTAAGTGCTTACAGGGAAGGTTTAAAGGCCTAAGCTAAAGATCAAAGATGTCTTACAGAAGGGAGATCCCTAAACTCAACAAGGACAACTTCGTTGCATGGAAAGATATAATGAGGTTACATCTATCTACTATTGGAGATACTGGTTTGCAATTCCTGGATCACAAATATGTGGAACCACCGAGACCTATGTCTATGGATCAGATGGTGGAAATGAAGCATCATAACATAATGATGATTGATATAGACTCTGCACTCAACTATTCTGAATTTGATGAAGTCAAGGACTGCCCTACTGCCTTTGATATGTGGAACAAACTACATGATATTTATGGAGGAGATGCAAATGTAAAGAGAGACAAAGCAAAAAGTCTCAGAGGTCAGTTTGATATGATAAAAATGAAAGGAGAAAACATTACAAAGTACAGTGAAAGAATCAAGAAAAGTGTTAGTGCAATCAGAGCTGTTGGTGGAATAATTGAAGACAAAACATTAGTCAGCAAGGTATTAAGAACTTTACTTCCTATCTATGCAATTAGAGTTTCACCTATTCAAGAGATGAGATGCAGTAATGACATAACTCTAGATGGATTGATTGGAAGATTATCGAATTTTGAGTTGGATAACTTTGACAATTATTCTCCTAATCCTAGCAATCTTGAGTCAACATTCAAAGGTAAGTTAAACCTTGGAAAGATGAAAGGAAAACAAATTGATAATGATAGTGATGATGATTCTGATAATGAGGATCTGGCAATCATTGAAGCATTACTTGAAAAGAGAGCTGCAAAAGGAAAAGGACAATACAAAAGAAGAATACCATTGATTTTCTTTTCATGTGATGAGGTTGGCCACATTATTTCTAAGTGTCTGAACAAGGAAGACAAAGGTGAAATAAAGTTCAACAAGTATAAAGGCAAGAAAGATTATGAAAGCTACAAGAACAAAGGTAAGAAATATTGTTATATTGCTAAAGATCCTGGTAGTGATGAAGATGAAGATGAAATGGTTTACATTGCTATTAAGTATGAGTTAGATGGTGAAGATAATGAAAATACTACACTATGCTCTCATATTAGTAAGAACGACACCTGGATAATTGATAGTGGTTGTTCTCACCACATGAATGGTGTTAAAACCAAATTTCAACATCTTGAGCACTATGGTGGTGAGAGTGTTAGTTTTGGGAATGATGAACCCTGCTATGTGAAAGGTAAAGGTTGTATTGCTCTTACTGAAGGAATCAAATGTGATAATGATTATTGGGTTGAAGGATTAAGGTGTAATCTACTTAGTGTGGCACAACTGAGTAACATTGGTGTCAAGGTAGAATTCGTGAATAGAAAGTTCAAGCTCCTGGATGGTAGAGGAAACCTAGTTGGAACTAGAAGACAAATAAAAGGTAATCTATTTTATCTTGATCTCATTAAAAGTTCATGTTTTATTGCACAAGTAGAAGAAATATGGTTATGGAATAAAAGGTTGTGTCATGTGAACTTTGACAACCTGATCAACATAAGCAAGAACAAAAGAGTAAGAGGTATTCTTGTTCTGAAGAAACCTGAACTAGCAATATGAAAACAATGTCAAATTGGGAAGATGGAAAAAAAAAGATTCAAGAGAAAGAACTACAATACAAAAGAAGCCTTGGAATTGGTACATACTGACTTGTGTGGACCAATTGGAACAAAAAGTTACACAGGTGAGAATTACTTCATTCTATTTGTTGATGATCATTCCAGAATGATGACTATTATGTTTCTCAAAGAAAAATCAGAAGCCTTTCAGAAGTTCAAATGGTACCAAGCCAGATTTGAAAAAGAAACTGGAAAGAAACTTAAATGCTTAAGATCTGATAGAGGAGGAGAATTCATTTCTAATGAATTCAATGAATTTTTCAATTAAAGAGGAATCAAAAGACAAGTATCTGCCTCAGGTACACCACAATAGAATGGTATTGCAAAAAGAAGGAACATATCCATCATGGATTGTACAAGAAACTTGATGATTGAAAAAGATGTTGCTACCAAATACTGAAAGGAAGCCATCAACACTGCAATTCACACCTTGAACCGAGTTTAACTAAAGAAAGGTACTAAGAAGACACCTTTTGAATTATGGTATGGCTACAAACCTAATGTTTATTATTTCAAAGTATTTGGAAGTAAATGCTACATCTTGAAGGAAGCAAGAAATGGAAAATTTGATGTAAAAGGTGATGAAGGTATATTCCTAGGCTACTCCAACAAAAGTAAAGCATATAAATGTTTAAATCTTACTACTCATAAAGTCATAGAAAGTGTGCATGTAAAGATCGATGAGTTTGTAGAGAGAAATGAAGAACAGAGCAATAAAGAGCCTGAAGACTACAAAAACTTTGTGTATTATGAACCTGATACTATACCTAAGACACATGCAATGGTGATTAGACAAAATCATGTCAACCATTGAATTCATCAGCACAAACCTTGTTGCAACCTGTGCAACCAGTGATGCTAACGAAAGAAATTGAGTCACAAATAGAGGGAACCAAGTCTCAGACTGAAGAAACTAAGTCATAGACAGAGGCACCCAAGTCACAGACAGAGGCACCCGAGTCACAAATAGATACACCCGAGTCTCCGACAGTGGAACTCGAGAATCAGACAAAAGAACATGACAGAATATTTGAGCTTGGTGAACATAGTGGAGCAAGCCCAAAATTGAAGAGAAAGGATCCTATACTTGCAAAATATGTTAGAAGGCATTGTGCACTTGAACAAATAATTGGAGATCAGACAGAAGGTGTAATGATAAGGAACAAAATAAAAGGTACATGTTTACTTAGTGAAATTGAACCTAGAACTGTTAAAGATGCATTGAATGATGAGAAATGGATTGAAGCAATGAATGAAGACATTGAGTAGATAGAAAAGAACAAAACTTGGACTCTTGTACCTAGACCAAAAGACAAGAATGTGATTGGTACTAATTGAGTTTTCAGAAACAAGATGAATGAGAAAGGTGAAGTTTCTAGAAACAAAGCTAGATTAGTATGTAAAGGATATGCTCAAGAAGAGGGTATTGACTATGGAGAAACTTTTTCTCCTATTGCAAGACTTGAAGGGGTTAGAACTCTTCTGGCATATGTTGCACATAAAGGATTCAAGGAATATCAAATGGATGTAAAGTCTACATTCTTGAATGGAATTCTAGAAGAGGAAGTCTATATTGAGAAACCTGAAGGCTTTGTAGATCCTAACAAAATGAATATTATTTGCAAGCTGCACAAAGCATTATATGGACTAAAGCAAGCTCTAAGAGCCTATTATTAAAGACTGAATGGTTACTTGATAAGTATTGGATTTCAGAGAACTAATGATAACAATATCTTGTACATCAAAGAAGGACCTCGAAACAAGATACAATTAGCAGAAATATTTATTGATGATATATTATTTACTGGATATGATGACTTATGTAGAGTATTCTCTGAAGATATGAGTAAGGAATTTGAGATGTCTATGTTTGGTAAAATCAAATTCTTTGTTGGCTTACAAATTTATTAGATGAAGGATGGTATCTACATTACTGAGTCTAAATACATAAAAGAGATACTGAAGAAATTTGGAATGGAAGATTCTAGACCAGTTGGAACACCCATGCCTACTAGACATAAGCTATCTAAGGATGATGATTAAAAAAAGGTAAATCATACTACCTACAGATCCACGATTGGAAAAATTCAATATGTTGTTCACACTAGACCTGATATTGCATTTGCGGTTGGTATTGTTGCAAGGTTTTCAACTAATCCTAGAGAGAATCATTTGATGGCTATCAAACAGATTCTGAGATATCTTAAGGGTACTGAAGATTATGGATTATGGTATAAGAAAGGAGGAAACTTTGATTTCAAGAGTTTTACTGATGTTGATTGGGCAGGAAGTGTCGATGACAGAAAGAGCACAAGTGCCAGAGCACTATTTCTTGGAAAGAGGTTAATCTCATGGACAAGCAAGAAGCAAAACTACATTTCTCAATCTACAGTAGAATTAGAATATGTTGCTACAATAATAAATTGTTCAAACATCATATGGTTCAGACAACTATTGTCAGGTATGAAGGTGGAAATCAAAGAACCAATCATTATCTATTGTGACAACACCATTGATATTAACATCTCTAAGAACCCTGTGATTCATACTAAGACTAAACATATTACAATAAAGTATCATTTCTTGAGAGAATTGGTTCAGGACAAGGAAGTAAGTGAAGACATTATATTTTTCCATTAGTATATACAAGGAAAAACATGATCTACACCATCGGTTTACACCACACTGACAGACAGGACACAACACTACCCAACACTAAGGTTACCTGATACTACCAAGTACAATGCATCCTGACAAACACTATTTAGTGTTACCCGATGACAAAAAGGATAAAGGAGCCTAACGAGTAACAATAGTGCAACCCAACAAAATAGAAAAGAGAGGAACCCGAAGGATGAAGGGAACCCGATGATCAGTTCAACAAAGGAACACTGAGAAAATTTCAATTCAACCTGACGACCAAGAACTGACAGTCAGTTACATCCCACGAAAAATGGATCTGACTTTCCACGTCAGATAAAACACTGAATTTATATATTTATCTTCTTGATTTGTTTTAAATCCATTATGTGCGGAGGAATTAATGTAATTAATATTTTTTTAATAAATTTAACTATTTTAAAATATGCAAACTAAAAGATCAAGGTCAAGTTCTATACCTTGGATCTAGAGTCAACTTTGTAATGCGTGATTCTAGAATAGGTCAAATACTTGTATAAATAGATGCTCAATCTATTGTGAACATGTTGTTGTTCAATGATGATTGTAGCCACTGAGAGCATCTAAGGATCAGACAAGAGATTTCATGCAGAAGGATATAAAAGAATCAATTCAGTTTTCAAGAACAAGAACACAGGCTACCGACAAGCAGAGAAAGGTATTAATCAATCACTATTGGTGATATTTTATATACTGTGAGCTTTAATGGATATGTGATCTGAAATTATAGATTGCATACAGTCAGGTCAAAAATATGTACTCATTTTAACAAGTGTAGTACACTTAAGAAATCCTTTCAAGAAAGGTGGACCTAACAATCCTATTGTAAATCTCTTAACTGAGTGCACACTTAAATCAGTGTTGCTAAAGCTCTTAACATAGTAGATTTTAACCGGTCTCCACTTTAATACTCCTAACAGGGTAGATCATCAGAAGTGATCAATTGTAAGCCTTTACTGGCTCCCTTCCATTCTGTAGATAGTGAAGTTTTGTGGGTACCATCCCCACCGCAGTTTTTACTTCCTAACAGGAGTTTTCTGCGATATCATATCTTGTGTTATGTGTTTATTACTTTCATGAATGTTTCTATGAATGTTTCAAACAATTAAATACTATGAATTAATACTACTTGCATAAGAAGAGTAACAAAAATGGTCAGTAATATAGTAAAGAATGATTGCTAATGATCAAAGGTGAAGTGTCAAAAGTTTTAGAGGTACTGATTCACCCCTCCCCTCTCAGTACTACTTCCCATTAATCCCAACAATTGGTATCAAAGCTAAGTCTCTTCTTGGAAAGCTTAAAGGCTTAAGAGAAAAGAGCATACGATGGAGAAGTACAAACTTGATAAGAATATTGAGAATAAAAAGCTTGAAATACAGATGTTCTATGAACAGTATAAAGAAGTGAGAATCAAGATAAGAGAGCTGTTGGATGAAAGAAAAGGTATGGCAACTCGGAGCAATGAAACAGATTATCAGAAAGAAGAGATTCCAGATTTCTTTGAATCTTCAGGATCAAATATAAGTAATGCATTAGATACATCAGAAGAGAACATCACAAATCTAAAAGAGATCAATCATCATCTGATAGAGAAAATAAAGATGTTTCAAATAAGTCAAGAGACATAGATGGTAAGAATGATTGATGTGATGAGTTGCGCTAGACAAGCTGAAATATAAAGAACACTAGCTATTGATGGTATAAGGAAGATTACAGAGAAACTACAAGAAAAGAAGTTAGAAATTCAAAGACATGTTAAGCATCACCATGAGATCACAAATCAGATTATTCTTATGATTCAAGAAGAAAACATAATGAATATAGAACTCATTGAAAGAGTACAGGCTATTAGTGAACTAAGAGAAGAGAATGAAAAACTAAAGCATGAGGTTAGAAGTCAACAACAACATAATGAATTTATTAGAAAGGCTAAAGAAAGTAATAAAAGAATGGATGATTTTCTTGAAGGACAATGAAGAGTCAACAACAACAATGATCTAGGCTTTATCAAAAATGGAGAATCATCAAATCAAGCCAATCCAAAGAATGTCTATGAAAATCCAAGACCAAGAAAGATGACATGCAAACACTGTGGAAAGTAAGGGCACACATCAAATGTATGCAAAGGTAAAATGAAAGGTATTCCTAAAAATACATTTTCATTCATAGGATTCTATTATAAATGTAAAAAGAAAGGACATAAAGCATATGAATGCAAGTGTAAGATGGATCAACCAAAGAAGGAAACCTACATGGACAAATACTATCCTACATGCAAGATGAATGGGCACACAAATGATGAATGCTGGAAAAAGAAAAGGCAAGCATGGAAGCCTAAAGGTCAAGAAACTCCCTATCAACCAAAGATAATCGGTAATCAATATGTATGGGACTACAATACATGGAAAAATTATACAGCATGTGGTAGATATGGTCACATTTCTGCAAATTGCATGAGAGCATAGACCAAAACGTCTAGAGGCTGGACAAACCTTAGAATGACATGCTTACACTGTCACAAAGTTGGTCATCTCAAAAAGGACTGCAAAGACTGAATGACAGAGACAAGCACATATCCCAATGGAAACACCATTGAAGATATCTGGAGGGCTAGAGACAAAATGTGGAGAAAAGCTTCAAGCAATGATGAAGCTGGACCAAGCAATGCAAATGGTGACACCCCATCCAATGGATCCAGTGACATCACCACCCCCACTTAAGCTGAACAAGTAAGTATGGAACTGCACTACACCAAGTCATATTTTGCATCAGTTCCCTTATACAAATTTATAGATAGTCAAAATCTGCATGAACAAAGATGCATATTATGTTACTTGTTAGAATTTTGAGAAATCAACCCCATCGGTAAACACATACTAAAAATCATCGGTGAACATAAAGGATGAGCTATCTACACTTACCAAGAATTTTTGGTTAGCACATAAAATGGCTAAGTTGCTAATGTAACCTGACACCTGTTGGTAAGGAAGCAAAGTTATAAAGTTGTATTGACACAATACCAATATCTGTAGGTAAAAGAAAAATTGTTAATAGCTATCCTGAGCATCCTGACAACACCGACGATAATTGTGAAAGTCTTCCCGATGAACTCCATCTTTATGACTTGATGAGTCATTGAGAATTTATGATAGACTTAGGGAAAAAGTCTATAAATAATCGACGGGAGCACTTCATTTTTCACCCGCGATTTGAAGAGAAAAAGCAAAGTGAAACCAGAGCGATAAAAGATCAAATAGCAGAGCGACCATGACTCGATCCAACACACAAAAAATAGATCATTCACCAGTATCATGGATTGAAGTAAGTACCAAGGGCACTGAAGATCTCTGTTGTTATTTTCAAGAAAGCCCTAAATTTGAAAAAAAATGATGGCAACCACTTCAAGAACCACAAAAATCAAGAGTGATAAGAAGAATGTGGTTAGGTTAATTAAGAACAACACCTCTATAGAACCAAAGTACAAGATATGCCTAGAGATTGTATCGCAACCTGATGAATTCAGTGCATTTTCTAAGATTCCACCTAGGGTTTTGCTGATAGAGGATGTAAGGTCCTACATTCACTGCAAGATCGCTAAAATAGGTGATCTGGAGATAGATGAATCTTACAAGATGTTTTGTGATGCAGAGGGAAACCTAAAAGATGAACATAATCATCTGCAAGTTAAAGGTTTAACTAATGCCCTATATTTCTTGAGGGAATTTAAAACCGATTGGATTAGGTTGGTACTTAGCATAATGCATGATTAGAAGCTATGGCTAGATCAATCTAAGAAAATCACTAAGGATGTCCTTCATGCTGGCACTGGTTATCCAATAACTGACAAGCCTAAGGCACATAAGCATCCCTCTAGGCTAGAATTTGAAAAGCTTGCAAAAACTATGTGGGATAACAGAGGCCTTAAAGTAAACACCATCACTGATGAGGAACTGAGGTTCGATGCATGTGTAATTGGCTACAAGATCTTCCAAGCAAGCAGGCTTAACAACATAGCTTCTACAACAGTAAGCACAACTTACAAGATAGTGACCAAGGGAATTTAGATGGATCTGTGTGAGATCTTGTTAAAGAAACTTGATGAAAATGATGACAATAAGGTCTGCAAAGACTAACACATGTAAGTTCGGTTCACTTATCATGTGTATATTTTTCTATTTTCTAGAATACATTCCTTCAGTAGGAAAAGTGAAGTGGGATACAACAAAACTAGTCACATTACAAATTATTGAACTTATTAAGTCACTAGGAGATAATTTTGCTTCAATTATGGCATCATACTTCCTTGAATTCAAGGAAAAGATGATGGAAAGAGTGAGGATCCCTGAGCAACTCATTGAAAAACATAGGGATGAAATATGTTTTATGGTGGATACAAAATTTACCCACATAAAACTAGTTGTACCAAGAATGGCTTGGTAAGCCCCTCTTGATTATGAAATCAACATAGATCAAGCAACCAATGCCATTGATGCATTGATCAATGAGCCAATTGACAACAAACAACCAAGGTTTGGCACTTATGAAGAGGCAAGGCCAAAGATAAAAAGAGACCTAGAAATAAAAAAGACTATCAACAAGAAGAATAAGATGGTTAAGAATCTTAAAAAGATTATATCAGTTAATGAGGAGGAACAAGAGAAAATAGAGGAAATTGATGAATAGGGTGTTGGATGATATCAGTTTTGGTTACTGATCATGCTATTGATATTCATGTTTTGTCACTGATGTCAACATATTTCTATGAAGAAGACAGACTGAGTACTTAAATGGAATGAGTGTACGGACACTATACGAATGATTCAGAAGGATCAAAGTTGGTTTTATGTAGAAGGATGTGTCTTGAACTTGTTCCTAAGGTCGCTTGACTTTATGTTACATTATGTGGATGTTATAGTTCATTTGGTGAAGACTAGTTCTTTGGACTGCAACTGTGATTATGGACAGAGCAGGTCTCTGTGTTTCAGGTATATCTTTTTGATGGAGATATTTCAGAACTTGTGAGCTTACTGATGGACAACTGACATATGTTAGAATAATGGGTTGTGTTCTATTTTTGATTGAAGATTGATGATGTCAGCTATGGCGTGTACTCTAGAGAAGACCTATTTCTTGGCCGACTTCAGACATGTAGAGTGTGGAATTAATTGTGAGCATGAATTGTGGATCTGGAAGTATATGTAATGAATTTTCAATGTTGTATACTTGTCTTAGATATCGTGTGTATCTTAGCAAGGGGCTATGTAATTATTTGTATGATGGAAAGCCTTAATTGGCTGACCTAATTAATTATGTATTAGGAAAGCTTAAATTGGCTGACCTAATAAGCTATTGTGTAAGGGTATATATGGAAGATACATTCTTGTGGAGAAGTGTGACAGAGAAAAGAAGAGAAGAAATGTGTGAAAGTTGCGAAGCTTGTTGGCTGCTGGATGCAAGTAGAGTTGATACTTCATTGGAACTAATCAAGCAAAGACAGTTGCTGGCAGACAGTTCTCTGATTATGTATTTGCTTTATACACTTGTGTAGATTGTAAATCCTTGAGGGTGGCTTTAACCTTCTTTGGGAAGTGTGCCTTGGTAGTGAGCGTACTATTTCCTTTGAATCCTAATAGGGTCTATCTTCTAACAGGGAATGTGTACTGTAATGTTGTAACAAGCTCTTAACAGGGATAATATCTTTTAACAGGGATACTATACATTATTTCTGGGTGTTAATTCCCACCGGGGTTCTACTTTTAACAAGGTTTCCTCAACAACAAATATTGTGTTTTGGTGTTGTCTATTACTATGTTATCATTTACATTTGTAGATTTGGTTTATAAAGTATAAAGCTTAAAAATCTATATCACAACTAATTCACCCCCCTCTTAGTTGTCTTGTAGATTGTTATTCCTAACAATTGGTATCAGAGCTTCTGGTCCTCAAAGAGAAAGTTTAACAACTTGAGGTGATCCTAAAGATGACTTACTATAGGAAGGATAGTCTGAAGTTTGATCCTGAAAACTTTGACATTTGGTAGAAGAAGATGAGAACACATCTGATGTGTCTATGACTTGACTATTGGATGGTCATAAAGAAGAAAGAAAATTTAGCGACTGAGGATGAATTAGAGAAGGCTACTGAAGATGAAAATAAGCTATTTTCATGTAATATGGTTGCAAGGGAATCTTCAATCAATGTTCTATCGAAAGGAGAATTTACTGAAGTAAAGGACTTAGATTCTGCACACGAAATCTATACAAGACTGGAAGAACTATATGTTGGAGACAAATTTACAAAGCAAGAAAAGTTACAGAACTGGAAGACAAATATGTAATCATTAAAGATGAGAGAAGATGATAACATCAGAGCATATGCACAAATAATTACTGAGGTGGTGACTAGTATTAGGAACTCTGGAGGAACTTACAATGAAGAATAAGTAATTGAAAAGATATTGAGATCTTTGACATCTGCATACAAAACCAAGGTTTAGGCTATAGAGGAGATCATAACTTTGACACCTAACTTCACCAGAGAGATGTTGATTGGAAAACTAACTACATTTGAGGCCACATAATTGGGAGACACTTTACCTAAAGTAGAGTCAACATTCAAAGCAACCATGCACAGGAAAAAGAAGACCTTATCTAGAAATGCAAGCACAAGTAGTAATGATCTGAAAGAAGAACTTGGAGCCTATGCTGATGAATGGGAACAAATACAGGAAGAAGAGAGAAAACTAGATGAAATTTTTGCACTGATTGCCAGAAGAGAAAAGAGAGGTAAGGGTAAGTTTGAGGGCAAATTACCTTTGAAATGTTTTTCATGTAATAAGATCAATCATTTTGCATCTAGATGTCCTACAAGAATTCCAAAGCACAAACCTAACTTTTTCAAGTCTAAGTTCTCAAAGGACAAGGAATGTTATTATGCTAGTGAAGGAATATCTGATGATGAGGATGATAACTTTGATGAGATTTTATTCATTTCTATTAAGGATGATGAACCTATGCATGAAGAAAAAGAATTAGTATCTCAAGTTGAAAATAAATCTGAATGGGTCATAGATAGTGGTTGTTCACATCATATTACTGGAGATGAAAAAAAGTCTGTGAGTTTGAAGAAACATGATGGTGGTGTTGTCAGATTTGGTGACAATACTCCTAAACTTATTATTGGAGTTGGATCTATTTCTTTGGATGGAAAGACTAACACTGACAATGTATTACTTGTTGATGGACTTAAGCACAATTTGTTGAGTGTTGGATAGCTAGTGGACAAAGGCTATCAATTGAACTTCATAAATGGAAAGTGTACTATCAAGAGAAAAACAAGAGACTTGATAGCATCTGGTACTAAATCCAGAGGTAATGTATTTGAACTAAACACATCTGAAGCTTCTTGTTTTATTGCAAAAGTTGACGACAACTGGTTATGGAATATAAGATTTTGTCATGTTAATTTTGACAACATTGTGAAGGCAAGTATGAAAAAAGTAGTAAGAGATCTACCTAAAATTGTTAAGCCATCTAACACTATGTGTAGAGAATGTGTTATGGGGAAACAAACTAGAAGCACCTTCAAGAGAAAAGTCTATTCATCAAAAGGGAAGTTGGATCTGCTGCATACAGATCTGTGTGGTCCTATAAGAACAAGATCATACTATGGTGAAAGGTATTTTATACTTTTTGTTGATGAATTTTCTAGAATGATGTGGGTTACATATTTGAGAGAGAAATCTGAGGTATTTGACAAATTAAAAATATTCAAAGAAAAAGTTGAGAATGAATCTGGTTTAAAGATGAAATGTTTGAGATCAGACAGAGGAGGAGAATTTACATCAGAACTATTTAATACATATTATGAAGAAAATGGAATACATAGACATACTTCAACTCCTAGAACTCCACAACAAAATGGGATAGCAGAGCAAAGAAACAAAACTATATTAGATGCTGCTAGGACTATGTTGCTGGAAGGAAATGTATCACATGTTCATTGGATAGAGGTAGTTGGAACTGCTATGTACACATTAAACAGAATTCAGATTAGAGAAGGTACAAATAAAACTCCTTATGAATTATGGTTTAATCATACACCAACTGTGAAATATTTCAGAATATTTGGTAGTAAATGTTATATCAAAAGAGATGATGAGATAGGAAAGTTTGATGCTAGAAGTGATGAAGGAATCTTTCTTGGTTATTCCACTAAGAGTAAAGCATATAAATGTTTCAATCTGAGACCAAGGAAACTAATTGAAAGCGCCAATGTGAGGATGAATGAGAAATTTCAAATTCAGGAAAGAATGTATGATTGTGGTCAGATTACAAAATCAAGAGAAGTTGCTACTGAACCTGAAGGACCCTTGATGATCAAGAATGAGATTGAAGAAGAAGAACAGGCAGAAGCTACTAAGACATTAAAAAATCCAAGGTATGTCAAGAAAAACCACCCTAAAGATCAAATTATTGGTGATGCAAGAAAAGGCATGATGACTAGATCTAAAGTTAGAGATGAGATTTGTTTGATTTCTCAAGTTGAACCCAAGACTACTGATGAAGCATGTAAAGATGAATCTTGGACTAAAGCCATGGAAGAAGAACTAGAACAGATAAAGAAGAACAATACTTGGGAGTTGGTTCCAAGACCTAAGAACAATAATGTGATTGACACTAAGTGGGTTTTCAGAAACAAAATGGATGAGGAAGGCACAATGGTAAGAAACAAGGCTAGACTGGTATGTAAAGGCTACTCACAATAAGAAGGCATAGAATACAAAGAAACATTTTCACCTGTTGCTAGACTGGAAGTTGTGAGACTATTCCTTGCTTATGCTGCACATAAATACTTCAAAGTGTATCAAATGGATGTGAAATCAACATTCTTGAATGGTGATCTAGAAGAAGAAGAAGTGTACATTGAGCAACCTGATGGTTTTCCTTTGACAGATGATGAAAACATGGTTTGTAGACTGAAGAAGGCATTGTATGGACTGAAACAAGCACCAAGGACATGGTATGCAAGACTAGATAAACATCTACTTCATCTTGGTTTCAGAAAAGGTAATGCAGACAATAATTTGTATTTAAGAACTGATGAATATGGAATCTTAATTATAGAAGTTTTTGTTGATGATATCATTTTTGGAGGAAATGATAAAATGAGTAAGAAGTTTGCTAATGAAATGGAGAATGATTTTGAGATGTCAATGATTGGTGAGATGAATTTTTTTCTTGGTTTGCAAATTAATCAGAGTAAAAATGGCATATTTATATCTCATACCAAGTACCTTAAGGAAATGTTGAATAAATTTGGAATGGAAGATTGTAAACCTGTTGGTACACCCATGGTAGCATGGAACAAACTAACTAAAAGTGATGAGACTCAAAGTGTTGGGAAAACTAAGTACAGGTCAATGATTGGAGGTCTACAATATTTGACACACACTAGACCATATATTACCAATGTAGTTGGAATTATGGCTAGATATCAGGAAGATCCTAAAGAGACACACTTTGCTGTTGTGAAAAGAATTTTTAGATATCTAAAAGGAACAGAAGAGTATGGATTATGGTATGAAAAATCAGATGATTTTACATTGCAGGCTTTTACTAATGCTCATTGGGCAGGTAATGTAGATGACAGGAAGAGCACAAGGGGCGGAGCATTTTTTCCTTGGAAAAAGGCTAGTTTCTTGGTTGAGCAAGAAGAAAAATTGTATTGCTTAATCTATTGCTGAGGTCAGAACATGTTGCTGCTGTAATAAACCGTACACAAGTTGTTTGGATGATACAAATACTGAAGGACATCGGAATAATTTTCAAAGAACTAGTGGTTATCCATTGTGATAACACCAACATAGTGAATATGTCAAAGAATCATTTAATGCATTCAAAGACTAAACACATTTCCATCAAGTATCATTTCTTAAGGGAGAAGGTAGCAAACAAAGAGATCAAACTGGAGTATATTAGCACAAAGGAACATATAGAAGATATATTTACCAAACCTTTTCCAAAAGATGCTTTTGAATATCTTAGAGGCACACTTGGGGTGATGGCCCCTCCCAGTGAAAACTAAATGATGCAGATGTGCATCAGTCTAGTGAATCTCAGAGCCATATCTTTCTCTGGACTTGATGTATGGATCTACTCCTTAGGGGGAGTGATTGCAGAAAATACTAGAGTACATTTAGGTGATCTTGCACCTAGCTGATTGGACATGAAGATTTGAAAAATCTACATCTTACAGGAGACTATAGGTGAACTATGGCCCCCTTTGCCATTGCTTCCAAAGGGGTAAGGAATTTATGAGAAAATCCCTACTATTTTGGGAAATTTATGTTGAGGATATTGAGAAGATTGTATTGAGAGAAAGCACCTTTGGGTTGATGCATATGGATTTTTCCATATGTTGCCATCAATGCCAAAGGGGGAGATTGTTGGATGATATCAGTTTTGGTTACCGATCATGCTGTTGATATTCATTTTTGTCACTGATTTCAAGATATATTTCTATGAAGAAGACAAACTGACAACTTAACTAGAATAAGTGTACGGACACTGTACAGATGATTCAGAAGGATCAAAGTTGGATTTATGTAGAAGGATGTGTCTCAACCTTACTCCTAAGGTCACTTGACTTTATGTTACATTCTATGGATGTTACAGTTCATTTGGTGAAGACTGGTTCTCTGGACTGCAACTGTGATTCTGGACAGAGCAGGTCTCTGTGTTTCGGGTATATCTTTTTGATGGAGATATTTTAGAACTTGCTAGCTTAATGATGGACAACTGATAAATTTTAGAATAATGGGCTGTGTTTGATTGTTGATTGAAGACTGATGAAGTTAGTTGTAGCGTGTACTCTTGAGAAGACCTATTTCATGCCCAACTTTAGACATGTAGCATGTGGAATTAATTGTGAGCATCAATTGCATATCTGGAAGTATATGTAATGAATTTTAAATGTTGTATACTTGTCTTAGATACCTTGTGTATCTTAGCAAGGGGCTATGTAATTATTTGTATGATGGAAAGCCTTAATTGGCTGACCCAATTAATTATGTATTAGGAAAGATTAAATTGGCCAACCTAATAAGCTATTGTGTAAGGGTATATATGGAAGATAAATTTTTGTGGAGAAGTGTGACAAAGAAAAGAAGAGAAGGAATGTGTGAAATTTGTGAAGCTTGTTGACTGTTGGATGCAAGTAGAGTTGATACTTCATTGGAACTAATCAAGAAAAGATAGTTGTTGGCAAACAGTTCTCTGATTATGTATTTGCTTTATACACTTGTGTAGATTGTAAATCCTTGAGGGCGGCTTTAACCTTCTTTGGGTAGTGTACCTTGGTAGTGAGCCTACTATTTCCTTTGACTCCTAACAGGGTCTATCTCCTAACAGGGACCATGTACTGTAATGTTGTAACAAACTCCTAATAGGGCTTATATCTTTTAACAGGGGTACTATACTCTTAGTACATTATTTGTGGGTGTTAATTCCCACTAGGGTTTTACCTTTAACATGGTTTCCTCAACAAAAAATATTGTGTTTTGGTGTTGTCTATTACTGTGTTATCATTTACATTTGCATATTTGGTTTATAAAGTATAAAGTTTAAAAATCTATATCACAACTGATTCACCCCCCCTCTCAGTTGTCTTATGGACTGTTATTGCTAACACAGGGTACCATTGGTGAAGGGCAAGATGAGAAGAAATCAGACTTTGAAGCAACTGAATTTGATACACCTTCACCTCCAATAAAGAAATAGAGGACAAGGAGCCAAACGACTAAGATCGACACCACACCTCTTAAGAAAGGTCAAGTAAGGACCTATAAGAGGAAGCAGCCAACTAAGCAAACACAACAGAAAATAGAGAAACAAACACCTAAAAAGAGGAGAAAAAGAATGGTCAGGACCAAAGCTAACATTGAGGATTCCAAAGATGATGAGCCTGATATAGTGAAGAAAAATTACAGAAATCTAACAATTGATGAGGCTGCTGAATCTATTGCTACATATGGCACCATGTATGATAAGAAAATCAGACAATGGGATACACTTAAACCAGAGGACCAAAATAAGATACAAGATGCAATAATCAGGTTAATGGTAAAATTCAAATATCTACCAGTTGAATTTATCAACCAAATACCTAAAGAGCTGGGTAACAAGATATCTCAACAATTCTCATATGCTCTACAAACCAAAAGAGAAGAAAGGGAGAGGGTACTTGTCACACTTATGCCTCTCGAATATAAAATAGAAGAAATTAAAGAAATAATGAAGAAAAACTCAAGCAAATTTGTAGCCAAGATAAGAGCTTACAAAGTGCTAGAAGATAAGTTTATAGAGTTGGATACCATGACCAAAACAAAATGGAGACAACTCCTAGATCTTCCTGCAGAGTCAACGAGTCATGAGAATCAGTCACTTCTCATCGACACACCTCATAGAGAGGAGGAGAAAGATAAGGCAAGTCCTAAGCACATTGCTTTGGACAATGTTGAAGATATGGAGCCAATAGACTTGGACAAAGTCATGGATGATCTTGACATTCAAGAAATCACCAATTATGAGTCTGATAAAGATCTGTAGAAGAAAGATGATGTAATATTCATATCACTTAAGGATCAGGGAAAGCAACAAGAATTGAAGACATTAGAGGATAAAGAAATGAATATTGCTAATGAAACATGGTAGGACACTTCAGTCATTGACATCACAGAACCAGACCCTACAAATCAAATATAAAAAGATGAAGATGTCACTGCTAAACAAACTCAAACCGATGAGCAGAATACACTTCTAGATACAACACAGGTGACATGGAGACAATAAATATACTAGAAGGTAATGGAGTATCTACTGCTAAAGATACAAGCGCACCTTAGGACAAGGGTGATGCAGAAGAAAAAGACACCACAGATGACACAAAGGACACAACTGCAGAACAAGCTACAACCGATGATCAAAAAGATAAATCTACTGATCAGAGTACATGAGAAACACAAAAGGTTGAAGAGGACACGCAGGAAGAAAATACTGAAGAAGCAAAGAAAGATGAGCTGGAGAAGAAAATAGAAGAAAAAACTGTAGAGACACCCAAGGTTGATGGAGAGACGTCTTCACAAAACTTATAGGTGCACCCCAAGCAGAAAATACAAGAAGCATCTTCAACAAAGCCTTTACCAAGCGCATCAGAAAAGACAACTGAACTAGCAGTGGTAGTTCATACATCCACGTCCACACAAATCTCAAAGAAGAAGAAGAGCAAGCATAAGAGTCCAGTTACTCTAGATGAAATCATTGAGATTCCAGCTTATGATCCCAAGACATTGGATCCAACTAAATTGACAAAGTATGCAAGACTTTGCGAGAGGAAAGCAATGCAAGAAAAGTTGAGAAAAACCACAAAAGAGGCAAAGGTACTTGAAGTAGTATGAGGAATACTTCAACAAATAGTGCCTGATATAGATGTTGATCAAACAACCCCAATGCTTGATCAATTAGTGGTTCTCACATATGCAATCACATCTCAGAACATAGATGCTGAGAAGGTAATGGAAGAAAGACTTGAACAGAAGTATGAGTTCAAGCTAGCAGAAAAGATAAGCCAAGAGGTGGCATTGTAAAAGGTAAAGCTTTCTGAATTGGTTAGCACAATAAATCCAATAATCTTAGAAGCTATAACCTTAATATATAAATTATGCACTCTTGATCAACTCACTGAGGAGTATACCAAAAAGATAGCACAAATAGATGCTAATCTTTAGACAAGTGCACAAAGTCTCACAAATAGTGAAGAGGCAATAAAATTGCACAATGAGCAGCTCAAGCAAGCTTAGAAATTGAGACAAGACATTCATATTGTAGAGACAAAGTACAAAGATGAGGTAAATAAGCTTCAAGCTCAACTCTCACCGACACTTTCACTACTGCAAAAACATATGACAGAGGCAAACACACTAATTTCCACCCCAAAAATGTTTGTCTTAGACAACATTTATATTATGCATGCATGGCTAGAGATAGAGCAGTTGGCACTAGAACTACTAAAAGAAAAATGGGAGAAATTTCTTGAAGATATCAAGAACACCCACTCACATATTCTTGACACATTGTAAGGTACACATTTTTGGCATCTTATAAGTTGTACATTTTTTTCATGAGTATCAAATAAAGGGGAAGTGATATGTACAATTCAGATAGTATAAAGGGGGAAATGATGTGTACAGTCAAACATTTGAAAGAGAAAAGAACAAGGAATGTATAGTACAGAGGCAAGTATACATGTACATATACTTATACTATACTGATGCATACAATTAGGGGGAGTCATATAATGAAAATGATATATACATAGTGTACATACTAAACACTTTGGTATTATGCACATATCAGTTTTTGATACTAATGTCAAAGGGGGAGATTGAAGACATTATATTTTGCCATTAGTATATACAAGGAAAAACACGATCTACACCATCGGTTTAAACCACACCGACAGATAGGGCACATAACTACTTGACGCCAAGGTTACCTGATACTGCCAAGTACAATGCATCCTGACAAACACTATTCAGTGTTACCCAATGACAAAAAGGATAAAGGAACCCTACAAGTAACAACAGTGCAACCCGACGAAATAGAAAAGAGAGGAACCCGACAGATGAAGGGAACCCGATGATCAGTTCAAAAAAGGAACACTGACAGACTTTTAGTTCAACCCGACGACCAAGAACCGACACTTAGTTACATCCCGCAAAAAGTGGATCTGACTTTCCACGTCAGATAAAACACCGAAGTTATATATTTAGCTTCTTGATTTGTTTTAAATCCATTATGTGTGGAGGAAACAATGTAATTAATATTATTTTAATCAGTTTAATTGTTATAAAACATGCAAACTAAAAGATCAAGGTTAAGTTGTATACCTTGGATCTGGAGTTAGAGCATCTAAGGATCAGACAAGAGATTTCATGCACAAGGATAGAAAAGAATCAATTCAGTTTTCAAGAGCAAGAACACAGGCTATTGACGAGTAGAGAAAGGTATTAATCAATCACTATAGGTGATATTTTATATACTATGAGCTTTAATGGATCTGTGGTCAATAATTATAGATTGCATATAGTCAGGTCAAACATATGTACTCATTCTAACAAGTGTAGTACACTTAAGAAATCCTTTCAAGAAAAGTGGACCTAACAGTCCTTTTGTAAATCTCTTAACTGAGTGCACACTTAAATCAGTGTTGCTAAAGCTCTTAACAGAGTATATCTTAACCGGTCTCCACTTTAATACTCCTAACAGGGTAGATCATCAGAAGTGATCAATTGTAAGCCTTTACCGACTCCCTTCCATTTTGTAGATAGTGAAGTTTTGTGGGTATCATCCCCACCATAGTTTTTACTTCCTAATAGGAGTTTTCTGTGAATATCGTATCTTGTGTTATGTGTTTATTACTTTCATGAATGTTTCTATGAATGTTGTAAATAATTAAAGACTATGAATTAATACTACTTGCATAAGAAGAACATCATAAATGGTCGTTAATACAGTAAAGAATGATTGCTAATGATCAAAGGTGAAAAGTGTTAAAAGTTTTAGAGGTACTGATTCACCCCTCCCCTCTTAGTACTACTTCCTATTAATCCCAACAGTAAGATTGGAATATGTGAATACTAAAGAAAAATTTGCAGACATATTCACAAAACTGCTACCTAAGGATGCATTTTTGTATCTTAGAGGAAAGCTAGGGGTGATTCCCCTAATCAAGGCTCACCAAAACATAGTTTAGGGATGCATCAACTGAGCTACATAACAAACTTAATATGTTGATGCAGATATTTAGAGCTTATTGCATATGAATCAGTACAAACAGGTACATTAAAACTTCATTGGATATTTCAATTGGTGTCTTTGGAATTGGTTGTCAAAGAGGGAGAGGTTACTGTATGTCATAATGATTAGTGATGGAAGGAGAGATTACTGTATAAATATTAGTGATGGAGAAACTGATGACAAAGGGAGAACTTTATCGGAGACAAAGATTAATGTAAGAGGGAGAAATCTGTAATTTAGAGATTGATGACAGAGGGATTTTTGGGATGAGAATCAAAATGAAGCTAAGGAAATTAACAAAATTTAATTCCTATGTCTGATACTCTATAATTATTTGTATTATGACATGTTGTGTCGCCATCAATGCCAAAGAGGGAGATTGTTGATGACAATTATTCAATTGTGTATTGTCATTGATGTTTACACAAGTATAGTGATGTTTACACAAATGTCTAATCCTATCTGAGCACAGTCAGTGTCTACTGAGATCTCTTAGGCATTGAAGAGGACCAAAGTGATTTTTAGTTCTAACCGAGTTCCCTTGGGCATTAATGTATTGGTCGGGCGTTGAAGGATTTCAATGTTGACCGAGTTAAACATTTAGTGTTAGCTGACTAACAATAGTTTATATTTTATGGATAATTGTTTGTATGAAGCTGAAAAACATGAGTTTTATTATTTATTTGGAAGGATAATAAGACCGAATTGATAGGTCTTATCATATATATATATAAGGTCAAGTTTGGATTGAATAGAGTGATGATGTGGAATTGCATGCAGAAGTGTGATATGAAGAGTGAAGGTGAAATTAGATGGGATTCTGATTGAGAACTAAACACAAAGGATTGCAACATAATATCTGATCAGTGAGGATCAATTATTTAATCCAGAATAGAGATTTGAATCAGTAAAGATAGTTGCTTATCAAAATAGGTCAATCCATTGCTACTTTCTAACAATTGTAACAGTGATCAAAATCTCTTAACATAGTAGACTTAACAGTTTTTTGTAAATCCTCTCACAAGGTGACATTTCTACATTGAAGTGTTAGAAGATCTCTAACAAGGCCACTCCTTATAGGGTGATTAAATCCTCTAATAGGGTCACATCTAAAAGTGTGTTATTGTAACCTTTAACAGGGTTGGCTCCTAACAGGGCTCACTTCAAAAGAGTGAAAAACAATGACTAGTTGTTATTGGTGGTTTTTCTCATATTGGGTTTCCACATTAAATATTGGTGTTATCTGTGTACATTTCATTTACTTTATAGTTTATGTTTCTGCAATTAATTACTAAAGATAATCCCAGTTAATATCTTAAGATTTTCTATGTTAACCGAGTGACAGTGAAATATCTATGTTAACCGAGCAATAGTGTTAATTTTTTTAAGACATCTAAGGGACTTGGATTTATTTTTGTGGTAAATAATTCACCCCTCGCCTCTCAGTTACTCAAAAAATTTCCAATAGTAAATATTGACTAATTCAATGCATACAAAGGAGATTTAGACACCAAGACATAATGGAAATATCATGCGTTGAGTTAAATGAAATGTACAATAGAAAAAGGGAAGCAAGGTGGTTGATCCAATTTCTTATTGTACAATTGAAAGGAAGGTGACTTAATAGGCTCAAGTAGGACTTAAGCACTAAATGAGTGTAATTATCCTTCACAATAATGAATTGGGGGAAGTTGGATTTTATGGGAAATGATATGACGATGCAAGAAAGATGAATAAATAAGAAAAATTAAGTAGTTTCGGGAAAATACAAACCGACAGAAATTAAAAAAAAAACTATAGTGACCTGAAAAAAGATCCTGGAATTTTTAATAACCTATAAACTAAATTTGAATGTGTTCTAACAAGAAAAAAAGCATTGGACATTTTTTTCCTAGGAAAAAGAAGCCTGGGGCATTTTATTCCCTGGAGTTATGCTCGAAACTTTGACTGATAGTCTCGTAGGTCTCGATCTTTCTGGATTTGTTTTAAAAGTTGTGCCACATGTTCCTACAAATATAAAAGTGGGGAAAAAGTTTGGGGAAATGGATTTGACTTGATAAACCCCTATTTAGGAATCAACCTTGAAAATAAATTGCATAAAGGAAAGATTGTTAATTTTGATGTAATCACAAGTGTTAATGCAATAGCCATTGAATCCACACAAAAACCTCAAATAAAATCATGAAATAAAATATCTTGAATAATGAATGTTGTAGTTTTCCACAATGCTTGATGCTCTGGATAATAATGATGCTCTGAAGGCTTCAAGACTTGGATGCTTGAAGACTTTGAGAATGCTTGGATGTAGAAGAGATCTTGAAATCTTGATCATGAATTTTCTTGGTTACCAAAATGAGGAGAGATAGGCCACTTATATACCTCTTCACACATTTTTGGATTCAAAATTAAACTAAGCTGACCATGGGAGATAATTTCCCACCAAAACACTGTAACCATGCACCAATTCAAATTTTAGCCAAATCCTCATGGAAGAAAACACCCTGAGCATTTTTTTCCTAGGAACAAAAAGCCCTGGAAATTTTTTACCTAGGATAATGAGCTAGAATTGAAATGGGAGGTTGGGGAGATAGGGTAGATGTTAGAATAAGAGGCACAATTGATTTCAAGGTCAGGAAGAAGTACAAAGGTCACAAATGATAACATAAGGCCCATGTAGGCTTATAAATTATGGAAAAGGAGAAATAATAGAGGAGTGTGCCTATAAATAAGGGCTTACATCAATATTTGGTGAATCTGAATTTAAAAAGAACCTATCATATTGATTTAAAGCTCCAATGAGCATTAGGAGAGCATGAAATCAATGTGGTAACCCATACATGATAAAATGGGGCTAATTTGAGCACCTAATTATAGGTGTAACTTTTTAGGATGGTACAATACCATTTGGTGACATTTGGTTTGAGCCTTTTTTTGTAGTATACCATCCTAAATTATAAGCATGTATAACTAGATGCTCAATTAGGCTCCATTTTAGTGTTTGTAATGCATGATCTATCCCTAATTTTTCTTTTTGTTCTAACATCTTGTATGCTATCCCAACCCACAGATAAAATTTGAGACATTTTAGGGGGAATACGTCAACCTAGTCAACCTATTCCCCAAGGTTTTCCCTAGAATTTAAATTTGGGGGCTCATCTCAATAGTTAAGTAGGAAATCTCAAGTCCCATCAACTTCCTTTGAGTTTCAAGCTCCTAAATTCTTGTGAGAGATATATAAGGAACCCACCTCTCCTCATTTGTATTAAAGATAAGAAGCATTCCATATCATGCAATGAGAATTCAAGCTCTTTCCTACAAATTTTCATCCAAACATTCTAAGGTAGATTTTCATCCAAGGAATCATTTATTGTCAATCTTCTCCATTATAGCAAGCTTTTGTTCCTTATGAAGGCCAAGTAGAGGAGACCTCAATCTATCAAATTGATTATTTTTTTGAATACATGAATATCAATATGAATATAGTTCTTCTTCTCAAGGGAAGAGTCAATCAAGCATAACAATATTGGAGATTTGAGGAGTAAATGCATATCTATGCATTTGTGAAGGACATCCTTGATTCTTCTCTACATTTCAAGATCCAACAACTAAATACAACTACATTCAAGAAAACATCTTCATATACATTATGACATCAAGTCATTTTATGAATGTATTTAAGCATATACATTTAAGATCTAGCCTCTACATTAGCATGCTTTCCTTTCATGCATATTTCATTTCAATTTCAATATGCATTCCTCAACCGGGGTGTGACAGAGGAAAACCCATTTCTGCATAACATTTCCTCTATTTTTTATGTGCAAGAACAGGTGGTGCTTTCACCAAATTAGATTTGGAAAGTTCAAGACCTTGCAGATAGTTTGCGACTAAAAATAGTCGAATGTGCAAGGAATAGGTTGACCTAGTCTTAGGAACAAGTCAACCTAGTTAACCTAGTATAAGGAATAGGTCAACCTAGTTGACCTAGTCTTAGGAAGAGGTCAACCTATTCTCCATTGTCCCTCCAGATCCTCATCAAATTAGTTTTATAGGTAAATTACAATCTCTAGTCTCTATTTCTAGCTATAAAATTGATTTGTCTACTTCCTGTCAATCTGTGCATGCTAAAACTTGTTAGAATTCATAGAATTCTATCACTAAGATCCATTGCATGCAAATAATCTATTACAAAAGAAAAGAATGGAGACAAGACAAAGATTGATATGAAATATGAAATGTTCATTCAGAGAGGGAATAATGAAATACAAAGATCTCAATCCTTATAAAGGAGATCGAACACTAGAAGGTGGAGAAACCTAGGTTGCATGATAATAATTAATAAAGTATTAATTATTAAATGCCTAAACTTTAGCTTAAGTAAACTAGAGATAATAAGTGACTTTAATAAATGATTTAATTAATAAGAGAATTAACTTATTACTCTAACACCCCCCTTAAGATAAACTTATGGAGAAGATAAAACCTAGAAACAAATACTAAAAGCAGGAACGTTAGGTCCCAACAATAAGGCCTAATCAGGTACCCAATCACAACCAAATCTCTGTAAAGTGGAGAAATAGAGAAAAACACATGGGAAAAAACTCTACTCCAAAAAGAGATGGAAAAAGCATGCAAAAAAGAAATTGCTCAAGATAATCTCTCAAAACCATAAGTATAACCAACCCCCCCATGAGAAAGGATTGAGAATCTATACCCCCTAGAATGATAGAACCTTGGTGTTGATGATCGGACCAATGTGGCTCCACTACGGAAGAAACAAAGGTGCTGGATGAAGAAGAGGAAACCCATGAATGTGAGTAGAAACTAGAAATCCTAGTTGATGCTCAAAAGAGAATGCATGAGACTCCTATAATAGAATCTCTAATGAAGGTGGGCCAATAGATGTGTTGAATCTATCATCTAAGAGGAGATGAACATCCTTTGATATGTCCTCAACAAATGGACTAGGTGGCTTGATGCATGGAGCGATGATGTCAGGTAATGTTGAAGAGGAATCATGCTATATAGATGTAAAATAAACATGAGGTGGAGGTGTAAAAGTCACAAAAATGGTCTTAGGAACAACACATAAGTTCTGTTAGAGTATTATTACTTTATGCTTATTAATTAAATCATATTGATTTAATTATATAAGTTCCTATTACTCTAGTTACTTAAGCTTCATTTAGGTGCATTATTAATTAATAATGTGCAACCTAGTT
>MU227991.1:1540706-1567664 GCA_018584345.1 Thuja plicata | reverse complement strand
TATAAGTTCCTATTACTCTAGTTACTTAAGCTTCATTTAGGTGCATTATTAATTAATAATGTGCAACCTAGTTTTTCCCTTTAGGGTTTCTATCTCACCTTTTATAAGGTTGAGCATTGTACTTTTTCATTATCACTTATGCATTTTTCACATTTGAGAGCACTTTTCTTCTATCTCCATTTTTCTTCTCTTGTAACAGGTTATTGGCTAACAGGTTCTTCTTGGGTTGTGTAGAATTGAGTTTGATCGATTCTTTCATGGTATCAGAGCTTAGATCTGTGGCTACTTGTTCTTGATTTGAAGGTTTTTGGAGCTTGAAGGGTTTCTAATTTTTAGAGTTTTTGTTTATTGGTTCTGGGGGGTTTCTATTTTTTGAAGCATTTTGGACCAAAATCGACTTCACGGTTGAGTCTGAAAGGCCCAAAAACCCCAGGATTATATAAAACACGTCTGATTTGGACACCGGAGCATCTGGAAATTTTTTTTTGGCCTTCTAGGGCCATACGAACATGGTTTTTGAGACGAAAACTCAAAAAAAAAATTAAAAAAATGCAAGTTTTTTAAGCAACCGGGGCGCGCTGCCACCACGCCACCCCGGCGCCGCCTCCGCCTGGCCCGGCCCGACCCACGCCCGGCCCACCCGCTAGCGCACCGCCCACCGGCTGCCGCAGTGCCACCGGTGGTGCTCCACAGCGGAGCCGCCCACCGGCCACCACAGTGCCACCGGCCCGCCACCTCCTACGCAGGGCTGACATCATCAGTGATGTCAGCAGCTAAAAAATATTTTTTCGGCAGGTTTTCAAACTTTTCTGACAATTTTTAGATTTTTTTGGCAACTAGAAATTTTTTTTGATGACAGCCTTGACAGCCGTCAAATTTAACTTCACAGTCTAGTGACGGGAGTTTGAACATCAAATTTTTTGCCGGGACTATGTTTTTCCAGTGAGCTTGCATTTTGGGGGTACTTGTGCTTTTTTGGTCCTACAGGGCTCATACAGATTAAAAATTTGACATATCATATATCGACGGAAAGGTCTTTCCAAGCCTGTCACATTGGTGTAGGTTTTATTTCTTGATTATTCCATTTTGATGCCATTTTTTAGCTTCAAAGTCAAGGTACACAATTTCACATTCTAAAGCATTTCTTGCTCTTTCTTTCTTTCAAACTTTCAGAATTGTACTAAAATTGGGTTTTATCGATTGTGGGGGGTGTTCTTTCTTGCTTTTCTATCATTTATCTCAGAAAAAGAAAACATTGTATCACATAAAACAAAGCCCCTTCTGCATCTTCTGTCTAGTTCTGAAAAAAACATAATCATAAAAATCAGTCAAAGCACAGGGTACTATGGCAGACACAACATCTGTTGAGTTTCTCACTCCACACAATTACCATGTGTGGAAGCCACAAATGACTAGACTCCTCATGTCATGAGGTTTATGGTCCTGCCTGGATATAATTTAGCCAGTTCTTTAGAGGCCTTATGAGGCTCTTATGCACAAAAATAGGATGGATGAGGCAATGGGCCTCATTGCCATGAATATTTTAGATGGGTTTTTGTTCCACCTGGATGGTCTGACCACACCCAGGGATATGTGGGACAAGTTTTCCACCTTTTTTAGCACCATGAATCAGTTTAGGATTCTCTAGATAGATGCAGAGTTCACCTCCTTGGTACCTGAATCATTCACCAGCATTGAGGACTTCTTGATGAAGTTCAAGTCTCTTTGTTCTATTTTATAGGTTGCTGGCAAGACGAAGTCAGATGATGAGTGTATCTTTCTGATACTCTCAAAGCTTCGTGGCCCTCATTAGATTTTCACTTCTACCTTCTACTCCACTATGGATGCACTGGGTGCACATCATGTTATGCCCTCTTTTGAGACCTTTTGTGACAGGTTAACTCGTGAGTAGTCCAAGCTTAGTCAGATGGATTCTCTTATAGGTTCATAGTCATAGGCATTTCTTGCCAAGTCATCTCAGGATACACAGAAGCCAAAGCTAAAGCAGATATCTGATTCCTCTTCTTAGCACTCTACTGGCCTACCATCTTCTTCTAAGAAGGAGAAACAGAAGACTCAGAACTCCACATGTTCCTATTGTCAGAAGGGAGCTCATGATGAGTCAAATTGTTTTCAGAAGAGATTCGATGGCTATGAAAAATAGATTGCAGATTTGCAAGCTCTTCTTCAGAAGAGCAATGTTTCCTCTCCATCCTCTTCTAGCTCACAGGGGTCTACTTTTCAGTCTTCTTCCACATCTTCGACATTTGGATAGGGTCATGCATTACAAGCATCTATTGCATCCCCTTCACAGGTCCCTTGGATACTAGATTCAGGTGCTTCTCACCATATGGCATCTTCTCAGGATTTGTTCTCTTCTTTTGAGGCTTCTCCTATTCCTCATATTCTCATGGGGAATAACATTGTATAGATAGTTTGCGAGATAGGTTCAGTTAGCATTCAGGATGGCACATTCAATGATGTATTGTATGTTCCATCTCTATCTACAAACCTTCTCTCAATTTATCAGATTACACACAGTGGGTTAGGGAACACAGTTGAGTTCACGACAGATTCAGTCTTCATCAGGGATAGTGCAATAGGAGGCATTATTGCTACAGGGATAGTTGATCATTCCACCTGTCTCTACACCTTCTCTCACTTTGGTCCACCATCTCCATTATCGGAGCACAACTCTCCTCTTTCGAGAGAGCATCATGAGGTGCAGTTAGGTTGCTTGAACCTTTGTGTTGTTCCCAAGACCAGTGTTGTGACTGCCACACCACATCATGAGGTGTACTTTTCTCTTCAGCAGGATTCTTCTTCAACATTGCTTGACCCTCCAGCTCCATTCATCGAGCCACCAGGTGCAGTTGTTGAGGACTCTACAGAGAACATTCATCTCCTCTTTGATGATAGTGTCAACACATCTTTCATACCACTTACATTGGGGATTCCCTTTCAGGATCCTCATGTCTACTCCTTTGAGCATCAGCTTGGCCTTCCAGTGACACCTTAGCTTTTGAGGTTCCCTTGACAGTGTCCACTGACTTTCACTCCTCTGCATTGGAGTCATAGTGGTTTTTTCATTGATCCAAGGGTTCTTTCATTTCAGGGGGGCTTTGGAGCCTCTACCCTCTCTCACGGGGGGGTTGGCAGCACACATTGTACTTATGGCTTTGAGAGAGTCTCTTGAAGTCATTCTTTTTGTCTTTTCTTGCTTTTATATCTCTTTTTGGAGAGGAGTTTTTCCCACTGGGTTTTCTCCTTTGTCTCCAATTTACAAAGATTTCCTTGTACTGTGTACCTGATCTGGCCTTGTTGTTGGGACCCATTTCTTACTTTCATAGTTTTTCTAGGTCAGCTTTCTCCCTGCGTTCAGCTTAAGGGGGGGTGTTAGAGTATTATTAATTTATACTTATTAATTAAATCATATTGATTTAATTATATAAGTTCCTATTACTCTAGTTACTTAAGCTTCATTTAGGTGCATTATTAATTAATAATGTGCAACCTAGAGGTGTAAAAGTCACAAAACTGGTCTTAGGAACAACACATAAGTTCAAGTGACCCGACTTCACCTTAATAGGCTCTCGATAAAAATGAGAGCTATTCTCTAATAGTGGGGATGGTAGACCAAAATGAGAGGAGTACAAGTAGGAAGAATGATCAACTTTACTTGTTGCAAAAATATTTGGTCATCTCACTATCTCTTATGTATAATGAATATGGAGTAAACTCAATTGTCTTCCCTGTCCCACTATGAGTAATCTGATAGATAGAGAGAAGGTTAGAGTACAAAGATGGAACACATAGTACATCATGGAATGCACCATCATAAATGTCAATAAAACCTTTCCCACATACACTCATAAAAGTTTTATTCCCCATCAAAATGTGTGGGGTAGGAGAAGCCTCAAAAGTTGAGAATAAATCTTGAGAAGATGGCATATGGTGTGAAGCACCTGAATCCAATAGTCATCTAGAAGAGTGTGGAATAATAGTTACACATAATGCATGACCCTTTCCATTGTTCCATCCATCTATCTGGAATAATGATGAAGAAGAAGACCTATGAGAAGGAGAAGAAGGAATATAAATGTTTCTCCTCTGAAGAAGAGCTTGCAAATCAAAAATTTATTTTGCATATCCATCCATATTCTTCTCATAAAAATGAGACTCATCATGATTGGGATTTTTACAATAAGCACACTGAGGTCTTTCTATCTTTAATTTCCCCCCTAGGAGTAGGTGGGATAAAGGAGTGCTAAGAATTAGAATCCTTCCTAGAGTCTGTGGTCGATGATATCTGATTCTGCTTTGGCTTTCGTAAAGATGGGTGAGCTACCAATGCATGATTTTGTGATCCAGTGAGAGAATCAAGTTGAGACAACTTTGCCTTCTCACGAGTCAAACGATGACAAAATACATCAAATGTAAGCATGTTTAATCATGGACCCAAAGCATCCATGGTATAATGGAAGGTAGAAGAGAATATCTGAAAGGGACCACGAAGCTTAGAAAGAATTAGGTAAATGCACTCTATATATTTCTTATTCTTCCCACACCCGAACAAGATAGATCTGATAGATTTGAATTTTATCAAGTAATCCTGAATATAAGCAAATATATCAGGACCCAAAGTTGTTAATTTTGCCTCAATGTGAAGTGCCCTAAACTCATTGACTTTGCCAAAGAGATTCTAAAACTTCTCCCATATATCAAGAGGGGTATCACACCCATCAAGATGGAAGAGAAAACTATCTGAAATATGTAGAGAAAGCACACTCATGACCTCATCCATATTATTCCTGTGCTACATGACCTCAAAAGGATGAGTCAAGACTAGTTTCATGGTGTCTAGACAAGACCATAACCCTCATGATCGGAGAAGCTGAGTCATACGGGATTTTCATAAATGGAAATTGTAAGGAGCAAGAAGCTCAACTAAAGCTGAATCTTCCATTGATAAGGAGAGATAATGTAATAAGTGCTACAAAATGAAAAAAAAAAACCTAAATAATGCCTCTAGAAAAAGGGTCTCATATCTAAAGAGAGATCATTAAGAGATTTTTGATGCCTATTCATGAGAAAAAAGAGGAGGTCATATGCTCATTCTAGAGGCTTGAAAGTGTTGAAAAGAAGGGCTCTCTTTGACTGGAAAAAAGATAGTGAAATAGAAGAATCTAGAAATGAAACCACTTCCAAAATCTCCATCTTGGAAAGAGCCTTCTGATGCTATCTCATTTGAAAAAAATGACCTCCATTAGCTCAAGTTATGAGAAAAAAAATAGAAGGAGATAAAGAAGAGTCCTTGGCGAAAAAGAAAAAGAAAAAGAAAAAGATTCAAATAAGCCATTGGGGGCTGGCAGGCATGGCAGATGGTCACGTGGCTGACCGTAGGTGCTAGGGGAAGTGGGTTTGTCACTGGTAGTTTGAACTGCTATGGCTTAAGCCGCTAGCGGTCGACAGAGCAGCTGACGCGGTCAGCCCATTAGCAAAGCTTCCAAGGTGGACTACCGATTTGGTTGACAGTGCAGCCGAGGTGGTCAGCCCATTGGTGGTGTGGCTGAGGTGAACTATCAGTGTCCAGTGGTAATCCACGGTCAACATGGGGGCTAATCGGCGGTGAGCTAGTGGCCGCTGGGCTACACGGGTAGTCCAGTCAAAAAATCAACTAATAAATTGATTTTTTTTCTTCTTGATTTGCATGCAAAGGCAGTATAGGCAAATTTTTTTTCCCTCAAAATGCAACTTTGGCCAAAATGGATGTGCCTTATATGGAAATATGGGTTTTTGGGCATTTTGAGCTCAACTGTGAGGTCAGTTTGTGCTCAAAGTACTCTGAAAAAAATCCCTTTAGATCCACACAAAAAATGGAGAAAAACTTGAAACCCTCAGAGCTCCAAAAGCCTTCAAGAACTTAGGAATGCACTGCAACATTGAGGCTCTGATACCATGTTAGAATTCATAGAATTCTTTCACCAAGATCCACTGCATGCAAATGACCTGTTACAAAAGAAAAGAATGGAGACAAGACAAAGATTGATCTGAAATATGAATTGTTCATTCAAAGAGGGAATAATGAAATACAAAGAGATCAATCCTTATAAAGGAGATCGAACATCAGAAGGTGGAGAAACCTAGGTTGCATGATAATAATTAATAAAGAATTAATTATTATATGCCTAAAGTTTAGCTTAAGTAAACTAGAGATAATAAGTGACTTTAATAATTAAATGAAATGATTTAATTAATAAGAGAATTAACTTATTACTCTAACAAAACTCACTATTTCTTCCTTTCTAGTCTTCAATATTGCATTGTCCAATTACATTTACCTAATCAAACCTCAATTATAGTGAAGGATCATTGCACTCACTTGATGCTTAAGTCCTCTCGAGCCTAGTGGGTCATCTTCCTTCCAATGTAATCAGAGTTGGTTAGTTGTCATATTAGTGAACCATTCTATAAACCCCCATTATCACATCCTAACCCAATCTTGTATGCTACATTTTGGTGAACTCGAAGCATGACATTTTAATTTTGATTTGGTGTCTAGATCTTCTTTATATGCATTACATTACTCATTGTTTGCATGTAGCTATCTAGGTTCATTTGATAGTTAGATGTGTTATTCATTAAGTCTCACATGCAATTGTGTTTCCTATATGTCTTAATTATATTTATGTTACATAAACTTAGTGAAAACTTTGATTTACATTATTTATGCATATCTTTCTTTCCTTGTCATGTGCATGAGTGTCATAAATTTGAGTCCTACATATAACATTATAGAGAGAAGAGGTCATAGACTTATGGGTTCCTTTGATCTCGAGTCCTCTATTTTTCTAAATAATTTTACTGATATCACTATGCATACCAATGACATTCCTGTTGACCTTTTCATCCCACCATTAATCCTCTGGATTGATCTTATCACGGGAGTTCATATAATGCAAGTGTTTTGAGTTGATAAGTTAGAATGCTTTAGACTAGGCATATCGGTATAGCATCTCTCATGTTCCACTGAAATAGACATGCAAGGCTCTACTAGGATCTAAAGCTTGATTTTGGTAGGACAGGTCTATGGTTTTACCAAAATCCCAAGTAGATTGTTCATCGAGATGAGGATGCAGATTTCAGGTAGTTGGCCTCATGTTTCACCAATGAAGTTTATCGACGGGAGTCTTTCCGATCTCGGGGTTCATCGACAATCAAAATAGAGTAAATTGTGTGTTCTGATGGGTCTTTCTACGCTTATGATTTGCATCAGCATAGGTGTTGCCAATATGCAATCGAGTACCAACTATAAGCAAAGTGTTTTGACAAGACATCTTTGGGTCTTTCCAAAATGGTCATCCTTTGGGCCCTTGGTGAGTTTCTTATTGATCGAGAGACAAGTAGTTCATCACAAAGGAAATAGGATTGATGGAGGTCTTGCTGATGTTGGTTTCATCAGGACATCATAGGTAATCAAATTAAGTGTTCTAACAGTGTGTGTTATGCTGATGGATGTCATTGGGATAAGTCACCCCAATGAGTCTCTTCATCAGCGATCAAGGGTGACCATTTTGTGCGGTTTGACTCACTAATGCATGTCATCGGGGTAAGTCTCCTAGATGAGTTTCTTCATCAATGATCAGAAGGGACAAAATCTTGCGGTCTGACAGTATGTGCTACACTGATGGGTTCCATCATCAGAGGTTTTATTGATGAGGTTTTTAGAGGACAAATCGACAATGACATAGGTAGGATTTCCTAAGGGCTTCCCCGATGATCAATAGATTTTAACAACTCAATTCATTCAGAACATGATTTTGGTCATTGGTGAGAATTTCCCTGATGATCAAAGGAGGTCAGTTTCGGTGCCAAAAACATAGAATTTTGTCGGGGTAGATCTTATCGATAAAGACAAACATAGGCTCAAGCATTAACATTCCTAATTTCAACCAGTGACATTATGCATTCATTCAGTGTCATTATGAGCATTCATTCAATTTCTCCAGTTGTTCATTTATGGTTGAAGATGGCTCAAGATCAGATTCCATATGTCAATAGAGGATAGGGCATGAGGACTTTGAGTCCATAATTATTATATGGGGGTTTCTTCTACTTGTAGAAAACACTTTTTAGCTACAGGGACATTAACTCTTGACCTCTTCCTATCACTTCTGAGTTCCACTTTCTCGTAGAGATCAAATTTCTTCTGATCTACTATGTTTCATTTGGTAACTCAACCCAAATATGGGTTTGACCTTAGGTGTTCATTCAAAGTTATTCCTTATCTTTAAAAGACATTCTTGTACATTTTGTAAAGGTTTCTTCTTGATTTCATTTGCAGTGGCTATGCTCTGCAATTTTAGTTTCCTTTTGCCTCATGTTAATAAAAGTCTCTATTTTGCCTCTTCTTACATTTAGTTACTTAGTGTGTTTCCCTGCCTTGTATTGAATAAGTTCCTTTCCTATTCTCGGCTTACATGTTGTATTAGATCTTCTTAGTATTTGTTGTCTTGCGAATGTCTTTCCTTGCAACATCTTTTAAGTTGTGATCTTCATATTTTTTCTTTGATAGAATTAGATTTAAGAATAGTGTATGTTGAGGTGTTTATTGATATTAAGTTCATTCATAGGTAGAGAGAGTAAGCATAGTTTCAATCTAGTGCATCACCACATTTCTCTTTTTGCATTTCCCTTTTAGCATATCCTTCTCCCTTTTCCTTAAAAGTAGTAGTTTAGGCACATCCTAATTGTAAGGAAGTTGACCTTCTCCAAAGATTCAATCTCATTGATTAAGTCCCACATTGAGAGATTGTTTCCATGTTTCACAAGGATGCCTAGGTCTCTAACCACCATCTAAGAAAGGGTGAAATTTTTTTTTACAATAGTTTTTGGCATGCTTGATGGGACAAGCATACAAAGATCAAATCAATTTTTAGAATATCCACCAGTCATACCATAGTTTTTGGCATGCCCGGTGGGAAAAAGATCAAATCAGTTCGATACATCCCTTGGTGGACCAATACAAGTTTCAATCACTAATAATTTGGGAGTTATTCTCAGTGCCACCAGCCTTTGGAGGCATTTTATAAAACACTGACTTTGAGTGTAGATATGTTGGTTTCAAGCAGTCGCAGTGCTAGTATGTGCAAGAACATTTATGATCTTTTGTGATTTCTTCAAGTTCTCTACAAATTTATAGTCTTATAAATTCTTTAACATGGAGTATTTTCATAGAGACACATCCTATCATTCCCCATATCATGATATTTCTTCCCCCGCACCCTCCATTTATCAAGACCATCTTGAACCTCAGCTTGGCCTTGGTTCATATCCCTATGGAGCATCAAATGACCAGTATGTTCCATCTTCTTGTCCTCTTCCTCCCATTGCCCACATCATAGCTAAAATGGATATTAATGAGCTCAAGAATCAGATTGTGGATCTTGGCCAAAGGTTTAGTAGCCTCAGATTGAGTTTCACCCTGGTTCCAAATATTCCCATATATGTGAATGATATGGGTTATCAAGAGTTGAAAATTATTTTATGGAGTTGGGTTGGACAATTTCTTGAAGAAAAAAGAAGACAAGGATTTTTTATGTGGTTGGAGTAACCGACTCACTGGATATTTCAACTGTGTATGCTAATTTGGAAAAGCTAATACTTTGAGATAGTTGCAAAAAAAGAGCAGCAATTAGAAGCCTAACATAAGCAATATGAAGAAGAGATGAAGGGAAAATAGAGATGGTTTAAGGAAGAACTTGCAAAGCAAGTTACTGCAAAAGATGAACAAATGAGGCTTTTATTGGCTAGAATGCTAGAATTAGAAAGCCAAACTGCCCTTCCCATACATATTTCATTCCAAGATTCAGAAAGCCCCCTCCATTTCAAGAGCTTGTTTTTATAACTCACCCATTCCCTACGCAAGGAATTTTACCCTCTCATCCTTCTATACCTATTTCTATTTCACTCTTTAAGGGTGGGTTGGTTGTGTGGACAACTGATGGTCATAATCTGTAATTTTGGGAGGAAGAGAGAAAGATAAATCAACCATGGGAGGATTTTTAGCCTATTTTTCATGAGCTATAACATGGGCCATAGCATGAGCAATAAAAGGAGGAAACAAAAGAGCTACATGAGGATACTAAAAAAGTTTTACTCATTCAGTCCTCTCCATGGATGAAGACTACACAAAAGGAAGAGGATCCAATCCTCTTATTCAAAGAGCTTCCCTCTTTTGTGAAAGAAGAAGAAAAAAAAGTCATTCCTACCCTTGAGGAACAAATCTTGGCTTTTGCACCTTTACAAAAATCAGGGGAATTTCTACAAGAAGACAAACAAGAACAAAACTATTTTTGCAGCAGGAGGTCCTTCATGATATGAAGGATGAGAAAGAAGATCCCAAGGATAGTTTTTTCCTTGAGGAGGAACACATTGATATGCATGAGGCCGAATCTCAACCTATACATACTATTGCAATAGAGAATAAGGAATCTAACGAAGATAATTTTTTTTTGGATGAGCTAGAAGTTTTTTGCTCATCCATAGCATCAAGTCATCTTCTCCTTCATCAAATTATCATGAGTTTCAATAAAAACATGTGGAGTTTCACCCATACCAGTGTCTCTCAAGGAAGTGGTTAATGAGCCACATGAAGAGGTGGAGATAGTTTCTACACCCAAATAAGAGAAGCCATTTTCAAACTAGTAGGATAAAATCTTTGTAGAGCACAACAATGATGTCAAGGTTGATCTCTTAGATCCAATGCTATCAAGAGGATGTCCTATAAAGCACATTGATCTAAAACAAATCAACAAGTTTCTCCCAGTCATGTATACTTAAAAATATGAGGTTGAATATCACAAATAGGAGCAAGTCAGTCTTACTCAAGGTAAGAATGTTCCAATGTTTGAAACCTTCATTGTTTTAAGCATTGGGATGGTTTTCCAACAATATTTGATATGCTTTTTATTCTTACTATAATGCCTAGTTGCCCAAGTGTTTGAAAGGAATAAAAAACTTGTAAGGAAGGGCAACTATTATTAATCTTCAAAGGCACTGAGGGGGGTGAATCAATGCACCCACAAATCTGAAACAAAACTTAAATGTCTTCCACAAGATCCAACATGCAAAAGTAAATGCAATATAGAAACTTAGCTCATAAACCATTCACACAAAGTAGACACAAGACTAAATTTTTTTCCCATTTTAGAGGGATAAAACCACATGTGGAGTGGTATCCACAAATTTTACTTGACTCTGGTCGTCTCCATGAGCAAACCAATGGGAGTAAATCCTAGATGCAACAAAAATAGCATTTTGAAGCGGCTCCATTTTCTCCGGATAAAAGTTTTAAAAATTAATATATTTTTTTACTTCAATGAAATTATCTACTTTTATTATTAAAATAATAATAAAAAATACATACATATATATAATTAATGAAGATACTTTTAAATAAATAAATAAAAGTTAATCAAAGCATATTCTTTTGTATAATCAAAGGTAAAAAAGAACTTTTATTAGCATAACTATCTATTCTTTATTAACTAAAGATTAGTCATATTTTTTTGAAAGAAGAATCGATGCATTTATTTTTAAAAGAAAGAGTTTTAAATAAATAAAATTAGATCCAAAGTAAATCGAATGTGAAATATGGGAATGTAAAAAGGTAATTGAGTTTGATTATTAATTAGTTATTCTTAGTTATATCGAATGCATCTAAAGGTAGTTATAAACTTTTTATTAAAGGGCTTATATTCATTATATGTTAATTATATGTTATGGTTGGTTTAAAAGAATGTAAAATCAAGCTTATATAAATATAATATTAACAATATTTAAAACACCATTTCTATATTTTTTAAAATAAATTTATTTAGATTACATTAAAAAATACATAAATACCTATCAATTTTTTTTTTTTTAAATTGGTAATAGTTAAGTTTTTATTGATATTAAGTATAGATTTTACATTTCAAGTATGTAGAGCTAGTGCCACATATACAGGCTACCGGTTCATTTATAGACTATTTAAGAAAGACCAGACATAGCAGAAAAAAAACCCCAAAATGGATGCATTTTCTATGCATCAATCACCCTAAGTCTTTCAGCCTTAGTTATCTATCCAGCCTAATACCTCGACAGCATTTACATTCATATATTTCTTACATAGCCTCATCTTGGGTGGGCATTCTTTTGCAACAGGTAAAATGGGGATAGAGTCCCGATTACATATGCAGAAAACATAGGATTTTTTCCATCTTCCCCAACTGGGATTTGGGTTACAAAAAACTAACAGTAATTCATATATTTTAATGTTCTGTCCCCTTTACTTACTATCATGCCTGGCTCCATCACCCTTGCTGCATTCGATTTGTATTCCTCACTGTTATTCTTCTCTAGAGAACTTGCAGATTCAGGGCCAGAGCGGGTTCGTCGGGTGGTGGAGGGCGCTCCCTGATAGCCACTTTAATGGTTTCCCAACCTATAAACCTATCCATGCGGTAGTTCTCTTTGTTTATTCCCCATGACCACCTTATGAATGGGATGATGACTTGTACCCTTTCTCGATCCTCGTCTACTATACCTTCAGTTATGTTAAAACCCAGGCCCAACCATGCCCATTCAAGGAAAGAATCTAGACCTTCCAACAAGTCCATGTCAAATAGCTCCAACATTACCTCCCGTATCTCCTCTTGCTCAGTTCCAAATTTGAGCGCCCATGCCAACAACATGGAGGGGATGTCAACATTCAGGTGTCCTCTGTGAGTAGCATTGGTGAATTCCAGACCCAGTGTTTCCATCACTGCATCTTCTAAGTCCTTGGAAGACCATTTCATAAGCTTGCATACCCGAATAACCTTAATTTCACCAAAAAAGCCTTTTTGCTGCTTGTGCTTCCTAGGTTTCAATGTAAAGGTTGCCTCCATCTTTTTAATGCTCCAGACCTGTGTGCAGAGAAAAAATTTGCAATGTTTATCAGTTTCACAAAAATGTGGAAGAAAAAACCTTCACTTAAAGGGAAATAGGAGGATTTATATCTTTGTGCGATTCTCTGTCAGTAGATTTGGCATAAATGGTAGATTTAAATTTTGATATTTCCATCCCATCTGCATCCTTCTTCAAAAATAAATTCTATCCTTCCGCTCGCCGCTTGTCCTTGTAATGATTTCTTATGCACGGATTGAGGTTTGGGGCACGCACCTCAGGCATTACCTTTCTATGATTTATTAGATGTGACATCATAACTACATTAATTATGATCTGGACATAAATTCCTTTTAATGCCACCATGAACTTTATTGATGTTTTACCCTGAATAAGCTTGATGGAGCTGTCCTTATAGTTATTAAAATTGGGCTTTCTATCTTTTCAATCATGAAAAAGTATGATCACCCTGTGTCCTACTAATTATATTTTTGATTTCAAATGTCATTGGCCGTAGTGCAAATTGCCTCAGCTGGCTAACCTTGTTCCACCTCAGCTAGATTGATATCTAAAAAGGTTTCAAAATGATTATTACCTTCTATTTCAAAGTTTGCAACCCAATTTGATAAACAATCCACCTCTATGTTTCCTGCTCTTCTGACATGTGAAATTTTAAAATTCTCATAGCCGTTGAGAAGTGATTTTATGTGGTTTACAAAGGGCTTTAGGTTCCAAGCCCATATATGTCCCTTTTGAATGGCTCTAATGATTACATCCTAATCTCCCTCTAGATGGATATTTTTTATCCCTAACTTATGTCCCAATTTGACTCCAAGCATAGCTGCCTTTACCTCTGCTAGATTGTTTGTTCCCTCCAGAATCCTTTCTGCTTCAAAGGCAATTATGTTGCCTTGCCAGTCTTGAGCAATAGCTCCTATGCCTGAAACTCTGGGGTTGCCTCTTGAGGCCCCATCAAAATTTATTTTGCACCACTCCTTGTCTGGTGGTTCCCAATTAACACCTACCTTTTCCTTATGGTTTTTATGATATGTGCAGTTGCCCCAAGACCGAATTTTGATGCCCGGCCAGTTACCTTGAATTCTTGAGTCCCAGTGGGTGTAGGGGCACTTCATTGATTTGTTGTTTTCTGTTGTAGTTACAACCTCTTCTATTGAAATATTTATTCTACCTATAAGCTTGGCCAAATTTTCTTTTTTGTCTCTGAAGATTCTGCGATTCCTTTCTTTCCAAACTTCCCAAAGTAGGGATGAGGGTGATATGTCCCAAATTGAGTCAAGTCTAGACTATCTCAGAGCACTAGGCCACCCTAGTAGAGTTCTAGTGAGAGAATTATGGAGAGGGCCCTGCCAACCGAGTTTCTGTTGAATCATTTTCCAACAAGACTATGCAATTTTACAGTTGAGTAAGAGGTGATCCACTTCCTCTTCTGCTTCTTCACACATAACACACTTTGTGGGTCCCATGAAACCAAGTCTTTTCCTTCGTTCCCCTGTTAGTATTCTTCCTCTGGAAGTAAGCCATGTGAAAACCCCCGCTTTGGGGAGGCAATGTTTGTTCCAGCATAATCTCAATGGCCATTGTTCTGCTCTATCCTCTTTTTCCAAAAGTTGATAGCCCAATTTCATTGGGTATTCTCGCCATTTAGATGCACACCAAATCACCTTTTCTGATTCAGAAGTAATGAGGATTTTCCTCTCTTTCAAAATTTTAGTCATTATGTCTTTCTGCTATTCTGATATTTGCTTGTGGTTAACTGACTTCCACTACCATTCTCTGCCATGAGCTTCTTCTATAGGTTCAATATAGTCTGCTATATGCTCCCCCCAGGCCTGTATGAAATAATTTCTGAGATCATGTAAGTCACCATTATTTTTGAGTGCTGGGAGTCCATTCCATGAGTCATCCCAAAACTTTTCTAATTGCCCATTCCCAACATTCCATGAGATGTGGTTCATGATTATCTGCCTGCACGAGGTGATAAAGTTCCACATTGAAGATCCTTGGGGGGGGTTACTAATTGTGAGTATGCAGTTTTCATTTGAGTTATCAAGGTATTTTTCTTTGAGGATGTGAGCCCACATGCTTTTTGGTTTCTGGTGAATCTCCCATATTAATTTTGCCCCCAATGTAGTATTCATTAGTTGCCAGTTTCTAATTCCTACTCCTCCGACTTTTTTTGGTTTGCAAACTTTATCCCATGCTAGTAGTGGTATTTTATCTTCTTGTGATGATCCATTCCAAAAGAACTTATGCATACCTTGATTGATTTTATTTAGGATATTGGCTAGAATCCTCAAACAGAACATGGAAAAAATTAGAATTGCAGAAATTACTGATTTGAGCATTAGGATCCTGCCGGCTGATGAGAGCCATTTCCCTTTCCAACTTGACATTTTTTTTGAGATGGAAGAGAAAATCTCATCCCATATCTCTATCTTGCTAGCACCTTCAAAGAGGGGGATCTCAAGATATTTGGATGGGAGGTATCCTTTCCTCATACCCATAATTTTACATATGTCTCTCTGTCTCTTGAGGGGGGTGTTGAAAAAGTATATTTCTGATTTAGTCCAATTCACTTGCTGACCTGAGGCCAGTGAATATTTGTCCAAAGTTGATTTTATGGTTCTTGCTTCTCTACAGGTGGCATCACCCCTTAGGAGTGTGTCATCAGAAAATTGTAAGTGGGAGAGAGCCGGCACTCCCTCCACCACTCGAATTCCTTTCCAGTTTCTAGAACTTTTTTGTTTTATGAGTCTTTCGAGTGCCTCTGCCATTATCACAAAGAGAAAGGGGGAAATTGGATCTCCTTGGTGGATCCCTTTCCGTGTTTCAAAGAATCCTTATGGGCTACCATTTACTAGGATAGAGAGCCACACATTGTTGATGCAGCCCTCAATCCACTTGATCCATTCCACAACGAAACCAAACTTTGACAAAATCTTTAAGAGAAAACTCCCATCCACTTCGTCATAGGCTCTTCTTATATCCAGTTTAATCATCATCCTATCTGTTTTGGTTTTTCTGACTGTATGGATTGCTTCATGTGCTATGATGATCCCTTCATAGATGGATCTCTCAGGGGTAAAACTGCTTTGTTCCTCAGAGATTACTGTCTTCAAGATAGTTTTGAGTCTGTTGGCCATAGTTTTAGATATGATTTTGTAGATGACATTGTAGAGGGCGATTGGCCTAAAGTCCCTGAAACAAGAGGAGTCTATTTTTTTTGGAGCTACAAAAATTAGGGTGTTATTCATATCTTTGAGGATGAATTTCCCCATCCTTGCCTCCTCCACCAGTTCCCAGATCTTAGCCCCCACTAAGTCCCAGAAATGTTGATAGAAAAGGGTAGTGAAACCATCAGGGCCCAGTGCCTTGTCCCCTCCCATTCCAAATAAAGCATTTTTGACTTCCCCCATTGTGGTTGGCTTCAAAAGGAATTCATTTTGGGCCTTGCTAACGTAGGTTGGAATTGTGTTGATGACTTACTCTATATCTATGCCTTGCTGCCATTCTACACAAAAGATGTGTGAGAAATATCTCACAACTTCTTCTTTGATGTCCTGGTCCTTTTCCAGAATGTGACCTTGCTGGTTTTTGATAGTGTAAATTTTGTTCCCTACCCTTTTCACCTTTGCTGAGTTATGAAAAAACTTTGTTTTTCGGTCCCCATCCTTGAGCCATAATTCCATTGACTTTTGCCTCCAATCTATTTCTTCTCTGGCCAAGACTTCTTCATATTCTTTTTTTAAAATTTGCTCTTACAAGAATTTAGTGTTTGTCATGCCCTGGGCAATGATGTATTCATTTAGAGATTTTAGCTCCTCTTCTAATCTGAATTTTTCCACAAAAATATTTTTAAAGCTTTCCCTGTTCCAAATTTTCAATTTCTCCTTTAGGAATTGTAGTTTTTTGCAGAAGATGAAAGCCCAATTTCCCACTCTTCTTGGAGCATTGTTCCATAGTGTTTTCACCATTTCATCAAACCCATCCACCCTGAGCCACATTGCTTCAAAATTGAAAGGGCATCTATTTAGAATGGAGTCCTCTTGGATTCTCGGCCTGATGGGATAATGGTCAAAGCCAGAGATGGGAAGGATCTTTGCTCTGCAAGTCCAGTTTGTTAAAGTCCAGTCACCAGCCAGCAGGAATCTGTCAAGATTTTCTGCTATATTGTTGAACTCCAATTTGTGATTGGTCCAAGTGTAGTCTCCAGCATTTAGTTCTATTTCCATTAGGTCATTTTCCAACACAAAGTTCTGAAAGTCCATTTGACTTTTCCCAATCCAACCTCGACCCCCTCTTTTATCTTCTGGCCTGAGGATGGCATTGAAATCACCACCCAGGATAAAAATCTCTTTTAGGTTGTCCTTTAGGATACTAGATATTTCCTGCCACAATCTGAGCTTAAGGGCAGGGTTGTTGGGGCCATAAATGTTAATGATATTGATCGTCTTGAGAAGTTGCATGGATGTCACCTTTGCCCACATCCATGATTTATGTTTTTGGAAAATGGTAATATTTACTACCCCTTCCTTTCCTAGGATGGCCAGGCCCCCTCAAGCTCCATCATAAATCATGAAGAAGGACTTCCATCTCAGGAATTTTGTAGCAAACAGAACACAGTCCTCATTTTTGAGCTTGGTTTCTTGCAAAAGCACTAGATCGGGCTTCGCCTGATCAAAACATTGCTTGATCAGAAAAACTTTGTCAGAGGCATTGTAGCCCCTGACATTCTAGGATAAGAGTTTCATTGCTCCCAGGAAAGGGCACCACCCTTTCCCGATCTAAGTTTGCGTTGGCCACTAGCATTAGCAACTCTCTCAAGTCTTTTTTTTAAGGTGCTTGCACCTCTTTTTTTCTTTTCTCCATAGGCCATTTTTCCCTTACTTGCATCTATTTGTGTTATAGTTCTGACCTTTGTAATGTCAAGTTGTGCTGAGAGACCAAGAAAATCCTCTGCATCGAGGTCATCCCCCTCAAGACTATTGTTATGACTTAGACTGTTCCCTCCACTATCTCTGACACCATCAAAAGATTCTCCTAGATTTCAAATGGGAGAGATAGGGATATCTTTGAAGACATTTCTAGTATTATCCATCCATGTGGCTGGAACATACTCCTTGTTGTCCTCAGACTCATTTGAAACCTTTTGGTCCGATGAATCATCTTCTAGGAGGCCCTCAACTGGGAGGGGTTTTGGGTCCTCCATTTGGATGTTTCCATAGGTTGGTTGATTCCAGAGGCTGGTAGTGCTGGATATTGGCACCCCAAGATTTGATATGACCGACCTAGGGTTTGAGAATATTTTCTCATTGCATATGATTTGTGAATCCAATAGAAGGGGATGTGAGATTTCCTATCTGGGTCCCTGTAATGTATTTTAAGGAGGAGTTGAGGCCTTTAGGTTGACAGGACCTGGCCCAGCCAAACATTTAGGGGTTGTCCCACAAGGGACCCCTAGCTTTTCCAGCTGCTGAGGAGGGGGTATACATTGGATGGCCTCTGTGATGGGATCTAAATGGGAGCCCTCTCCCGATTCTGGTGGCTGGATTATTTTTTCTGCATCATTCTCATTTGTTGCTAGTTTTTTAAGGTTTTCTTGTTGTTCTCTATCAGCCAATAGCTCCTCCCATACTATGCAGAGTTTTTTTCCTTTGCCTGTCTCCCTGACAACATTTATCTCCTTGTCTTCCCACCCCATTTTTTCAATCGGTTGATGCCATATTCCTTCCCTAGATCTAAGCTCTATGGTTTCGGGCAAAGGAGTGGCTTCATTCTAGAGAATGAGAATTTTAATGTAGGTTGATAGATCACTTTTTTTTAAAGCTTCTCCCTAGTCTAAGAATGTTCCCCATAGACTTCCTATCATTTTTAAGGTTTCCATGGTCCAATACTCCTGCGGAAGGGTTTTTAGGTTTATCCATAAGGGAACTTTCTCTAGCATATGTTTATTTGGGTCAAAATTTGGTTCCCATTCCTTGATGTAAAGACCCAGTCCTTCCATGAAGTGAGGCCCCAAGTTAATCACTTTCATCTTAACTTCCTTGGTAGGGCATGTCACTAGATAAAATCCATTTTGAAGGGTTTTAATTATGCAGTCTGCGCTAGCATTCCTGAATAGCCATGCCTTGATTTTTTCATAAACCGGCCATGACCCCATCCATTTGAGGAAAAAATATTTGCATCTTAGATATTCTAGATTATCACTCCAGCTTTGATGTTGAATATTAAGAAATGGATTAATAGAGAGGGGTTTTGGAATTGCTACCTCGTCACCCTCAAGACTCTTTTCCTTTTGCTTTGGTCACCAGAGACGGTGCTCAATATCTATGAATCTGGTCGGAGCCCTTCGTTGAAAACCATTATCACCATGATTTGGGAGGAAACGACCCACCGTTTGATTAAAGTCTAGATTCTGTCTGGTTCGATTAATCTCCAGATCCTGCCAAGCTCGGTGGGTGGGTCTCGATCTCTTAAAAAATTGGTTTTGCCATTGGTTGAAGGGCCATCTTCGCTGCTCCTGGGTTCTGTAGTTGAAGCCCTGATGCCTTCTAAAACCCTAGTTCAAAAAAGTTGACCGTTGCCTCCCGCCTTCCATCCTTCAAATACCTATCAATTATTAAGTACTTATTCATTATGTACTTATTTATTATATTAAAATATTGGTTATCAAATATATAATTATTTATATTATTTTTATAAATAGTTTAATAACCTTTTACACTTTCAGTTTTTATAATCTACAATTATAAAGAAGAATTTATTGCAATCATTTCATTTTGTTTAGTAAAAGTGTATAATAAAAAATTAAATTCTCACAAAAGTATTTCACCCTTTCATTTTAAAAGAATATAAAGTTATCTTTCTATGAATCCCAAATACAAGTGTAAACTAAATTATTTTATATTATTTCAATTCATTTTAACATATAAAAATAACGAATAAAATAATAATATAATTATATTAAAATAAGATAATATAATATAATTTATAATTATATTTTGAATACATAAAAAGATTTTTTTTAACTTTTTATTGCAATAATAACATATAGAGTTTAACATATAATTAATATAATAGTAATAATGTAATACAAACCATATGACTTTAGAGGAAGAAGCGTTGATATAAGTATAAATAAAACAAAATTTAGATCACGTAGTTACCATGATATAATGACTAAGGTGGTAACGCCTTGACTAGGAACCCGTGAGGACAACATCTAAACTAGACTTAATGATGTTGCATTTTTTTATTAAGGAAAGTACATAACAAAGTATAATTAATGAATGTAGAAGCAACTAACTTAACATTTAACATTAAAATCATTAATCCATTTAAACATTATGGAAGGGTAAATCCAATTCCTAACCTATGTTCTCTAGAATCCCCTTGATGTCGCTACGTAAGAAAAATTAATACAATACTATTGATCTAAATTAAAACATAAGGAAATACTAAACAATTATTATGACCATAATCATTTATTATGTCTACATTTATTTTAGAACACCAAATCCAAAATTCTAAATAATTTCTTTCGTCATATCAATAATTTTATCTAAACATAAGCAATTGAAAAACATACATATATCTCATATAATCACAATTCATTAGCTACAACATCCTATATATTACATCATTGATATTTATACAGATATCCGCTACTCATTACATGTTTATAAGTACATAATCAAAACACAATTACATCTTCAAAATTATAGTTATATATTTTACATGGCATATCTCAATACATCAATAGTTCAATGATAAACTTATGCATAACAAGATACAATGTGGCAATACATCTCCAAGAAGAATTAGTATGACGACAACATCCAAGAACCATCATGAACGTGAAAAGGACCACCGAACCTCGATGGAAGGATAATCACTACCACCCAACCACATGGAACCTTGAGGATCACCTCTCCATGCTGAGGAGATAGACACCATGCCTCATGCATACAAATATTCAAATGCAAGGAAGGGATGAAAAATAAATTCAAAGGATGAAACATAACACAAGACTCTCCAAACAAAGTCAAATCCCAAATACTAGATACCATCTCTACAAAATTAAAATCTATGGAGGAAGCCTAGGCTACATTCAGGTAGAGTGTCATCACATGACCTCCATCTTGAGTCACCCTAGATTGGTCTCTTTGGACACCAGACCCTCAAGTGAGAATCATGTAGAACTAGACAATATTTTCATGTAGACAAGGAATTATGATCACATCAGATCACTACGTCCCGTGGGCAGACAAGCATCATCCCATTCTCATCCTTAGCTTATAATAGCACTCAAGGCATGGGTGAGACATCTATATTAATATTTTTAATGTTATCCCCAATTTATTTTATTATGTTATCACTTTTTAACAACCTAAAATTGGTTACCCTAGACCCTCCACTTTAGGGCCCCAAACTCCCATTGCAAGCCACTCCTCTACAATGTACCTAGAACCTCTCCTAATGCTCCAAACTGAAAAGAAAAAGATAAATAAAATCAAATTACAAGAAAATATTCCTCGTAAACTCATCAATTCAAGGAAACCACAAAAGAAGCATTGGAGCATAAGAAAATAATCTCAAATCAACATATGGATCCCAAATGTCCAAGCTCTATATGGACCTCAAATAAGTGTTTGAATACACCACTTGACAACAATCATATAGGAACACTTCTTGGTTCCATGACATAGTCTAATTTTTAAACTCACGTTGTTTACATATTCCAAAATAATTAATAACATCAGGATCCATGCCTTTAGTAAGGGTCATAAGACCTTCATGATCCAATAAAAGCACACCACACTCAAATGATTCCACAATCATATGAAACTGAAAATCATAATATAAGACATAATTTAACCCAATTAGAGACAACAATAATAAGACCTTCATGATCCAACAAAAGCACACCTCACTCAAATGATTCCACAATCATATGCAACTGTAAACCATAATATAAGAATTTTTTTAATCCAATTAGAGAGAACAATCCACCAATGAAAATAAATTATCATTTGAGATCAAAGATAGAACTATAATACCATTTCACAATGACTCCCAAAAGAAAGGAACATAAAAATTCAAAATAACTCTGAGCCTTTGGTATAACCAACCACCAACCTAGGGGTTGCACTACCCATCCCAAAGTCAATATACATGCTCAACCACTTGTATTATTCATTAGCATAACCAAAGAATTCAACTAATATTATTAAATTAAATTACATATTATTAAATCAACAAAAATCATAATAAAAAACTAATAAAGTAACATTACTGATAATCTAGAAACATACTAATTCTAAGGATAGTGTATTTTAACAAATCAACTACTTAATTTTCATTTAGCTCCATGCCGAGGAGATAGACACACACACACACACACACACACACACACACACACATCTATTCTACAAATTTTTGGAGTTGGTTTGTTGTATGTGGTTGCATTGAGTGCACCTTGTTTGGATTCTTTCCTTCCAAAAAACCTATGCCATTTATTTATGGTGAACTACTGCTATCCTTGGCTCTTTTGGTGTTTATATTTTTACTGTTAAATTTCATAAATAAGTGTCATTCTTTCCTTTGGATTGATCATTATTTTTGGTTACTTTGAATGCTTTGGTTTTTTATGCTTTTCCTCCATAAATCAACACCTAAACAAAGCATTGTTTGTTATTTTGTTTAAACATTATATGGTTGATTTATGACTGATATATTATATGGTTGATTTTTGAGGGTAGCATTGACATACTTCCCTTGTCCAAAATCAGTTTCGGTGAAATCTCCTTCCACCAGACCACTTTGCTCTCCCTTCGTGGACATCTTTCTCAACCATGAACTAATTGTCACATTTGAACAACCATTTTTGAGAACATTCAGAAGCTTTTGCGCAAACCCTACGTGGGATCGAGGCTCCAGGAAAACCCTAGCACCAGTATTGGTGCCGCCACAAGTGCCATTTTATGTACATTGCACTCCATTCTTTGTACCATGTGGTCAACCACTGTGCACCCCATTCTAAGAATCCTACAGTCCACCATGCAACTCATTCACCTGTTGACTCTAATAGTCACCATGAGTAAGCCAATAGGAGTAAACACTTGACGCAACAACAATATCATTATGAAACGACTCCATTTTTTCCGGATAAACATTCTAAAAATTAATATTTTTTTCTTCGATAAAATTATCTACTTTTTTTATTAAAATAATAATAATAAATACATACATATATATAATTAATAAAGATACTTTTAAATAAATAAATAAAAGTTAATCAAAACATATTCCTTTTGTATAAACCAAATCAAAGGTAAAAAAGAACTTTTGTTAGCATAAGTATCTATTCTTTATTAACCAAAGATTAGTCATATTTTTTGAAAGAAGAATCAATGCATTTCTTTTTAAAAGAAAGAGTTTAAAATAAGAAAATTAGATCTAAAGTAAATCGAATGTGAAAGATGGGAATGTAAAAGGGTAATTGAGTTTGATTATTAATAAGTTATTCTTAGTTATATCGAATGGATCTAAAGTTAGTTATAAACTTTTTATTAAAGGACTTATATTCATTACATGTTAATTATAGATTATGGTTGGTTTAAAAGAATGTAAAATCAAGCTTAGATAAATATAATATAAAAATAATTTAAAACACCATTTCTATATTTTTTAAAATAAATTTATTTAGATTACATTAAAAAATACATAAATACCTATCAATTATTAAGTACTTATTCATTATGTACTTATTTATTATATTAAAATATTGGTTATCAAATATATAATTATTTATATAAATAGTTTAATAAACTTTTACACTTACATTTTTCATAATCTACATTTACAAAGAAGAATTTATTGCAATCATTTCATTTTGTTTAGTAAAAATGTATAATAAAAAATTAAATTCTCACAAAAGTATTTCACCCTTTCTTTTTAAAAGAATATAAAGTTATCTTTCTATGAATCCCAAATACAAGTGTAAATTAAATTATTTTATATTATTTCAATTCATTTTAACATAGTAAAATAATTATATTAAAATAATAATATATAATATTAAAATAATGAATAAAATTATAGTATAATTACATTAAAATAATATAATATAATATAATTTATAATTATATTTGGGATACATAAAAATAAATTTTTTTAAACTTTTTATTGCAATAATAACATATAATTAATATAATAGCAATAATGTAATAGAAACCATATGACTTTAGAGGAAGCGTTGATATAAGTATAAATAAAACAAAATTCAGATCATCTAGTTACCATGATATAATGACTAAGGTTGTAACGCCTTGCCTAGGAACCTGTGAGGACATTATCTAGACTAGACTAAATGACGTTACAAATTTTTATTAAGGAAAGTACATAACAAAGTATAATTAATGATTGCAGAAGCAACTAACTTACCATTTAACATTAAAATCATTAATCCATTTAAACATTACGGAAGGGTAAATCTAGTTCCTTGTTTGTAATAACTAAGAGGGGGAGGGGGGGGGGGGGGTGANTGAATCAGTGGCCTCAGAAAATTTATCCTTTATAAACTTTAATCCACCAATCAATACTTCTCTAATTATTAAGTCCCAACAAGATGCATGCCATTGAAATATTTGAAACAAATAACTGTCTGTCGGTTTACCTTGTCTGTGCTTATTCTCCTTGATAATCGATAAGCAGTAAACTATATTTATCGATACTCAGTAAATATGCAGAGTATACCAGTCAATCCATAAATGCATATCTAGAATGTAAAACAGTAAAGTAATAAATCATGCACATATAACACAAGGATTTTAATGTGGAAACCTGTTAAGGGAAAAACCACTGGGACCGGTACCCCAAATTTTCACTCTTCTGAAGTGAGCCTTGTTAGGGGCCAACCCTGTTAAAGGTTACAAACACACTGTTAAGTGCGACCTTGTTAGAGGATTTTCAATAGATAGGTTGTCACTAAGTATCTGGCATCTATGCTACCATCCTTGAATCAGTCTCATGATTGTCAATAGGCTTTATGCAAATCCTACTATCATCCTTGAATCAGCCTCCTTCTTAGATTGTCAATAGGCTTTAGGTAAGACCGGTGCTACTATCATGATTCAACCTTTTGGTAATTTTTTAGGATATACCTCAATTACAAAATACTGTTAAGTCCTGCTTTGTTAAGAGACTTAATGCTTCAATGGTTAAACTGAAACAAAATGACCTATTTCTAATTCAACTTAATTGCAGATTTTTAGATCTATTTACTTACAATATCTTTCTGATCAATGTATCAATACAATTCATTTGTACTCAACTCTTTCTTCTCTGGGATGCTATGCTTCTCTGTCCATCGGTGTCTGCATAATTCTTTAGCTCTCCCTCAGCTTAATTGATCATGACTGCATGAAGTTAATCCTTCATCATTTCTCTTCAGCATCTTCTATCAGTTCACTCCCCCATGTATCTGATTGCTTCTCGACCACTCCTTGAGAATGAATTATGCTTGTCTCTTAAATAGACATGATATTCCTTAATTCTTGGTTCTTGATTCTTGGCATGAAAAATAATCCAGCCAAATTGATTTGCGGATTTAACTCTTGATTTATCTCATAGTTATCTTCTTGCCAACTGTGTAAATCATCTTTAAATCACTTACTTAACTGTGGTTGAATAAAACAAATTAAACAACCAGTTAAGTCTATCTTTTAGCTCTGCCAGCTAGATATTTTGTCATTTTTTGATCTCTCTGTTCTGTCAGTCAATTCTACAGTTTGTCGCCGGTGACAACTGCCAGTTCCGTCGGTGTCACTTTAGTTAGCTTCAGGATCTCCATCCGTCGGGCATCATTGGATCTTGTTCATCGAGCAACACTATTTTTAGCTCGTCGGGCATCATATGATTCTGCTTCATCAGGCAACACTGTCTTCTGCTCGTCGAGCATCACTGTGACTTTTATCTCTGTCTTTATCGATGGTGTGCACTTCGCTGGTGTAGTCTGTCACATAGTGAATACTTGAATTTTATGTATTGCTGAAAGCATAAAATTTATTCCATTAGATCTCTAAAGTCTTTGGCATTATGTATATGACCATACAGATGATATCAAGTTGACATCAATGACAATACAAACCATTAACTGATTTAATTTCTTGCATCATCTTCAACTTAATATAGTCAACCATTTAATCATTTACATGTCATCAATCTCTCCCTTTGGCATTGATGGAAACATACTATATTATCACACTATACTATTGCTAATACAATATGAAATACAATTGTTGAGATTCATCAAATTACCAAACGGTTTTTTTTGATAACCGATAAAATGTCTGACCGCCGGTAAGGTCTGTGTAAGCTTAGATTTGATTCTTGTAGCTTTCCTTTATTTCTTCTTCTGATGTGTTGTGACCTCTGTTGGTGTCAATTTTCTCTTTGACTGTTCTGCATCTTTGATGTCACTGGCTTGTATTTGCAACTTTTATACAAGAACTCTCCCTTTGAATATGATCTCTCCCTGTTTGGAGTAATCTGATAATGAAAAGTTTCTGATGATAATATGGAAACATTCTCTCCCTTTGACAACAATGCCAAACAATTATTTTACAAATATCTGACATTCTGTCAACTAATTCCTTCTTTCCATAATATATTCCTTGAATTTCCCTTATCCATTATCAATATAACAATCTGCTCTAGTGCTTGGTTCTGATATATATCTTGTTGTATATAGATGTAGCTTTGAGGTTTAGCTTCTGCTTGCATCAATCATGATTGATATTCTGATAATATATGGTTGATGCAGCCTTCAGTCCTATTACTGACTGTTAGACATGGGTTTGACCCCTAGTCTTTTTCTCAGATATTCAAATGTATCTTTGGGTAGTGGCTTGGTGAAGATATCAGCCAATTGTTCTTTTGATTGCACATATTCAAGTGTCACCTCTTTTTCTTGAACTTGTTCTCTCAAATAATGATACTTGATGG